>CM035157.1:4820252-5405252 GCA_020205615.1 Panax quinquefolius
TATCACCAGCATCTCCATTGGGAGTTATAGGAATTTTGTAAGAGATCAACTACCTAAAAGATATTGCAATATGCTCTTGCAGGTTTCTCCGAGTCCAATTAATATAACCCTAGATTAACAAAAGCTACTTTGGTGAATTGCCTTCAACATAAGACATCAAAATGGAAAGACTAGTGCAAATAAATTAATCAGGATTAATGCAAAATCATAAAATGACTGTAGACATGAACTCACATTGACAGCAACAGCCTTTAATGCAATGCTTGCTGATACCAGACTTGGTGAACTGATCCTTCACGAAGGGAATGCACAAGAGCTTCAGCAATTCCAATCTTTGCAAATCTTCGGGCATAACCAAAAACCTAAAGTAAAATAACAAACTTAGTTCAGAAAACAAGCTTCAAAGTTAATGTCAAACAGATTTGCAAACTACTAGAATTAACAAATGACACTAAGAGTTATATCACTTCAAAGCTGCCTTACCAAAGCCAACCATTTTACCCCCACAGCCCCAACCTATGGAAATTTCAATTTCCGCCTCTTCTTGAGTAAAAGAAAAGATAGTATAAAGGCTCAAAAATTCATTCCTCATTGCAACGGAAACTATGAGTAGTTATTTTAACTATGGCAAATTGGCAATGTACAAAAGATTAGTACAAGATATTTACTTACTTGGGAAGCCGCAACACGATTATCATCGGCTGTTAACAAAACTAGTATAGCATCAAATAGACTAGAGATGCTCCCCTTAGGCTCCCTCAAAATTGTGATAATAAGCTCATCAATTTTCAAGTCCATGAATGATTCCTTGAGAACCTCATTACCAGTTGCAGCTGCAGTGACAACTGAAAATCCACTACTCAATACATTTACACTCTGAGTTCCATCATTTAGGATGTGCATTACAATCTTCGGCCCACCACTGTTTCGAAATGTTTCAGTACTTTGAAGATCTGCATATGACAAAAAACCCATAATGATAAATTGATAACTTACTCTTTTGAAGACCCAAGAACGTATATATAGGGGATTCATTTTTATATCATTTAATTAATAATATGAAGCTTTAAGTGGTTAAACTCTACACTGGAAATTGCAGTATGTCTTCACATGCATGTCTCATTACCAATCTACACCTATTAATACATACATATCCCTTCTAATATGATTTTCTTTTATTATAACTTATAAGTACATGAAGGTTAAGGATTCCTGAAGATCAGGAATCTCAAAATATAGGAGGCAGTAAGGCACTTTTGGTCCATTTTGTTGATCAATAATCTTAAAAGCCAGATCCAACACCTCTCAACCCTTGCGTATCTTGAATCCTTGATAACCACCTGGCATGCATCGTAATAGAAATAGCTTCTCTTTGGCTCAACATTTTCTTAATACTTCAATTTGACCTCTTAACTTAGCCAGTTCCTTATTGTGCAAATTTATTGTTTCCATAGAAAGTGTCAAAAATTGAGGAAAATCCAGAAAACCACAAAACAAAAAAATAAACAAGGTATACACTAATAACTTAGCATCAAAATCCTTCATTTTTCAATAAGATAATAATAATGTGCACCAATTCAAAACAAAATTAAATTTTACCTAAACTTCAGGAATTCTGTCCATCTACAACAGACTGAGTGACAATGAACATAAAAAACTCATATTATAAAAAACACAATTCAAATTTCCTTCAAGCTTTTCAGCACCAAAACACTTGCAGAAAATGAAATAAACACAACTTAGATATTAAGGAAAAGGAAAGAAAATATATGATACCATGAAGAAATGATGCCATTGTGTTCAAAGCTGAAACGAGACCCCTATCGCAACCACCAGGAATTTTCGAACAAATCAAACAAACCAATCCCAGCCCTCCATTTTTCGTAGCAATGGCTGCATTCCCTGATCCTTCAACACGGCACAAATCACTCAATTCATCTAGTAGTCCAATAACATTTTCCACTTCATTTTCATTAGCAATTGTACAATCATCTGCAGTCCATTTAAAACTCAAATCTTTCAATTTATCCAAGGCCTCAACCACTGGATTACTCTCTCCTGGAACGCAAGTAACAATACCTGCAGTAAAAAAATTATAATTGCCGTGAAATTAAAGTGAAAGATGGAGGGCAATTGTGGGAAGAGGGTTTTGAAAGGGTGTTAAGTTATACCACATAGATCGACGCCTTGGAGGGTAAGGGTTTCCATGGCATCTTGTAGAGCTTCGGTGGGGTCCATTCCCATATCTTCCATGTTTTCCTCACCATTTCATCGAATGCTTGCTGCGATATTGTACGGACGGCGCCGGATTTTGCTGGACCCATCTCTCTTTGCCGTCCTCTGATATGGCGAAATGAGTGAACACAATGAGCAAAGTGGGTGAGAGATGGTCGAGAATGCGCGAGATCCGTCGATTTGCAGTTTTGAAAAATTAGATTCGGGCTTTCGGGTAAATTAAATTGGGCCAATTTGCTGAGATCAGTTAATGGGCTGCATCAAAAAGTAGAGTATTAGCTCAGTCTTTTATGTCCTGCTTGAATCTTCATCTCTTTGTCCCAACTCATGCCTAATTTTTAGAACAATTACATTTTATAAGACATTTAAAACATAATTATGTTAAAAGTCAAGACTCATTAAATATTTACACAATTAATATTTTTAAAATTTTATTTTCATTATTAGTACATATTTATGCTTCCTTTAATTATGGGATGTGTTTTAATTCCTTTAATTATGGGATGTGTTTTACTTTCTCTCTCTCTCTCCTCCCTTCTCCCCTCCGCCAACTAACTACTTTCCATAATCATCCATAACTCATATCCATAACCTAATTACCACCATTGTTAAAGAAGAAGAAGAAGAGAAAATAAAAATAAAAGCGTCCCAACTCTCATCTCTATTTACAATATATACAAAGTTTGTTTTAATCAAAAGAAGGATTGGTAGTACAATATGGACATTACGATTTTTTCATAAAATGACAAATGGTAGCCAAACATTCAAACCAAAGTAACTAATACAAAGATTATTAGGTTACTAATTTATTTTAAAAAATCGTTTATAGATTTTTTTTTTTAAAAATCTTGATTGGTAGCTAAACCTTAATACAAATGTAACCAACAAAAAAAAAATGGTTACCAACAAAGACCAAAATTTCTCTTACTACTCACAAAAACTAAAATGGTTACCTTTGTATAAATGTTTGGCTACCAATCAGACTAAAATTTATCTTCTTCTCCTTTTAATTTACGGACCGTTGTGGCAGAATGGATGAGAGATCTCGGCGTCCAAGGCATGATTTTACGAATGAGGAGGACGAAAAAAAAGAGGAAGAAGCGGAGGTGTTGAAGCAATAAACTAGTAGCTAAAATGAGGAGATCGACGTCCATGGCGGCTACATCTTCAAGATCTATAGATCTACAACTTTAAGGTGTTGCGGCGGCGACGGCGAAGGAAGAGGACCGCCGCCGAAGGAGGAGGACGAAGAAGAAGAAAAAGAAGAAGAAGAAGAAAGAAGAAGAAGAAGACGAAGAAGAAGAAGAAGACTTACAAGATCTACATCTTCAAGGTGTTGAAGCTACATGGCAATGCATGCATGATTTGCATGATTTACTCACAAGAAAAAGAGGACGAAAGGAGGAGAGAGGAGGCGTGTAAGGAGAGAAAGAGAATAAGCTTACTGAGTGTTTCCCTAAATTAAGAATATTAATATTGTAAATAAATATGAGAAGATTATTATTTTTGTAATTATTTAGTTGATGCACTTAATAGTGTAATTACTTTTTATTTGTTGTATACTTATGTAAAGGACCCTAATTTTTATCCATCTACAAATATTAATTTATTCAGCCCAAACTATGCGAGGCAAGTTTGATCATACTTGTTTATAGAGAATTGTTAAATTATTAACACTTTTTATTATTTTCACAACAAAAGTATCATTGTAGATGTATAATGACAGTTGAAAACCGTCATTATAGGATCTATAATGCGACACTTTGTTATGAAAATAATATTTTTGTTATGGATTTAACAATTTCCTATCAGAACAGATAAATTTCCACTTGAACTCGACGTGATTAATTATTTTGTCTAATTATACAAAAATATTAAATCTTTAAAACTAGCTCAAGTTTGATTCAATTTAAGTTTATTTGAAATTGTGTTATATAATTGATTAAAATGTTTAATTTGAGTAACTCAAAATTTGACTCGATTGTATTTATTTTTAACAAATACTAATAATCTAATACACTACTATTGATTTATTGTCACCGTATGAACCATTTTTATTGATATAGAGTTTGAGAGTTCAAATTTTTAGAATTTAAATTTGATTATTTTTATGAATCTCACGCCATAAATTTAGATCTTAATTAATACCCTGATAATTAATATTTTTTAAAAGGGTTAAATATATTTTATGTTCCTCCAATTCTACATAAGTGATTTTAATCTAAAAAAGTTTATAATAACAACTTCTAAGTACATTTAAGTAGTAAAATTGACCCTAAATTCATATCATCATAAAAAATAACTAATAGCTTGTATTCAATTTATTACAATCGATGATTCAAAATATAGTGAAATACATGTCACAATTATAAAATATACAGTGCTTTTCTCGTGACACGTTAGAAATTCGACCATTTTTATGATAGTAAATGAATTTATTGTCAGTTTTATTTATTAAGTGTACTTAGAAATTGTTATTATTATTTTTTTAGATTAAAATTACTTGTGTAAAATGAGTGATAATTCGAGAGACAGCATTGTATTTAACTCTTTTAAAAATATCAAATAACATTATAAAATTACCACTGATAAAAATTAAATCATTAATACACACTATATTTTTTATATTTCGTTAAATATTTTTAGAGTTCATTACTTTGGCTTTTCCAAGAAGTAGAGAAAGGTTTAAAGAATGTTAAGTTAGGATGACCACCCTTGGTCAATTTTGCTTTCCACTTAACTGACCGTAGACGTAAACCTACATTTAAACTCTCGACCTTTTGAGGTGAAGTGAAAAGTGCTTTCCGCCTTAACTCACACTTTATTTGGCTAAAGACTTAATTACCCTTCATATATATAATTGAAAACGATGTATCTGAAGGGGTTTTTCTCTCATTTCATTTCGGATCGATTTCTAGGGCTAGAGAACGATCGATCGTGGTGATATCTGTACTAGAGAGGCGAGAGAAATAGGGTGTAAGTTTAGTGTGTTCGTGGTGGATCTTCGTGATTGATTTCGGGTTCCCACCTTCGCTTTGTCTGTGATACTTAATTTGCGCCGATTTAGGTAAATTTCTTCTTCGATAGATAGATATGATATGTTCTTTGTTTTTAATTGTGAGTTGTTTGTCAGATATGCATTTACGTTTCTTTAGTCTGCCGGATAAAGTATGCTCACTACTATGGTCCCCTTTCTTTAATTCTTTTTTGTCCCCTCGTGGTTCCGCCTTTCGTCTTCGCCAACGACATCGGTCCCTTTTTGTGATACTTGTTATAAAGTATTGTATGTTATTCAAACATTTCTCCTTCATTTCTTTAATGCGTAATGTCCGCTGTAATTGTTTTTCATTACGGTGGGAAGTTTATTAAAGATCCAAAGACATAAGTATGTTGGGGGGTAGTGAAGAAATAAGAGAGAGAATCGTTGGGTCGGATTACCTTTCTTTGCTTAGTATACATGAATACTACTCTACTTTTACGCCCAGCCTAAATATGAATATTTATTATCTTGCACTGGATATGAAATTTGGGAGGGTGGGGCATTATTGATGCAAAATGACAAAGATGTCATTGATATGATTGATTTCTTAGTTAATGCCGAGAGTGAGGAGGTGCATATTTATGGACAAGAAATGGAGGGTCCTTAAAAGTTGTTAGGCCGTAAGAAGTTGAAGATGAACCCATTAGGTATATTTGTGGTTTGACAACCGATAACACGAACCAAAGTGAAAATGAAAATGACTTTGACTTCAAAGTGAACCAACTGATAACATTAACCAAAGTGGAGTACTCGATAAAGGGAAACAAAAAGAAGAAGATAAAGGGCAACACAAAGAAACAGACAAGGGAAAAGGTAAACAAACTAGAAAGGCTAAAAAACAAACAAAACATACAAAGGAAAACAGTAAAAAACAAGCTGATAATGATAATGAGGAAGAAGCAGAACATCCACCATGGATGGATGAGGATCTGTAGGGCCCGGGGATGATGATATATTCAAGAAGGCCCAACAAAAAAGATGAACCAAAGGTGAACATGAATGATGTATTTGTAGAGGATCGGTGGAGTGATGATGATGATGGAGAAGGGAAAGATGCATTAAGGAGGAAGTTTGTTCGCCGATGATGAGGACAATTTAGAAGGGGATGGATGTATGGAGTTTAATGAGGCAACTGATATGGGTAAGATAGAATTTGAGATTGGAATGGAATTTGCAAATCATGAAATTTTTAGAGAAGCATTAGTTGAATTTTTCATTAAAGGGGTTTGATATAAAGTATATTCAAAATGATGTAAAAAGAATAACCGCCAAGTGTAAAAGTCGAAAATCGTAAATGGAGGATTCATGATCACCAAACAGGTGAACAAACTTTGAAGATAAAATCTTTGGGGGACCATACATGTGGCGGACAGATAAGAATCATCTTGTCGACAAAGAGATACTTGCCAAAAATATATGTACGACTTGAGAGATAATCCTAAGTGGGATTTGGCAGTATGGAAAAAGAAGGCACAAAAGAATGTAACTCTCTACTCTAAGTAAATCATCCCTATATAGAGCAAAAAAAGAAAGGTTTTAATACATATGCAAGGTGATGTAGAGAGCAAAGATAACAGTCGATGGATTATGTGGAGACAACAAACAATTTAACCCCGAAATGTCTTCAAATTTTGCGTTGAGGAATTCTCTAATGACAAGCTCGGTTTCACTACCGCTTTTTTCGAGGCTATATATGAGGCTTCACGCTTCTAAACATGGGTTTCTAGTTGGGTGTGTACTTTATTATAGCCTAGATGGGTGTTTTTAAAGGGGGTTTTGGAGGCGCCATCGAGTGCTATAGAAGAGATGCTAATGACAACATATTTCCCATTGCAGTTCTTTGTTGTCGAATGTGAATGTAAAGATAGTTGGCGGTGGTTTCTTACTCACTTTCTAGATGACATAGGTGAAAATGAAACAAGATGCTATGTTTTCATTTCTCGATAAAGTGTAAGGGGCTAAGAGAGGTGTTCAATACAATGTTACCCAACAATGAACACATTTTGTTTAAAGCATTTCAGACAACAACTTTAAAATGAAGTTTAGGGGAAGCTACTTAGGATTTGTTCGAATGCAATTAGTTGTGGTGACATGTTCTCATTTGAAGCAAATGGCCGAAGGAGGTGCACAAAGTCGATGCGAGGCGTTAAGTGGTTAATGGATGTCAGCCTAAAATTTTGGGCCAGTCTCATTTTTCCCACCACCGTAAGTGTGATGTAAGTAGTAACAACATGAATGAGTCATGGAATAATTACATCCCGGAGGCAAGGGATAAAGGTATAATAAACATGCTAGAGTGGATAAGAAAGAAATTAATGGTTAGGTTTCAAGTAAAAAGGAAGGCATGAACAAGTATGTGGGGTCACTTGGGCCTGTAATTCAAAAAAATTGGAAATGATTAAGAAAGTTTGTAGGGATGCACTTCAAGTCCGGGCCCTGGGAATTTGAAGTAGAAGTTGATAATGTAACATGGGTCAGGAATTTGAATGATCGGACTTGTGGTTGTAAAATGTGGCGCCTTAGTGGAATTCTATGTGAGATACGTCAGGTCTCCGCAATATGGGCAAATAGGGGCAACCAGAGGCTTATCGCCATCAAGTCTATAGCAAGGATGTATACTTGAAAACATACAACTTTATCATAAAGCTTCGTGCTAAGTCACCATGAATGGGTTCACTCCAATTTTGCTAAGATTCACCTCCACTCTATCATAAGCCCCATAAGGCACTCAAGGAAACTCGTAAGAAAGGTCGCAGATGAACCAAAAACCAACATAAACAAACAAGAAAAGGTGGCACCGTGACATGTGCAAGGTGTTTAACACTAGGGCATAACAAAGAAGTCATGTACATCATTTTTCATCCTAAATCAAGAATGAACAAGGTATATTCTTTATGTTTTTTATACATTCCAACTGTATTTTCAACTCTTATTTATAACGCTTTAATATGTTTTGATTTTTAGACAAATAACAAGGAGTCAATCGCACAAATAACACAAATGTATATTCCTACAAGACATCCTGCTAAGGTACATTTTAATGGTTGTCAATCAGAAATTGTTTTTGATTATTTATTCAGATTGACTACTAAACTTCAGGCATTCCTTTTCACCAAATCCCATGCCACAAAATTTCCAGACTAAAGGATACCAAGTCAAGGGACCGCTAATACTACAACTACTTCGTAAATACCACACCAACCCAAATCAAGCTCTAGAAAGAACATAAAGACGGGAG
This sequence comes from Panax quinquefolius, assembly GCA_020205615.1. NCBI lineage: Eukaryota > Viridiplantae > Streptophyta > Magnoliopsida > Apiales > Araliaceae > Panax > Panax quinquefolius. The sequence continues at coordinate 4,828,766 of CM035157.1, forward strand.
CCATAAAGAGCAAGAAATACAAATCACCAAAAAGAGGGGATTGGGGGATTAAGGCTTTAATGTTTGAATGTATAATTTTGTCGATTAACTATTTTTGACAAGTGTGATTGTGTATACTTTGTCAAATGTAGATAGTTTTTGGACAATGTTTCAACGACAAGTTTTGGACTATGTTTTATAGTTGGATATTATGTAATGACTTTGGAATGTAACTCTTTAATGTTCGAATGGGTAGTTTTGGGGCATAATTTTTTGTCGCTTAACTGTTTGAATCAACTTTGCAATATTTCACACCTCATCCAACAAATTTATACATCGACAGCTTTATACATTCCATTAAACATCGAGCATTGAACATCGAACATTAAACATTAAACATTGAAATTAAACATTGCACATTACCATTAAACATCGAACATTAAACATTACATCATAGTTGGTAGGTCTCCTAAACTACCATTAGTTTATACATTCATTTGTTACTAATAAAATACATCATAACCGATATGCAATACAACACAAGTCCAACAACAATTATCATCTTCACATTACTTTCAACAACTATCATCCTACTTGGTATGTTATTCACTTTCACACGAACACTTCAGATTTTGTTCCACTCACCAATGTCCCCATTCTCACATTGTCTTCATCAGGGCCACCGACTATTCCACTTTGAAGTTTGTAGTAGAAAGGCAAACACCATGCCCAAAACTCACACTCATCGTGATACAAAATATAATCTCCCCTTCGATGGTTTGTTCGAGTCAACAATTCTTACACTTGCTTTTTTCCCACATTTACATCGCTAGGTATGTAATAAGAACTCACCATTCATCCTTCCTACATCATCATTGCTTGACGAAGACACGACTCTCGATTAACATAAACAACACGAAGAGTAATATCAAATATCGCACCATAAATATATATATATTACTTCCATGGTTAATTTGCTTTTTGCTATAATCTAATATATAGTTTTCAACAAAAATAGTTCTTTTAGAACTTTTATCAAACAAATTGATAAAGCATAGTTTTAGGTTACTAATTTCATAACCATTGTTTACATAACAACCAATAACAAAGATCCTTATTACTCCACAACCATACCTATCTCCTCGAACCTAATTTTCATACATAATAAGAAGCATTCTCTATGACAAGAAGAATAATAATAGCAACTAAAAGGATCATTGTTTTAGGTTACTAATTTCATAACCATTGTTTACAATAACAACCAATAACAACATCCTTATTACTCCACAAACCATACCTATCTCCTCGAACCTAATTTTCATACATAATAAGAGTATTCTTATGACACAAGAAGAATAAGAAGAACTAAAAGGACAAACAAATCCTTCAAGTTCGAATCGAGCCATTCTATTTATGAAAGTCCTTTTCTTAACAAGGATGGAATGAAAAAAGGAATGGAAGGAATTGGAAAACTTACCTTCGTAAATTGCAAATAATGGTTGAGCTTAAGAAGTAGCTTTCAATTTCAGATGCGATGGAGCTCAAATAAATTTAAATGGGAAGACCATAAATGCTTGATCCGCTTCATGCTGCCAACAAACAGTAAGAAGAAGAATGGGTATTTAAGACATTTTACCGTTGTTCTTGACCGATATACAACCCTACTCACGCTGCTTTTAGGCGGCCCCGACATACACGCATGCTTAATTTGGATGGAAAATGAATTTTTTCACTTCACCTCAAAAGGTCGGTAGCTTTAAATGTAGGCTCGTGTCTTCAATTGGTTAAGTGGAAACCCAATTGAACCCTGCGCGATCATCCTAACTTAACCCTTTAAAGAAATGAGCGTGTTCGGAGGAGACAGTTGGGGAAGAGAGGCGAATTACAGGAAGAGGAGAATCGATGATCTCCTCCTAGTTGATGGAATCATTAATAATGGGTTCGAGTCTTCTTCTTACAAGAAGCTCAGTAGTGGTAAATACGCCTGCCTTGTTTGCCCTCACAACCCAATTCTCGATACTCCTCTTATGCTCTCCGTAGGTTTACTAAACCCTAATTATATGTCTCCTTTGAATTCATTTGTTCTATTCTCAGTTTTATTTTTTCCTGCGAAAGATTTTGAATTTAATTTTACAGTTTATAAGGCATGAGTATTAATTCATATTTGGGTTTCTGCAGAAAGCCGATATATTTACATTAATAGGCATGAATTTATTTCTACTTTTTTCTAAGGCGTGATTCTGATAATTCATTAATTTATATTTGATTTAGTTTGATTGTCTTACAATTACAACAAGACTCCGGCTTTATATCTTATTTGAGTTGGGTGATTTGTATTCTGACATTAAAATTTGATTCTTCCTCTGTCCTGAATTATTTAAGACATTTTTAAATTCATTTAAGTTTCAAAATAATAAATCTATAACTTGCAGGACTTTTTAGGTAATTCATGATATTCATAAATTTATTGACATAAAGTAAATTAATTTATGTCAATTTTGAGTTTAAAAATGTTTGAAATTGACTTTTGAAAAGTCAATATTGATCTTATAATTTGGAACTGAGGGAGTATTAGAGAAGGAGAGATATAGCTGAACTTGGGCATGCTTTTCAACCTATATAATGCATTGTAGCGGCTGTTCTGAGAGAAAGAAGATGATTGAATTTTATGCCTTCTGTGTGTTATTGACAGAATTTTGAAATTCTTGAAAGGAATTTATTTATTTTACTCCAAAGTAATTTAAAAGTCCAATCTTTCTTATATTTCGAAATTCTTGGACTTAATTTAGCACATTCTTTTGTAATGTAACCCCGCCTTCACTGGGGCTGATTAATAATATAAAAAGACTTGTGAATCTGGTATTACATTTGACATTTGATATGCCCATAACAACATATAGTAATTAGTTTCATCTTACTTATCTGGTGTTCATAATTATTTATCTGTTTTGCCAAATAGTTATGTGGGTTGAGGCTTTGTGGTCCAAAGTTGAATCCTGTAAATCCGTAACATTAGTTTTTATCGGTTGTTGGAAAATCATATTGCAGATGCATATCAAAGGATCACGTCATTGTGCTGCAGAGTCCAGGCTTAAGGAAAGAGAGTTAATGAGACAAGATGAGATAAATAAGAGAATTGCCTTGTCTAAAAATAGTATTGCTGCTGCCAACACTGGTGTACCTACCAAGGAGTGTAGATTAACAAGCAAACCGCTGATTGAACGCACCAGGAAGGCTGTTTCTGAAATTCATTCCAGCAATTCTTCTCAGCAATGTGCTGCATATGAAATCCAAATTGTCGAATCCACCAGGAATCATGTCATAAATGGACCATCTTCTAATAATAATGAGCCTATTGTTGAAGTAAGAGGAGCTGGTAAGGAAGTTCCGCTGCAGCAAATAGATTATCGAGGGCGCCGGGACAAAGAACTCAAGTTCACCGCAGCTGGTTGGAAGCGTGACTGCCATGGAGGATGGTATAGAGATGAAAATGTAAGTTCCTTATTTTGAATTGTACACTTGTATAATTATATCATATTAGGCACTTAATTTTGTGCTGCTTGTGGCTTTGGCTGACAGAGAATTCTAACTAAATCAATTCAACTCTGTTTGATTTTGAATTACTGACTCGATGGAAGTTCTTCACTTTATTCCAAATAAAAATTGCACTGCATGGAGTTAATGCAGTTTAATATGTCGTATATCTCCAGGTTGAGTTCGACTCTGATGAAGAAGATCCCAATGTATCTCTTGCATGGTAAATCAGAGGAACTGTGTCAAGATTATCTCTTCTTGTGGATGCTATTACATCACTGCGATGGTGTTACAGTTTGATCGGTAACTGCTTGCTCAATTGATGGACAAACTGGCAGCAAAAGTTTATTGTACTTCGATATATTCTTCTTATAAAGGAATGCAACTTGTGAGCAATGATCTCGTAGCAAAAATATGGAGTGACCTAGGGGGTGGGTTGCGCATGCTAAGTAGTTACTTGCAGGCAATCATAATTCTCAGTCATAGCCCATAATCAACAAATGGGCTGATTTATATTTCAGTTTTAGTATATGTACACTAGCTGGATGTGATGATGTTCTTGACATATGGAATATGGCCAAAGCTAGCCACAAAATCTAATTTGTGGGTAGAAATGATAAAATCCTTCTATATATTGTAATAATATATAAAATGTTGATTCTTGTTACGAGTATTAACAATGAAGTAGTTTGTAAATTAATGAAGATAAATGTATAATTATTTGATGTGTTTGCTTGTAATAATTGTAATAAAAGTCGACATGTTTTAATCTTGATACATGATGAAACATGGGCTTTTCAATATAGGGATAGATATTTTTGGGACGGTCTTATTATACTTATATGGAAAAGCAAGCCGCAAAAATCTAATTTGTGGGTAGGAATGATAAAATCTTTTTATATATTGTAATAAAAACAAGTTGATTCTTGTTACAAGTATATATAATTATTTGATATGTTTATTCGGGATAAAAGTCGACACCTTTTAATCGTGATACAAATATCTTCTATAAATGATTAAGCATGAGTTTTTTATGATAATGATAGATATTTTTGGGGCAATGTTAAACTATAAATTCACAGTAAGTTGATATTAATTTTCTTTTCTTTTTTTTGATAAAAAAATGGGAGGCAAATAAGGTATTCAATAGGATACATTGCGCGTACAATAACTACATACATCTGAAAGAATCGTGCCGCACCTATGTCGGGCTAAAACTTAAGAATATTTAGCAAATAGCATATAAGACATAGAGTTGTCACCAACCATCCGTTATGACTAGTTTTTGTGTCCATTTTTTCAACCTTTTTTCTTTTTGCTGGTTCTTTATCTTTCCCTTGAGATAGAATTCATTTGTATTGTAAGTGGGGGTTTTATAAATAAAAAAGAAAGAAGGAAAATGATAAGAGTAATTAAGCCAACATGAAGATGATTTTTAATAGGAAAAAGAGGTTTAATATGCTGATTAGTTACTAAGTTTAAAAGTAGAATTACAAATTTTAAAAATATTTTTTCACGTTCAATTGAATATTTATACTTTTAAAAATCATTTTAATCCTATTGCAAGCCAATGTATTGACTGAAGATTGAAACATTGAAAATTTGACCTTTTTTATTTTCTTGAGAAGGGCAACTCTCTGAAGATCATTAGTATCATCCATGGTCAAACTCCATCAACTTCGAGCATAATATTACTCCACTACATATTTAAGAGAGAGAAACAAAGAGAACAGAGAGAGAAAAACAGGGGAATGGCTTCAGTAGCTTCAGAAACGGACAAAATTACAGCTCCTTACGGGTCATGGAAGTCACCCATTTCTGCCGAATTAGTTTCGGGTTCCGGGAAGAACTTGGAAGGTTTCGGCCTTGACGGCCATCTCCTATGGCTCGAATCTCGACCTTCCGAATCTGGGCACCTTTTTTTTCACTATTTGTTTCATTCACACTCATTTTTTTAAAATTGAAATTGATGAAAATTAGACGAATTAGTTATGTTGGTTTTCTGGGTTTAGGCGATTGGTGATTGTTAGAGAAGCAGAGAAAGCAGGGGATGAACTTACTGATATTACCCCAAAAGATTTCTCTGTGCGCTCTACTGTTCAAGAATATGGCGGTGGGGCTTTTAGTGTTTCTGGGGACCTGCTGGTTTTTTCTAATTTTGATGATCAAAGACTTTACAAACAGTTTCTCAGCTCTAAAGGTAATTTCTTTAACGTTAATTTACTTCTTATTTATGTTTGTAATGTGTATGTTATTGTTATATTTCCCATGTCCTGAAACCGGAGCTCATTTTTACTTCTTATTATGCATAACAAGGTTTGGACACAGTCAGACATATATCTTATTATGCTTCTTATTATTTTTTGAAAAATTTGTGTTCGACTGTCTCCTTGGCAAACCTTAGTATGTGTCAAACGAAGTGAAGAATTGGATACGTTCTCTTTCTGGATGGAGGGAGTATTAGTTGTTTACTTTCTAGCTAATGTGGTACCCAATATGCATAATAAGATCTTAACTTGGGTTAGGAACGCTGGCTATATGCTTAACGCGTGCAAGTCTTTTGTTCCTCGCCTCTAGAAGGTCAAATTTTTTATGGCATGATGCTCACTCTATCTAGTAGAGAGTAGTTCTGTAGTTGTCTGCTAAATTATAGCACTATTTTGGTATTGGCAGATTCACCTCCAGTTCCACTCACTCCTGACTATGGTGGCCCACTAGTTCGATATGCAGATGGGGTTTTTGATACATGTTTTAATCGATATGTGGCTGTAAGGGAAGGTATTATTCTAGGAGCATATGATGTTGCTCACGCTTTTGGACAATGCATTAGTGTTATTTTTTCTTGAGCAAATAGTTTTCTTTTCATTTTCCGATTCTTGATTTTCTTACATATTCTTGATGAGGCAGATCATCGTAGAAGTGGTAAACAACCAACTACACAAATAGTAACCATTGGGCTCGATGATGTGGTCAATATCCAAGGTAGCATAACATCGAATGGTCATTGCTTTTGAACTATACAAAAGAATATACCAGTACCATTGATTTTGTCACTGGTGCATATGTATGAAATTCAGAACCAAAAGTGTTGATTGGTGGGAATGACTTTTGTGCTTTCCCACGAGTGGACCTGAATGGCAAGCGTTTAGCATGGGTTGAATGGAGTCATCCGAACATGCCTTGGGACAAAGCTGAACTTTGGGTTGGTTATATTTCTGAAAATGGGTGATTAACTTAACCAACCTTTTTTTTCCCATTTATTATTGCCACGGTGAACACTGCCATATTCTCTAATGCAACCAATTTTATTGATAGAACTATTTTGCAACCATTTGCACAAGGTCTTTCTATTCCCCTTTTTCCATTTGTTTTCAATATTTTATACTTTTTCGTTTTTCCCTTTCTTGGGTTCAGTAGGTTCTGTTCTTACTTCTTCTTACCATATCATGATACCTTGGTGCTTGATTTTTTACAAAAGTTTTGGATTTTTTCCAACGTTAAATATTACTCCCTTTGTCCCTTAATATAAGTCGTTTTAGAGTTGTACACAAATATTAAGGAAATTGTTAGAATTAGGATCACACACGCACACGACAATAGAGAATTAACACACAAAGATTTACGTGGTTCCCCAATTTGGGTACTCCACAGGCGGTTTGTTGTTTTATTGATGATTCCTTGGTTACATAGGGCTTTACAATAGATAGTATTTATAGCCACTAATCCTATTCCAACCCTACTTCACATTATGGCTCAAATACCCATAATGTCCTCCCAAAAAACAAACCTTTAAACTTTGGTTCGTCGACCGGCATGGCCCGCGCCGCTCCCAAGCTGTCCTTTGCGCTCCCTGCGCCACATATGCAGTAGTTGCACCGACCGGCGCCACTCCCAGCCTTGCACCGGCGAGCAGAGCGACGCAGTAGCCTTTTAAAAGTTTCGATGTCCATTGCATCCACTAGCTCACATCTTTTAAAAGTTCTGCAATATTTTTCTTTTATCTAAATGCAGAAATATCCACAAGCGCACCTGTGTTGCCGGGGGTGATTCTTCACTTGTAGAATCTCCAACTGAGCCCAGATGGTCCTCTAGAGGTAATAAGATTATCTCAGCAGCTCATTTTTATTTGTTTCTTTTTTTGATAGGTACCCCAAGTATGGGGATTAGAATCAGCCGACCTTGAGGTTATTCCTCGAGGCCTTTGGCATTCTTCCATACCTTGGGGTATAAGCTATTGGGTATTATACAGTTTATCAACTCTTTGTATGCGTCATATTTTATGTACTTTCCTGAATTGTTAATATATGTAAGACAGGCAGGTATTATGAATTTTAATATAGTTTTTCAAAAAAATTATTAGCATTTAAATTGAATTTTTGAAAATAGAAATTATTAAAAAAATTAAAAATCTTAGTGCATCATGAAGGCCTCTAAAGTTCTTTTGCCCCTGACATTGTTATGAAAGAGAACACACAAGATGGATGGAAGGGTACTATTTAGTTTAGAGTTTTTTTTGTGATTTCTACTGGATCCACTTAATCAAACATTTAGTTTTTATGCAAGTGGACTATTCTTCATTACCGACCAAATAAAGGGTTCTGGAATATTTATAAATGGGTACTTTTACACTGCAAGCCACAAGCTTTCATCTTCAGTTCATCAAACTACTTAAGTGGTTTTAAATTCTATTGACGACCTTCATTCAATTGTGTGCTGCAATTTTTTTCCCTTTTTGTATAATGTTAATTTATATTAACAAGTTAGATTTGCATGTTTGATTGGACTTTCTTTTGGTCAATCCATCTCTGGAAGCAGATTGAACACAAAAGTGAAATCCGGGCAGTTTTTTCTTTGGATGCTGAGTTTACTAGACCTTTGTGGGTTTTTGGAACAAGTTCTTATGATTTTGTCCAGAGTAATGAGCAGAATAACATCCTTGCTTGTAGTTACAAGTCTCTTCCTCTATAAAAGTTAATTACTGCTTGAACATATTTATGTGTAAACATAGAACTTCTGCTTACTGTTTACCCACTCTTTATGTGAGTACTATGTTTTGTAATGATGTTATGCAGGAAAAATGGTAAATCTTATCTTGCCATTATAGATGAAGTTCAGAACTATTTATCAAATGTTGACATCCCTTTCACATATATCGCCAACATTGTGGGTTGAAGTATTTTCTTTAACTTCTTCAATAGGTTTAATTGCCTTTCAAGTGTGATAGATTTAAAAGCTTTGATGTTCTAAATTTTTTTGGTATTATCATGCCTAGATTTCAGGCGGTCATTTCCTATACATTGAGGGTGCATCTGCAATCCATCCATCATCATTAGCAAAGGTATTTTGGGACAGTTATTCTGTTTTTCCTTTCTTGTAAGGACTTCACTGGTAGTAAGTAACTATTCTCCTATCATATTTATTTAGTCTATTCTGTGTTGGCAGGTGACTTCAGATGATCAGAAGTCCAAGGTAGTTGACTTGCAGATTATATGGTGTTCTTCTTCGGACAGTCAGCAGTACAAATCATACTTTAGCATGCCAGAGTTCATTGAATTTCCAACAGTTATTACTGGTCAAACGGCCTATGCTTACTTTTATCCATTACTATTACAAAGCCATGGTACATTTTCAAAACTATCTTGTAACAATATTAGCAAACCAGTTGTTATTTTGAGTAGGTAAACATAGTCAAGCATAGGTTATTTATTTCCTCACATTTTCTTCAGTAATGAACTAAATATCGATTAAAAATAAATTTTGTCTAGTGAAATTGCCTCAAAATGTTTTACCTGTGGATGTGCGATTTTTGTGATAAGTTTACTTGCGTTTACAGGGCGATGATGTTTTTCTGTTACCAATCTTGTCAATTGAAGCAGATATTATCTACCATTTTAACTACTAGTTAATGATTCATGATGTAACCAGAACTTAGCAACTATTGCAGCTTAGAGTAAAACCATTAAAATTCTAATTCACTTTATTCTTTTTCAATTTAAGCAATGTATGCATTCCAGGTTCTTGTGCAGGTATCTAATAGTTATATATTTTAGGAGGGCCGACAGACGAGGCACATGGAGTCTTAGATCTTAATATCCAGTATTCCAGGTTCTTGTGCAGGTATCTAATAGTTATATATTTTAGGAGGGCCGACAGACGAGGCACATGGAGCCTTAGATCTTAATATCCAGTATTGGACTAGTCGAGGCTGGGCATTTGTGGATGTTAACTATGGAGGAAGCTCTGGTTTGTTTGTTTGTCTTTTTTTTTTTTTTTACGTTTATTTAAGAATTTTCTTTAAGATCTAAGGAACTATACTTGGTTTCTCCTTTGGTTAATAAACCTACTTGAGCTCAAGTTTGTGCTGATGTTACTGATACACTTTTGTCGTGTTCAACTCTAGCTACGCAAGCAGCAAAATAAAAAATATAAACAACTCAATGTCTAATGTGGTTTTGTTCAAAATAACCTATGTCCACAAAATTCTCCACTATAATAATCACTATTATACAACTTTTTTGAACAGGATAAAAAGCTGAAAAAAACCCTTCTCTATTTCACACCAACCCAAACCCAGTTACACCATCGCTCAACTCTCTAGGTTGTTACATACTTTTGGTGCTGTGTGTATACTCAACAACTAAACATAACCCTTTAATCTTTATAGTCACTATAGTGGTATACACACATCCTTTCTTTCACTAATTGGTGTGGGACAGTCTCCTTTCCAATCCAGAGTAGGATTTGAAAAGTTTCCTAACAATTTTCCACCAACTTTACAAACTATGTGTTTTCTCTAATATTTATTTCTGAAATTGTCATGAAACACAAAAACAAAAGCATTTTTATTTTACTCCCACCACCATGTATAATGTGAGCTGAAGTTATTATGAATACAAATTAAAGGTTATGGCAGGAAATTCCGAGAACGACTTTTGGGATCATGGGGAATTGTTGATGTCAATGATTGTTGTTCTTGCGTCAAATTTTTGGTAACTTGACATCCCTTTCTCTCCCTCAAACATTTCATCTTTCTTTTGTTACCTGCATAAGACACTCTTTTAATGGGATATATTGGTACAGGTGGATAATGGGAAGATAGACTGTGAACGTCTTTGCATAACTGGGTGCTCTGCTGGAGGCTACACAACATTGGCTACACTTGCTTTCAGAGAGACATTCAAGGCTGGAGCTTCTTTGTTTGGCGTGAGTTGATATCCCATGCTTGACTGTTATGCACTGTGGTTCATTTGTGAAAGATAAGAAGACTCAAAAATATTTACTTTTTCAAATGAAACAGATAGCGGACTTGAGCTCTTTGAGCGCAGATATGCACAAATTTGAATCTCATTATATCTTCAATCTTGTTGGTAATATGTCCACTACACTCATTGAGTTTTAATTTTCTGATTGTTGCGCTGGGAGGTAATCCTTTCCTCTGATTACAGGGAACTTAGCTGCCTTATATGAGAGGTCACCAATCAATCATGTTGATAAATTCTCTTGCCCCATTATTTTGTTTCAAGGATTGGAAGACACGGTATGCAGCTCCAGAAAATGTTTTCACTTGAATCTCTTTTTTTCTATTTTTTTTTCAATTTGGAGGCAACAATAGAGAGTTCACTGCTAGGCTTACATGTTCATGGAACAGAAATGAGACGGGCTCAAGTCAGTCTGACAATAGAGAAAGAGGAAATGGAAATACTCCAAGGCTTTTCAGTTGTTATTCTGCACTCATCCCTTCTATTATATTATTTCCAACAAGTCTTGAAATCATGTCAGCCATCTAAAGTAACTGTTGTACTTTTTTAACGTTGTAAAAATATGTTTTTAAACTATGTATTGTTTTATGGAAATTTTTCGGCAGGTTGTGAATCCAGAGCAAGCTAGTAAAATTCATTTGGCCTTGAAGAAAAAAGGGTTACCTGTTGCTCTTGTTGAGTACGAAGGAGAACCCCATGGATTTCGCAAGGTTAGTATGACTGATGATTTACCAAAACCTGCTGGACTTTATCCAAACTAGCATTCGAGAGGGGGGAAAAACTGTTTTTTTTTTTAAAAAGAAAAAACCTTATAGTGACATTGGCACTGATCAACTTGCTGCTTTGCAGGCTGAAAACATAAAGTACACATTGGAGCAACAAATGGTGTTCTTTGCTCGTACTGTGGGACATTTTACGGTGTCTGATAATATCACACCCATTCCAATTGAGAACTTTGATTAAGCCTTGAAAGTGAATGTTGCTTTTATGATCAGGCATATTGAATAGCAAGCAAGCTGCATGGTGACCAAGTACTTCATGGAAAAAGTTATTGGGGTTATCTTGATTTGGTTTATAAATAAGGAAACGATTAAAGCATAAAGCAGTGAGCTTTCAGTTAAAGCATTTGATATTTTTCCAATGGCAGACAGAATCTTGATACAATCTCATTTTTACAGTATATCTTCAAGAACATTCATCTTAGTTCTAAGTTTCGCTTCTAGTTTAGTCATTTGCTGATTGGTGAATAGATAGATATCTCATAGTATTATATGGGAGTGGTTAGTATGGAGTTAATTTTGGCGATACGATATAATTATTTACATACGAAGGTCGGCGTGATGGGAGTGGTTCTAAATGCGTCGATCCATCTGAGTTTTAACACTTCGTATTGATCGATTTTTATCAAAATTAACTTCATGTAACCATCCGTATTCAGCAGGAAAGTGAACCTACTTTAAGCAAGTGTACTGGTGAAGGGCAGGACAAATTGTTAATGGTGGTCAAATTTGATGGGACTATATTGTGTGACTAATCGAGTACATATGGTCCAAATTGAAATGTTGTTTGTTCACTCACCCACAATGGCATTAAGTCATTAACTTAATGGGGAACCAACTCATATTGATTTGTACATACACTATGATTGGTTATGCAAGGTAAACTTAAAGCTTTATTTAGGTTGGAATAATGACTTTTCAGAAGAAAAAGAAAAAGAAAAAATAATAATACGACTAAGAATTCTCTCAATTATATTTTTCATAAAATTATCCCACAAATATTGCATATAATAAAAATTGTCACAAATAATTATATCGTGGAAATCGTTGTTAAAATAATATTTGTGTTATCAAATATATATTGAAAGAAAACGAGTTTTGTAGCTATAATAACAATGAAAGTTGAGCTCATTATTGTGTATCCAGATGAAGTATCATAAGTTTGTCAAAGAAATAAACATGGAAGGGTATCTTCATCTTATTTATATAAACCCTCACCAATGTGAAAGTAAAATTTGGCGGGCTTCATAAAATAAATAAAATCTGTCAGGCATTTGATATTATATAAGTAGCCATCTTAATTATTAGCATATTCATAGCCATATTATAAAAAAGGGTTTGTAATAATCTTCTTAAACAATGATAATAATAAGATGAAACAAGTTATGAGATATACTATTAGTTTAAAAGTCGGCCATTATTTTTGGCTGCACATATATTATATTTGTCTTGTTCCTTAATATGCATGAGGTTGATCGCTTGATCTTAGTGGTTTAGGTTGCCAAATTATGTCATGAAATGAATCAGCCTTTTTTTTTTTTTTTTTTTTTTTTTGTCTTAATTCCTATGTTAAATTCTATAGCTACCATTTTTTCTTTAAATTTAATCTTGTATTTTAAAATTGATGAAAGATGTGTAGTAAATATTTTATTAGAATTTTCTTAGATGTATCAAAGCTAATGTGAGGACCCTTAAAGTTGTCTAATGAGAAATTTTATCTCGATTAATGTGTAATATTGACCCGAACATATTTTTTCCATTAAAACTTGAAAACGAAAAAAAGAAAAAAGAAAAATCTCTCTCATTTTCCCTTTCTCTATATATTAGTTGGATCATGAAGAAGTTAATTTCATGATAAGTTAAATCAATCGATTGATCGATCTGATCTTGACGTATGAGAGAGAGATCACCTCCCGACCATGCGTGTAAATTAATCGTATTGATCAATCGAATTAAAGTTAAACTTCACGCTAACCAATCAATGATATCGATACGCATCTTGTTTTATGATTTTTTCTAATTATTATTATTGTATTGATCAATTGATCAACTTACTGTGAAATTAACTTCAAATTTACGGAATTTTTCCAGTTTATAGTAGTATAAAGATGTTTTGGGGTAGGGATTGCAAAAGATTTGCATGGCTAGGCTAGCTCATCGTGCAGAATCAAATGTTATTTTTTATACATTATACTATTAATATTATTTTCTGGATCTTATGAAATATAAAACGTTTTAGTGACTTAATTATTGATATTCGCTTCGTTACTCACATGGGTTGATAACTAAAAAACTTCTGCCATAATTAGATGATGATACAAACAGACAATTAGCTTAGAAGGCAGTATCTGCATTATTATTGTTAAATAATTTGCTCTTTGCATGTCAGTGTAAACAACCACCACTTTGATTTCGAACTTTGAAATTCAAAGCAACTACTAGTATTATAAAAATAATATTTTTTCTTTTTCAAAATTAATGACATATTTTTAAATTAATTCAAAAATTAAGAATATATTTTTATTTTTAAATTATAATATGATACACAATTTCTAGTTGTGAAAATTTATCTTAAAATTTAAGATTGGTATGTATTGTGAAAGTTTATTTTAGGTTCGACTCTTATAAGACTAACTTGTTTGAGCTGAATGCATATATACTCTTTTACATAAAGTAAATTTAGTTAAATTTTGGTGTTTAATTTTAATTTTAAAATTTAAATTCTTTCTAAAAGAATCGCTCATACAAGGTTTTATACATAAAATGGATTTCTTATCAATATTATATCCAAAATCATAAATTAGTGTTTTAAATATTTTAGAGAAAAACTTGTAAAATTAACATTTTCATTTGTTAAAAAATTCTAATTTCTTTTATAATGATTAGACAATAAATGATTGCTAATGAAGTTGTAATTTTTCTTATATATTTATATGGAAATTGATATTTTCACGATTTTTTTAATATTTTCACAATAAAAGTGTCGTTAATTCGCTATAAATGTATAATAAAGGTAAAATCCGTCGCTATATGATTTATAGCGACAATTTTATTATAAAAATATCATTTTTTGTTTGAATTTATTGTTGGGCAAAAGTCTAAAAATGCCCCTAACATTTACCCAAAATCCCACTTACAGTCTGAACTATTTTTCTTTTCAAAAGAACCCTTGACGTTACAAATTTTAGCTCAATCCTACCCCTCCCGTTAAAAAAATTCAGATAGACAAACGAATGTGCTAGACGACTGCCTGCAAAAATAAAATTTAATAAATATTTTTATTCATTTATCTTTTTCTCCAGCTTTTCTCTCTTTTTCTTTCTCTCTTCCTCCTCGAACTCTGTCTCCTCGAACTCGATCAAACAGATGGAGCACAGGAGCAGTCGATCGTGTGCACTATAAGCAATGAGCGGTAGTGATTCGACGGTGGAGGGGTCGATACCACGACCCTTGGAGGGGTGGAACCTTAAGGAAGAGGAGGAGGAAGGCGGGTTGTGTTGTTGGCGGCGACGGTGGAGGTTGGCGTCGTCGTCGGATAAGCGGCGGATGTAGACGGAGAAGAAGACCATGAAGAAGAGGGCGGTGAGGAAGACTAAGATAGTGAGGGCCATGGAAGAATTGAAAGGTGAATTTTGGGGTTTATTACCTAGCTAGATACAATCTGTCTATATATATATATATCTTGAGTTTGTGGATGATGGTGATTGGGATTTGTTTGCGTGATGAAGGTAATGAAGTAGACAAAGGAGGGAGCTTTTTTCTGGGTTTGATACAGATCAAATATGGTGATGGAATGATTTTTGGGTTCTCCTTAATCCTCACTTTCCCTCTCCCTCTCAATTGGTCGTCTGTTAAAGCGAGCGTTTAATAGATTGTGTTAGTACTCCATACAAGTGGGTGAAGCTAGTACTCCATTAATTAGCAGATTGTGTTGTTGAATCCATTCGTTGGAGTAGAAAATTTAGCGAGTAGATGGATTTGGGTTTAGCAGATTGTGTTGTTGAATCGACAATGAGTTTAGAGAGAAAATAGATTTAAATTTAGCAAGAGAATTAAGCTTTAGAGAGAAAAAATGAATCTGAGTTCTTCATGGATTTCGTATGTTTGGTAAAATTAAGTTTAGTGGCTTCAAATAAAATTAAGTTGTTTAATTTGAAGCTAATTTCTCTTTTCATGCCTTGTTATCAAAATTTGTCCAACCCTGTCAGCGCCGTATAGGTGACATCTCCCATAATTGAGTTGAAATTTATAAAGTTAAAGGCACTTTTAAAAAATAGTAATAAAAAAAGATATAAGTGAAATTTCGGTAAACGTGAGGGTCATTTTGGACCATTGATCATTTCTGGTTTATAAATGTGATCAGATAGTATTAGACAATAATTGTCGGTGTGAATTATACTAGTACTAACTACTCCACCTTCTATTTAATTAATTATCGAAGAAAATCCACGTGGACAGAAAGAGATTGTACAACTGAAATCTGCAACTATACATATTTACACATACACACAAGCTCTTACTAGTAGTGGAAGATCATCTACATTTTCTCTCTCCTCTCCATTTCTTCCTTCCAAATTCATACCAAAGAACAAAGAAAATTATAATCAAAAGCCCAATAAATTCAATGAATTTATACTGAAAAGTTTTATTTAGCAAAAAAAAATACTGAAAAGTTTTGATCTTTCTGATCAGAAGGGCACCATGGGAGCTTGCACTACCAAGCATTCCAATCCAAACCCTTATGCCCCCACCGTACAACAAACAGAATACCCAGAAACCCCAAATCCTTCCTTAACTCCGGCCCCGGAAAATGATTCCGGCGCCGGAAAGAAAACACCCATTTTCCCTTTCTACAGTCCGAGTCCAGCCCGCTACTTTTTAGGGAAAAAATCTTCTCCGGCACCGGGGAACTCGACGCCGAGGAGGTTTTTCAGGCGGCTGCCGTCGCCGGCGAAGCACATAAAGGCGGTTCGGGTGAGGCGGAAGGGGAAGGGGAATGGGGAGGTGATAGATGAAGAAGGGAAGGAGGGAGAAAAGGGAGGTTTGGATAAGAGTTTTGGGTATTCAAAGGAGTTTAAGAGTGGGTATGAAGTTGGGGAAGAAGTGGGGCGAGGACATTTTGGGTATACTTGTTCTGCTAAGGCCTTGAAGGGTGAGCTTAAAGGTCAACAAGTTGCTGTTAAGATCATTCCCAAGTCTAAGGTTGGTTTCACCTTCTCACTCGGTTGAATTTTTATTTGTATATTGATGTCTATATAAATTGTGGTAAATTTGTGCTTTGTTTTCTTGGAAATTCTGATCTTATTAAATTTCAGTCTTTTCAATTAGGTTCAGGAATTTAATTTATTGTGTATTAGGGCTTTGTTATGGAGTCTCCCAGCTCCCCAACAAGTTGTTTAGTTTGAAAGAATTAAATCACATATACCTTCATAGATACTTGTGCAAGTATATCTTGAAATATTCTGGGTTGCCTGTTTCACTGTTTGTAAATTTCATGTTCTTTAAAGTTTGTATCCTCTTTTTTCGTGCCAGATGACAACTGCTATTGCAATAGAGGATGTGAGAAGGGAAGTGAAAATATTGAAAGGTTTGAAAGGACATAACAATCTTGCACAGTTCTATGATGCATTTGAAGACAAAGATAATGTCTATATAGTAATGGAGTAAGCTACCGCAAATGTGTTTTATTAAGATATTATTATTGTTTTTATTATTTGTTTAGCCTCAAGATCTAAGGCAACATGGAAACTAACCAATTTACGGTGTCCATTTCAGGTTATGCGAAGGGGGGGAGCTCCTTGATAGAATACTTGCAAGGTGTTTCTTTTATTAGTATGTTGCAATTTTGACCTTGTTCTTTAGACTCTTAATCAGCCTTACTTGTCTATTCATTTACTCTTTCATTAGTTGTATACATTTTAATGTTATTATTATTATTATTAATTATGCATACTTCACTTTATAGGGGTGGGAAATACTCGGAAGATGATGCAAAGGCTGTTATGGTACAGATATTGAACGTTGTTGCATTTTGCCATCTACAGGGTGTGGTGCACCGAGATCTTAAACCAGAGGTAGTACTTATTCTCTTATGTATCTTTGTTTTGATCAAATAATTTGATGTTAATTGTAGTCACAACCAGAGGTACGTGATTACTTACTTCCCTTATAATCACTCTTTAAATGTTTAATCTGATTTTAGTTTTTAATGAAGCAGAATTTCCTCTTTGCCACAAAGGAAGAAAACTCTCAGTTGAAAGCCATAGACTTTGGGTTATCAGATTATGTCAGACCAGGCAAGTTTCATTCCACCTGGACAATATGAGTTCAATAAGAGTTATCACTTTCCCCCCGAGACTTAGTAGTTTGTACTTCGTTATTCAATGTCAATTGTGGTGTGCAGATGAAAAATTGAATGACATTGTTGGAAGTGCATACTATGTGGCGCCAGAAGTCTTGCATAGATCTTATAGTACAGATTCTGATGTATGGAGTATAGGTGTGATAGCATATATACTTCTGTGTGGAAGTCGCCCATTTTGGGCCCGAACCGAGTCTGGCATATTTCGAGCAGTTGTAAAGGCTGAACCAAGTTTTGACGAAGAACCTTGGCCTTCATTATCTTTGGAGGCAAAAGATTTTGTCAAGCGCTTATTAAATAAAGACCCTCGTAAACGAATGACGGCTGCACAGGCTCTAAGTGAGTGTTTTCTCTTGCTCAACGATACAAGGAATTGGTGTTCTTTTCCTTCACTCTTAATTATCAATTTTTTGCAGGTCATCCCTGGATACGGAATTACAATGACATAAAAGTCCCACTTGACATTCTTATTTTCAGGCTCATGAAATCCTACATGCGATCAACACCATTGCGTAAGGCTGCTTTAAGGGTGTGTATATACTTGAATGATGAAATATTATCATTATCTATTATATCTAGACTATATATATCATCCAACCACTATCCCTTTGTTTTGCTTTTTGTGAACCAGAATGCTTATATCATCCTTTTGCTGTATTTGTGGGAGTGGGAAGTATCGGTGAAGGATGTTTATTGTCACCTAATGGTTTGTACATATTTAGGGAAGACAAGAAAAAAATACAGTGTTGCATTTTTTCTCACTTGGACAACACAATTGATTTATTTATTTAGGGTCCCAACGGTTATTTGTTCACGAACAGATTGAACTTGATAATTGCTCTGCTGGAAGATAATTTATTGTGCATTGTAGAATTGGAATACTTCTCCATTCTGAAGGTTCAACATAAATTTTTTTATAATGATATAATATTCAAAATGTGGCAGGCATTGTCAAAGACATTGAATACAGATGATGTTTCCTACCTGAAGGAGCAGTTTGCACTATTGGAGCCAAACAAAAGCAGCTGCATAACCTTAGAGAGCATTAGATCGGTAGATTTTCCACTTCTAATAATTTCTTTGTGTTGGGGGAATAACTCAAGACTGTATAACGAAATGTATTTGTGTTCTTTTTGTGTTGAACAGGCCCTGATGAAACAGGCAACAGATGCTATGAAGGAGTCTCAAACGCCTGAATATCTGGCCTCGGTAGTGACACAAGCTCTAGTTGTTTGCATACATTTCCATGATTCTGTATTATTATAGCTCTTTCATATGGGTACTCTTCAATTTTCATTGGACAGCTAAACGTACTTCAGTACAGAAGGATGGATTTTGAAGAGTTCTGCACAGCTGCACTAAGTGTCCATCAGATGGAGGCACTTGATCAGTGGGAACAACATACTCGTTGTGCATATGAAATTTTTGAGGATGACGGGAATAGGGCAATTGTTATCGAAGAACTTGCATCTGTAAGTTGAGTTATATTGTGTTTCTGTTAGTTTTGGTGGTCCATATGGAATTTTTATCTAATCTTTGTAAGAAGATTACTTCTATGGCTCAGATGCTTCTTAAGCACGAGCTTTGATAATATACTTCGTGCAGTGCATCAAAACTTTGAACGAACTCCTCTGATAATTTCCTTCTTTTAGTTTTGGGGAATAAGAAACACAAAGTACCATATGAAAAAACATAACCTTTTTCTGGATTTTCTACCACTTCATAATTTTATTTATATATTGTCTCAGGAACTTGGTGTTGGACCTTCAGTCTCTGTCCATGCTGTTATACGTGACTGGATAAGGCCTACTGACGGGAAGCTAAGCTTCCTTGGTTTTGTCAAATTGTTGCATGGTGTGTCCATCCGGACCACTGGGAAGGTGAAGTAAGGGCTTGAAGCATGTTTTGAGAACAGCATAAATGGGGAAATGGAAAGAGATCTACATTACAGTTTCAATGAAATCTACAAAGTTGTTCAGCCCCCCAGCTATTAGCTTCGGCACAACAGTAGGAGCTTCACTCTAATGCTATTTTCTTTAAAGTTACTTCATCTAGCCATAATCTGCAGGCTCTCTTGTTCCACTTCAGAACCACAAGTCACCAGCTGAGTAAAGTTGAGTTTTAGTTGGTGTGCCTTTGCTAATGTTTAATATCTATTGTTTCTAGATTAGAGTTGAATGAATTTTTTTACTTAATAGCTTTTCAATGCACATTGAAAGATAATGAACTCTGGTGATCGAGGCTTCTTATGTTGTTTTAATTCTCTGATAATTTGCAAACTGGTATGAAAGGTTGATACGTTACTATAAGGAGTTGGCAAATGGAGTCAAATTTTTTGTGCTCTTGTTTTCTCTTGTAGTCCAGTCATTGGCATGAAGCAGGAGAAACTGGATTTGTTTCACTTGTTTCCAAAACATCTATGGCAGAAATATTACTGCTTGTAAATGTATTATCATTATTTAGCAAAAGGCAAAATAATTATCTTACTGGAAAAAATCTGTAGTCCTTGAGGAATGGACTAGGATTTGGAATACAAACTGTTAACATAAAGAGATGGAAAATAAAACGATGGTAAATAAAACAAGTTCTTTTAGGTGGACATGAAAATTGAATATGAGTGTGTATTTAAATTTCACTTATTTACATTTTTACCCACCATTTGAGTGTTAAAATACAAATAAGTGAAATTCAAATACACTTAAGTCCAATTAGAATTTTTGTTTGTGTATTCTCCATTATCATTTCTTTCTCTCATTATCATGATAATGTGAGTTTGGACTGTAGACTCATATTTATTTTTCGCAAAGTATGTAATTGAATACACTCATATATAATTTTAGGCGGGTATTCAAGAAAACACGACATTTGCATACACTTGTATCTAATTTTTGTCTAATTTGCATAAAGGGATGTTTGTTATAAGTACATATGATGAATACCCACCTAAACATAGATTATTGGGTATCTGATTATTAGTAATAGAAAATGATCATATTATTTTATTTTTGTTTGGCAGAAGATATGTGATTATATGTAATTGCTAATGTGAGTATATATATTTTTTTTAATATTGATCTTTTACTAAAATATCCTTGTATCAATTTTAGTTTAATAATTCACCCATATAGTTATTGTCAAATGTAATTATTAATAAAGTACTATTAAACTAATTAATTCAGTATTACTTAGTAAATCGCATTTAGATTTTTAATATGTTTATAAAATAACAATTCATAATTTATTCAATTATTAAACACAAAATTTCAAGTATGCCGTTTGTGACGCCCCCAAAATAGGTATACATCACCTATTCTGAATCGCCAAATACATGACACAGAATACAAATACAATCTTTAATATACAACAAGAAAGTCATGAGTTTTAATACAAATATTGTCTTCAGACAATATCCACTCTCGAAATAAGTCCTCATTACATTTATTGTCACACTATTTAATAGAATAGTGAGGACTACTAATACTATCATTTGACCGTCACTCGCTTTCCCGACTAGTCCCTGCCACGCTTCTCATTTCACTCAAGAGAACGATGAAAAGAAAGGGTGAGCTCAACTAGCCCAAGAAGAAATATTATGACTAAGATAATGCGAGAATAAATTATCATTAGTCTTCAACAATGTTAAACCGATAAAATACAATAGACATCAAGTTTAATCTGCAATAGAACATCTGATATATTAAAAGAGTCAGTAGAGAATAAAAGCTACTATCTTTTATGATTTAAAAGTTTTTCATCACTTTTATCACGTGACTCGACAATAAATAATCCACATCATCCTCGCACTTTACTGCCGAGGATATTCATTAGTATCACAACCACAAATTATCCAAATGCACTACACGGTAAGGATATTCGTGTATTCATAAATAGTCACGATCATGCCAACAACTGTCCCATCAATGCACTACTACGCCAATGAGGACTTTTACCACATCATTTGTAATATTATGATCATGATTACACCAAGAATAATCCACGGTCATAATCATACCAAGTCCATCTACGCACTTCTGAGCCACGATAACTTTCAAAAAATATAAACATGAGAATGATGACAATGATATAAGAATTCAATAAAATAAGTTCAAGAATTAAATTATCCAGGAACTAATAACGTCCAAATTGTCAACATGATATTTCTTTGTAGAGTAAAATTCAAGAATGCATGTAAGAATATTTCTATAAAAGATACTAGATGAAGCGCAAATATCGAGGATATTCCACTAATTTCATGGAGTATAAAAGTCAAAACTTTAACCAACCGAGTATAATACGAATGGAATAACAAAAAAATCACCATGCATGCGGTACTTGCATGATAAAGGTTATTCCAATGAATAATAAATAACGGAACCAGTCAAAGTAAATTGCACCGATGCGGGATGTTCCAACGAATAATAAAGAATAGAATAACAACAGAAATCACCATGCATGCGGTACTTGGCATAGACGGAGTTATTCCAATGAATAATAAATAACGGAACCGTGTCCTGCCAGAAAACGCATGAATGGGATCCTGCTTGCTACTCAGATATTCGCCATCATCACGTGGGTCCTCGGTTTTTTAACTCTATCTCCATCCTTTGCAAGTCATACTGAAATGGGTCTTTGCGTTGACAATATCGCACTCGTGATTGCGATATGATCTTACTACTCAATCGCGCACTACTACGTTCGCTTTTTCAAGATGATATTGAATAGTGTGATCGTAATCTTTCAATGACTCAAGCCAACGTCGTTCTTAGCGATATTGAGTTCTTTTGGGTGAAGAAATATTTGAGGCTTTTATGGTCCGTTATAAATAAATCTCCACTTTCTCCCCATACAAGTAGTATCTCCATTTTTTAACGCAAAACGATCACGCTAACTCCAAATCACGAGTAGGATAATTCCTCTCATATTCTTTGAGTTGTCGTGAGGCATAGGCTATGACTTTCCCATGTTGCATGAGAACACATCCTAACCCTTTGCTCAAGCATCATCAGAGATAACAAATCCATCCGAACCGGATGGTATTGCGAACAGTCTTAGAAATGAGTCTCCTCTTGAGCTCTTGGAAACTCTTCTCGCATTCCTCGCTCCATATGAATTTTTTATCTTTCCGAAGTCAATTTGAGTTAACGGAGTAGCGATTCGAGAAAATCCTTCCACGAATCTCCGATAATAACCAAATAAGCCACTCGAAGCTACGCGACTTTGGCCACCGACTTGGTTGCTCTAACTTTGTATTGCTTCAATCTTCACCGGGTCAACAGATACTCCATGTTTTGACACCACGTGCCCAAGGAATGCTACTTCCTCAAGCGAACTCGCATTTCTTGACTTGGCATATAGCTTGTTTTCACGAAGCCTTTCAAGTATCGACTTCAAATGGTGTTCATGATCTTCACGGCTTTTGGAATAGATGAGGATGTCATCAATAAAGACAACAACAAACCGATCCAAATATTCCTTGAATACTCGGTTCATCATATCCATGAAAGCGGCGGGAGGCGTTAGTCGATCCAAAAGACATGACTAAGAATTCATAATGTCCGTCTGAAGTTTACGGCGATCTTGAATATCCTCGGTTTAATCTTCACCGATGATATCCGAATCGAAGATCGATCTTTGAAAAGAATTGTGCTCCTTATGGCGGTGGTCGAATAGGTCATCAATGCGAGGTAGCGGATACTATTCTTGATGGTGACATGATTTAATTCTCGGTTAGTCAATACAAAATCGCATACTCCGCGTCTTTCTTCTTTACGAATAAAACAGGAGCACCCCAAGGAGATGTACTAGGACGAATGAAACCGATGTCTAATAACTCCTGTAGTTGGACTTTTAATTCCTGAAGTTCAATAGGAGCCATTCAATATGGGGTTTTAGAAATGGGTTTTGTACCCGGTTCAAGGTCAATAAAGAATTCAACATCACGTTACGGGGTAGGCGGAAGTTCTTCAGAAAATACATCAGGAAATTCTCTAACAACAGAAATATTATCCAAATCTGACTTGTCTTTATTCAAATCCATAACATGGGCTAAGAAAGCTTGGCATCCTTTTTTCAATAAACGAATAGCTTTGTGGCTTGATATGACAGTGACTGATTTTAGTGGTTTAGTTGTTTGAATTCGTATGACAGGTTGGTTAGGAATATGAAAACTAACAACCTTGCGAAAACAATCAATTTTGGCATGATGAGTGGTTAACCCATCAATTCCTAAAATCAAATCAAAAGCAAGTATCTTTAAAAAAATAAGATCAACAGGTAATGTGATTGTGCCAACTTGGATCAAGCAAGATTTATAAACTGTAGATGTAACGAAGGTTTCACCCAACGGAGTTTCAACAGATAAATCAAAGTCTAATTTCTCCGGAGTCAAGTTTAAATGTTGAGCACAAGTGTTGCTCGATTTTGCAACTGATAAACACGCGCAAGTATACGCGGTCAACAAGTAATATAATGATAAGAGAGTTGTCGAACCCACGAGGAATTATCACTAATGATTAACCAAGTACTAACTTTATATCGCCTCAGTCTTATTTAAACATTTAATTGAAACGATAAATTATGATTATAATTAATCAAAATAACAGAAAAACACAACATAGATAGATAGATAAAGAGCTAAGAACACAATATCCACACACAAGCATTTTGTCAAACATTCGGCGTGCATCACTTTGTTCAAATCTCTTAACTCTCTTTATGATCATGGCGGCCACTATGAATTGGCAATACATAAATTATGCATATACATAATCACATAAAGAACCAATTCGCATGACACCAATCAAAAAGAAAGCAAATTAGAAGTTTAATTCATAACAAATAAATCAAACTATTCCAAATATTAGGTAATCATTCAATGGATCATACAAGTATCAAAGAAAAGTTAGAAGTTTAATTCAATTCCTTGCCTCCATAGGTGTTACAAATGTTTGCACTAGATCCCTAAGAATGAGTTCTAGCCACTTGAGGAAAAAGGAAGAAAGAAAGGATGGCTTCCCTTAGTTGTTGGTTGAAGCTCCTCCATTGATGTTGTTGAAGCTCCCACCATTGATGCTCCTTGAAGCTCTTGAAGAACCATGGCCAAGAGCCATGGCCTCCCTCTTCTCCAAGCCGCCACCTCTCTCTTTTTCTCCTCTAGGTTGCAAGTAGAAATGAAAGATTGTTGTTTTGGGTCATTAGGTTGAGCATTTGATAGCTGAAATTTGTCCAAAATTCGTGTCCGCGCTGCTGCATGCCCATGATTTGGCTTGAACGGGCTGCCAGCGCCGGAAAAAGGGGTTTGGTCTCTATCGCTAAGTGGCAAGCTACTGCTAATACAAAATACACTAAGCAAGTCGCATTCACAGCCATTTTCTCTGCTTGGACATCTGTTGGGAAAATGGCCATAACTTCTTCATACGAACTCCGATTGAGGCGATTCAAGATGATCTGAAAAGAGGAGAAGTAGATCTACAACTTTAATTCTTTGAGTTCTTCGAAATAATGGATAGAGCAATGCTAAAATTGGCCTTGAAGTGACTGCTATGCAAATAGCAATTGGTAGTTTTCAGATTTCACACCCGTTGGGAAAATGGCAATAACTCTCGTATCCGAACTCCGATTGAGGCGATTCAAGATGATCCGGAAAGAGGAGACGTTGATCTACAACTTCCATTCTTGAAGTTTGGGCAGATAATGGCCGGATCATGGCAAAAATTGGGCTTTACGGGACTGCTATGTCAATGGCAAACCGAAAATGCGAATTTGGCGATTCCAACCATCGACCCAAATGACATTCCATCCAATTCCTACAAAACAAAGTAAAAACACATAAAACTAATACAAATATACATAAAAGCAATATAAAACTATATTACACAACAATACAATGAAAACACATAAAAAGCAAACAAACTAGCTTAGGATTTACAAATTATCAAACTCAAAAGTACCTAATTTGTGTATATAAAACACACTAATCAAAAACCCCCAAACTTGAATCTTTGTTTGTCCTCAAGCAAAACACTAAGAACAAAAACTATAAAAATAAATTCTAACAATCAACCACTTGAGCAATGAATCAATAAGTTTGAACAATGGCCTTAAAGATGTCAAAACATGATAACTCTAGAAAACTTTCAAAATGTCAGAACGTCTAGGATTTCAACTTGCTTATTAGTCATACCTTGCTTTATATCCTTTCTGTGTGTGTGTGTATCCATTTGCACTAAACCAATTATAGCTCGGATTAGCTTATACAACCATATTACCTTATGAAAGAAATAAACTTAAAAAACTACATGCTTAACACATCACTCATCGCAATTGTAGACAAATCAAACATTCCAAAAATTTGAGATCAAAGGACTCTTAGGTGAGTGCATTTTATGCTCCATCTTACCCTAAGTTCGCTTTTATGGGCGAGTGCGTTTTACGCTCCATCTCACCCTAAGTCCGCTTTTATGGGCGAGTGCGTTTTACGCTCCATCTCAACCCACCACAAGATTTTAGATATATTTTTTTTTCTTTTTTTTTTTCATAGGTGAGTGCGTTTTACGCTCTATCTCCCTTAAGTATGTGTTTATGAGTGAGTGCGTTTTACGCTCCATCTCAACCCACCACATGACCAATTAATCAAACCTAAGTATATTGCTTCGAGTGATGTTTAAACGAGTTCTAGAGTTTATTGATATCTCTCATAAGCATTCGGTCATATAAGCCTTCTCTAAGTATACAACTAGTTCATTACAAATGGATGAGTGCTCAAAAGTAGGAGTCATAAGCAAAGCAATAACCAACAATAAGTCAATCACCCAAACTAAGCAACATTTATCCATTTTTCATGAGTTATAACCTTAACAATCATTTGCCTGATCATATATTATAACTCAATTCAAATTAAATCAATGCTCAAGAGATAACCTATACTAGAAATGCAATTAAGCCCACAAAATAAAATAAAATAAAACATATCAAAACAAAATATAGAAGACCCCCAAACTTGAAACTGACAATGTCCTTACTAAACGCAATAAAAGAATTCAATGCAAAGAACTTCCGTGATCATTTATCAGTTGTCGCCTTCCGCAACCGACGTCTACTATTTGCTAAGATATAACATAAAATGGAAAATTTTCAAAATTTTAACTAATATGCACTACTAAACATAAAAACATCCAAATAACTGACATAATAATATAATACCAACTCAAGTACCAAGAATATCATGAGTACCCCCAAACTTAAGAAGAACATTGTCCTCAATGTAAAGATAGATAAAATTAAAACTAGAGGACTTCCCTGAGAATATGTTAATCGTCATCGACGTCTTTCTCCAAGTCCTCCAAGTCGGGAGTGCCAAACTTGTTGCGCGATACTCGGTACCTGAAAGAAACACAAAACTTTACACTTTGGGTTGCCTTCCAACAAGCGCTTGGTTTATAGTCTTCGGCTCGACTTTATTTAAACAGAAAAAATAAGTTTAATAAAAATGTGTCATGCAAAATCGGACTGTAAGGATCCAACAGTTACGCTGAGTCTTGCACAAGAGAAATACATTTACTTACAATCTTGTCAATCCAATCTCACAAACGATAACAATAAATAGAACTGTAAGGCCCCAACTTACGCCAAGTCTTGCACAAGAGCTGCATTTACATACAGTCTTGTCAGCCTATTTATCGCAATCGGAAAACACGCGCAAATAAAGATCAAACAAATAAAAGATAAATTTGTTGCTCAATATTGGAAAATATTATAATAATAATTCCCCGACAACGGCACCAAAAAACTTGTTGCTCAATTTTGCAACCGATAAACACGTGCAAGTATACGCGGTCAACAAGTAATATAATGATAAGAGAGTTGTCGAACCCACGAGGAATTATCACTAATGATTAACCAAGTACTAACTTTATATTGCCTCACTCTTATTTAAACATTTAATTGAAACGATAAATTATGATTATAATTAATCAAAATAATGAAAAAACACAACATAGATAGATAGATAAAGAGCTAAGAACACAATATCCACACACAAGCATTTTGTCAAACACTCGGCGTGCATCACTTTGTTCAAATCTCTTAACTCTCTTTATGATCATGGCGGCCACTACGAATTGGCAATACATAAATTATGCATATATTTAATCACATAAAGAACCAATTCGCATGACACCAATCAAAAAGAAAGCAAATTAGAAGTTTAATTCATAACAAATAAATCAAACTATTCCAAATATTAGGTAATCATCCAATGGATCATACAAGTATCAAAGAAAAGCTAGAAGTTTAATTCAATTCCTTGCCTCCATAGGTGTTACAAATGTTTGCACTAGATCCCCAAGAATGAGTTCTAGCCACTTGAGGAAAAAGGAAGAAAGAAAGGAAGGCTTCCCTTAGTTGTTGGTTGAAGCTCCTCCATTGATGTTGTTGAAGCTCCCACCATTGATGCTTCTTGAAGCTCTTGAAGAACCATGGCCAAGAGCCATGGCCTCCCTCTTCTCCAAGCCGCCACCTCTCTCTTTTTTCCTCTCAGGTTGCAAGTAAATGAAAGATTGTTGTTTTGGGGTCATTAGGTTTGATATTTAAAAATCTGTCCAAAATTGTCTCGAGTCATGCCATGATTTGGCTTGAACGGGCGCTGCGGGCGCGGAAAAGGGCTGGCTATCGCTATAGTGGGCTATGGCTCAAAAATACACTAGCAAGTCATGCTGCAGCATACGACCATTTTCTGCTTGGACATCTGTTGGGAAAATGGCCATAACTTTTTCATACGAACTCCGATTGAGGCGATTCAAGATGATCCGGAAAGAGGAGAAGTAGATCTACAACTTTCATTCTTTGAGTTCTTCGAAATAACGGCTAGAGTAATGCTAAAATTGACCTTGAAGTGACTGCTATACAAATAACAATTGGTAGTTTCCAGATTTGACACCCGTTGGGAAAATGGCAATAACTCTCGTATCCGAACTCCGATTGAGGCGATTTAAGATGATTCGGAAAGAGGAGACGTTGATCTAAAACTTCCATTCTTAAAGTTTGGGTAGATAATGGCCGGATAATGGCAAAAATTGGGCTTTACGGGACTGCTATGTCAATGGCAAACCGAAAATGCGAATTTGGCGATTCCAACCTTCGACCCAAATGACATTCCATCCAATTCCTACAAAACAAAGTAAAAACACATAAAATTAATACAAATATACATAAAAGCAATATAAAACTATATTACACAACAATACAATGAAAACACATAAAAAGCAAACAAACTAGCTTAGGATTTACAAATTATCAAACTCAAAAGTACCTAATTTGTGTATATAAAACACACTCATCAACAAGCCGGAGAGATAAAAGAATGGGTAGAATCGGTATCTAGTAAGGTATAAACTTCGCAAGAATTCAAGATTAGCTTACCCGTGATCACCTCGTTTGGGTTCCTCATGTTTTGGCCAGTCACAACAAATGCTCTTCCAGAAACCGTTGATTTTGACTTATCCGGGACAGCCCTTAGAGTCACCATCCCCGCTAAACTTGGTTTCGCTATAGTACAATCTCGAGCGATATGTCCTTCCTTTCCACAATTATAACATACCTTAGATTGTTGTGGGCAGTTTGGACTGATATGTCCCTCTTTCCCGCATTTGTAACATCTAACTGGCGGTCGTTCTCCTCCCCTAGAATTTATTGTTGGTCTTTGGTCTTCTGTTTGATGTCTTCCGTCATTGTTGAATCTCCTCTTTACGAAATTTCCACTTGACTCACCTCTCCTATTATCATAGGCCACGATTACCACCCGAGTGGTTATCGCCTTTGTCCGTATTTTTCCTCCTCATTTGGTTATCATCGTTCGATGATCATGTTGTCACCGGATGACCTCGTTATGATCCTCGATTGAGTATACTCATTATCTCTCTCTAATAATTGAGCCCCATTGACAACATCTAAATCTGAGAGAAAATTTATGAGAGATAAGGTATTGTGAATCTCGTGTTTTAGACCTCTCGAAAACATCCGCGTCATACGTTCCTCATTCTCTACCAAATGAGGTGCAAACCTGGATAACTCCGCGAACTTCTCCTCGTACTGAGACACTGTCATGTTGTTCTGTTCCAGTCTAATAAACTCTACCTCCTTCATATGACGAATACTTTCTGGAAAGTACTTGTCATTGAACAGTTTCTGAAATCTTTCCCAAGACATCTTAAGTGCGGCTAGCTGGGTACGCTTCACGGATTCCCACCAGTAATCTGCCTCACCACGGAACATAAATGTGGCGAATGAAACCTTCTGCTCCTCCGTGCATCCCAAGACATCGAATATCTTGGTAATTTGCTTGACCCATGTTTCCGCCTTAATCGGATCGGGCTTTCCCGTAAACTGGTGGTCCCAACTCCTTGAATCGCTTGGTATGACGCACACGCAGCGTTACCATCATTTCCACCGTATTTTGTACACGAGTCTCCTCGTCGATTTTTGCATGAACTGCAAAAAGCTTCTAAACATCCCATCATTCATCGTTTGCTCGGTGGCGTTGTTTACGGGAGGAATATTGTCTTCCTGCACTGCACGTTCTCCCTGTTTGTGACTAAAGGTTGTTCCACGCCTCATACACTCCATTGTTAACGCTTCTCGTGCCCATTCTTAAATCGCCATAAAACAAGGGTTAATTAAACAAATTAACATATCACATAATATCCCTATATTATGACCAACCAACAAATAAGCTTAGATAGGACACACTTAATGAAGGATTTACTCATCTCTCCCTCCTAGTTTTATTCCCCGATCTCCGCTAGAGACCATATCCCTAAGCTTTGATACCAACTGTGACGCCCCCAAAATAGGTATATAACACCCATTCTGAGTCGCCAAATACATGGTACAAAAAGCAAACTACAACTTCAATAATACAATTGTCGTAAAATAATCGACAACACATCTTCGTGAGTTTAAATACAAATATTGTCTTTTAGACAATATCCACACCCAAATAAGTCCTCATTACAATTATTCATACACTATTTTACAGAAATAGTGAGGACAACTAAAACATCTTTCTAGAATCATCATTCCATACCCCGACTCGATTCTGCTATGTTCTCACCTCCTGAGAAGAAAAATGGAATAAAAAGGAAAAGGGTGAGCTCAACTAGCCCAATAAAGAATATTATGACTAAGATAATTTACAACAAATTATCATTAGTCTTCAACAGGGAAAAATCTGATAGAATATAATAGGCAACAAGTTTTAGATCAACAAACACAGCGGAAACAACAATCCATTAAAAGAGTGACGTAGAGAATGAATTCTACTATCTTCTAAGATTTAAGAGTCCATCATCAATATTTTTTCCCTGTAACATCAATCAATATACATCTTTTAATCAAATATTCATCTTTGCACTACAGGCCAAGGATATTCATCAAGTATCACCAGATTGGTCATGTTCATCTCAACACTGCTCACCTTTTACACTCTGGCCAAAGATATTCACTAATCATTCGACTTTTGCACTACGGGCCAAAGATATTCAGTAATATCATCATTTAGGACTGAGGATGATGAAAAATATTTTAAAGAAAACGAATCCAGTGAGACAGAAGGACAAATATTAGGGATTCGTATAACAATTTTATCCGAGATCAATAATACTCCATAATAACTAATTTTGAAACAGAATTCAAAAATAACGATCAAAACATGTATACAATCAAAGATAGTAGCCAAAATAGACATCTTGGACAAAAAGGAAAATTTTTATTTTTCGGTGAATAGTCTTTGATTAAGTGAATAGTCAGAGTATCGTGAATAGTGCCGTATACGTAAATAGTAACCCCGACATAAAAAGTTCTAAATTTGATTAAAAAGTTCACCAATATTCCGGCATAATGATATTAAAGAAAATAATATTATTTAAGAAGAAAATAACATCCCTTACCTCAAAATAACCGTACTTATGACCGAATTTGGTTATAATCTTGTGAACTTGCACCATATAGCAACACTCAAAGTATCAAAATACTCACAAGAATATCGCTCGATAATCTAGAGAGAAAGAAAACTTGTTTCAGTATTTTCCTCCTCATTTGGTTATCATCGTTCGATGATCTAACATCATTTGGTATGACCACAGTTGTGATCCTCGATTAAGTATACTCATTATCTCTCTATAATAATTGAGCCACATTGACAACATCTAAATCTGAGAAAAAATTATGAGAGATAAGGTATTGACGAATCTCGTGTTTTAGACCTCTCGAAACATTCGCGTCATCGTTCCTCATTCTCTACCAAATGAGGTGAAAACACGGATAACTCCGCGAACTTCGCCTCGTCTTCGAGACACCGCGTCATGTTGTTCTGTTCCAGTCTAATAAACTCTACCTCCTTCATATGACGAATACTTTCTGGATAGTACTTGTCATTGAACAGTTTATGAAATCCTTCCCAAGACATCTTAAGTGCGGTTGGCTGGGTACGCTTCACGGATTTCCACCAGTAATCTGCCTCACCACGGAACATAAATATGGCGAATGAAACCTTCTGCTCCTCCGTGCATCCCAAGACATCGAATATCTTGGTAATTTGCTTGACCCGTGTTTCCACCTTAATCGGATCGGGCTTTCCCCAGAAATTTGGTGGTCCCAACTCCTTGAACTGCTTGGTTGTGACAGACCGCGCGTTTCCATCATTTCCACCCGTATTTTGTACACGCGTCTCCCTCGTCTGATTTTGCATGAACTGCAAAAAGCTTCTAAACATCTCATTATTCATCGTTTGCTCGGTAGCGTTGTTTACGGGAGGAATATTGTCTTCCTGTTGCACGTTCTCCTGGTTTGTGACTAAAGGTTGTTCCACATTCTCATACACTCCATTGTTAACGTTCTCGCCAGACCATTCTTAAATCTTGCCATAAAACAAGGGTTAATTAAACAAATTAACATATCACATAATATCCCTATATTATGATTCGACCAACAAATAAGCTTAGATAGGACACACTAGCGAAGGATTTACTATCTCTCCCCTCTTAGTTTTATTCCCGATCTCCGCCAGAGACCATATCCTAAAGCTTTGATATTAACTGTGGCGCCCCAAAATAGGTATACAACACCCATTCCGAGTCGCCAAATACATGGTACAAAAAGCAAACTACAACTTCAATAATACAATTGTCGTGCAAAATACGACAACACATACTGTGAGTTTAAATACAAATATTATCTTTTAGACAATATCCACACCCAAATAAGTCCTCATTACAATTATTCATACACTATTTTACAGAAATAGTGAGGACAACTAAAACATCTTTCTAGAATCATCATTCCATACCCCGACTCGATTCTGCTATGTTCTCACCTCCTGAGAAGAAAAATGGAACAAAAAGGAAAAGGGTGAGCTCAACTAGCCCAATAAAGAATATTATGACTAAGATAATTTACAACAAATTATCATTAGTCTTCAACAGGGAAAAATCTGATAGAATATAATAGACAACAAGTTTTAGATCAACAAACACAGCGGAAACAACAATCCATTAAAAGAGTCACGTAGAGAATGAATTCTACTATCTTCTAAGATTTAAGAGTCCATCATCAATATTTTATCCCTGTAACATCAATCAATATACATCTTTTAATCAAATATTCATCTTTGCACTACAGGCCAAAGATATTCATCAAGTATCACCAGTTGGTCATGTTCATCTCAACACCTGTTCACCTTTGCACTACGGGCCAAAGATATTCACTAATCATTCATCTTTGCACTTCTGAAAGAAAGATATTCAAAGAATATCATCATTTAGGACCGAGGATGATGAAAAATATTTTAAAGAAAACGAATCCAAAGGAGACGATGTATGACAAATATTAGGGATTCAGTATAATAATTTTATCCAAGATCAATAATACTCCATAATAACCAATTTTGAAGCGAAATTCAAAAATAACGATCAAAACATGGATACAATCAAAGATAGTAGCCAAACTAGACATCTTGGACAAAAGGAAAAATTTTTATTTTCGGTGAATAGTCTTTGTGATTCGTGAATAGTGTAAGTATACGTGAATAAGTAAATTATCGTGAATAGTAACTCCAACACAAAAAGTTCCAAATTTGATTAAAAGTTCACCAATATTCCTAAGATAATGATATTGAAGAAAATAATATCATTTAAGAAGAAAATAACATCCACTTACTCTCAAAATAACCGTATTTCCGATTTGAATTTCGGTTATAGTCTTGATGAACTTTGCACCGTATAGCAACACTCAAAGTATCAAAATACTCACAAGAATACGCTCGATAATCTAGAGAGAAAGAAAACTTGTTTCTGGTGTGATTTTCAATTCTAACCTATGCGTCTATTTATAGGAAAATGCTAGAACGCCAAAGGAGTCTAAATAATAAAATAATATTATTATTAATTACAATTCCTACACATGCTTTGAATTTTTGGGCAGCCATGTTGGAAGAATTCAGCAGCCCATGTGTATTCCACCAACCAAAAGTGGCCCCCCCCCCCCCCATAAATTTAATAAAAAAATCATTTTATTTATCGAAACTTCAATAATTCATAGAAAATAGCTCGTTTATCAGAAAAATACGAATTTGATGTCCATTCTTCCTGAAATCGAATTCTCTACAACTTTCCAGAAGAAAGTTTTTCCAAATTCCCAACAGAAAATATCCGAAATTCACAAACGGATGATTTTTAATACCTCCACTTTGACAAAATACTGATAAAACACCTCAACATTAATTCCTTTATTAATAACCACATAAATAAATTCATCATTTATATCCACATCAAATAAATATTTCCTTATCATATAAATCAATAATTAATTATTCATAAATAATATTATAGAATCACAATTATGACAACCAGGTCGTTCCCAGGAAAGAGGGGGCTTTCCAATAACGATTTCTCCTTCTTGGCGCAAGAATTAGGTGACCAAACCTCTCCTTAGATGTAACTTTCTAGACATTGCCAATAATGTATCTAATAATATTATTCAAATAATATGAATTATTGATCTGATAATGGGAAATACTGTGCAGTGACAATTATTGAAACAATAATAATATAAACTATCAATGCAATAATTATTGAATCAATAAAATAAAATATTGAACAAGAATTCTTGTAACAATTATTGAGTAGTGCCTTCTTTCGCGTGCGGATCAATAATTCAATATCTTGTCTGCAATAATACCGTGCTTCTTTGTGCCACCACGCGTATTCGTGTATTTTAACCACACCGTATTCCAACGATGTTAATCAGAATAACTACGCCGTTATTTATAAAAACTCATACTTTGTCGTTTTCTTCATCCGTAGCGGTTATTACATTATGAGCCCCACGAATGGTGCGGACGTCGTCTAAATATTCCTCGACAAAAAGAATATTCCACGACCAAAAGAATATTCCCAGACAAAATGAATATTTTATAACCACTTGCTTATTTTGCAAAATTTGCACATTTCACCCATAACCAAATCATTATATCAAATTAACACCTTATTAATTTAGAATAATGAATAGAGAAAATTCAATTTTATTTATAATAAGTTGGGGTCTTACAACCTCCCTCATTATAAAATTTCGTCCTCGAAATTGACGTCGTCACGATACTGGTGTGTTTCGAGCGGTGAGGTACCTCGCTTTCATTTCTGATTCCAACTCCCATGTCATTTCCTCCATTGCATGGTTTCTCCACAAAACCTTGACTTGTGGTATAACCTTGGTGCGTAAGACATGTTCTTTTCTATCTAAGATCTTAACAGGTACCTCCTCGTACGTTAAATCTTCGGCTATCTCGACTAGTTCTAACTTAATAATATGGTTCGGGTCTTTTATGTATTTACGAAGCATAGATATGTGAAAAACATTATGAACACGAGACATGCTTAGAGGTAATGCGAGTCTATAGGCCACATTTCCTATTCGGTCAAGAATCTCAAATGGACCAACAAATCTTGGATTGAGCTTTCCTCTCTTTCCAAATCTTGTAACTCCCTTCCATGGAGCAACACGTAATAGTACATGATCCCCAATATTAAATTCCACGTCCTTTCGATGAAGATCAGTATAACTCTTTTGTCGATCTTGTGAGGTTTGAATACGTTATCGAATCATTTGGATCTTTTACGTAGTCATGCGTTTAATTACGGTCCCCCAACAACGTTAAGCTTTCTCCACCTCGTCCCCAAAGATAATTTGAGAACGACACTTTCGTCCATACAACGCCTCGAATGGAGCCATGCCTATACTTGCTTGATAACTGTTGTTGTAGGAGAATTCCACCAGTGGTAAGTACTTATCCCAACTTCCTTTGAAATCTAGAACACAGAGTCTTAATAGATCTTCAAGGGTTTAAATAGTCCTATCTGATTATCCGTCCGTTTGAGGATGATATGCTGAACTGAATCTTAAATCCGTGCCCATAGCTTTCTGCAAGCTAACCCAAAATCTTGAAGTGAATCTTGGGTCACAATCTGAAACTATGGATACTGGCATGCTATGCAATCTCACAATCTCATTCATGTACATACGAGCAAGACGTTCAGGGGAATAAGTTTCACGTATCGACAAGAAATGAGCAGACTTGGTTAATCTATTAACAATAACCCAAATCGCATCTATGCCTTGAGAAACTTTGGGAAGACCTGTAACAAAATCCATGGTAATGTGTTCCCACTTCCATTTCAGAATCTCAAGTGGTTGCAATGGACCTTTTGGTACTTGATGCTCCGCCTTTACACGTTGACAAGTTAAACACCTCGAGATAAACTCCGCGATCTCTCTCTTCATATTGTTCCACCAAAATGTATGTCGAATATCATGATACATTTTGGTACTCCCATGATGGATTGCAAACAGGGTGTTGTATGCCTCCATCATGATTCTATGCTTCAAGTTAGAATCGTTAGGAACGCAAAGTCTAGAGTTGACTCGAAGTATTCCTTCTTCATCGATTCTTGCTTCTAGAATAGCACCTTCTTGCACTTTCTTCTTCATATACAACAGCCCCAGGTCCGTAGCTTGAGCAGCTTTAACTTTATCGATTAAAGTCGGTTCTACTCGTAAATTTGCCATCATCACGTGGGTCCCTGAAGTTTTTAACTCTATCTCCATCCTTTGCAATTCATACAAAATGGGTCTTTGTGTTGACAATATCGCACTCGTACTTGCATATGATCTTCTACTCAATGCGTCAGCTACTACGTCTTTTCCAGGATGATATTGAATAGTGTGATCGTAATCTTTCAACAGCTCAAGCCAATGTCGTTGCCGCATATTGAGTTCTTTTTGGGTGAAGAAATATTTGAGGCTTTTATGGTCCGTATAAATCTCCACTTTCTCCCCATACAAGTAGTGTCTCCAGTTTTTAACGCAAAAGATCTGCGCTAACTCCAAATCATGAGTAGGATAATTCCTCTCATATTCTTTGAGTTGTCGTGAGGCATAAAGCTATGACTTTCCCATGTTGCATGAGAACACATCCTAACCCTTTGCACAAGCATCATCAGAGATAACAAATCCATCCAAACCGGATGGTATTGCCGAATAGGTGCCAAAATGAGTCTCCTCTTGAGCTCTTGGAAACTCTTCTCGCATTCCTCGCTCTATATTAATTTTTTATCTTTTCGAGTCAGCTGAGTTAACGGAGTAGCGATTCAAGAAAATCCTTCCACGAATCTCCGATAATAATCAGCTAAGCCCAGAAAGCTACGCACTTTGGTCACCGACTTCAGTTGCTCCCAACTTTTTATTGCTTCAATCTTCGCCGGGTCAACAGATACTCCATGTTTTGACACCACGTGCGCAAGGAATGTTACTTCCTCAAGCCAGAACTAGCATTTCTTCAGCTTGGCATATAACTTTTTTTCACGAAGCCTTTCAAGTATCAGCTTCAAATGGTGCTCATGATCTTCACGACTTTTGGAATAGATGAGGATGTCATCAATAAAGATAACAACGAACTGATCCAAATATTCCTTGAATACTCGGTTCATCATATCCATGAAAGCAGCAGGAGCATTAGTCAATCCAAAAGACATGACTAAGAATTCATAATGCCCGTCTTAGTTCTCAAGGCGCCTCTTGGAATATCCTCAGTTTTAATCTTCAGCTGATGATATCCAGAATGAAGATCGATCTTTGAAAAGAATTTTGCTCCTTGTAACTGGTCGAACAGGTTACCAATGCGAGGTAGCGGATACTTATTCTTGATGTTGACATGGTTTAATTCTCGGTAGTCAATACAAAGTCGCATACTCCCGTCTTTCTTTTTTACGAATAAAACAGGAGCACCCCAAGGAGATGTACTAGGACGAATGAAACCGATGTCTAATAACTCCTGTAGTTGGACTTTTAACTCCTGAAGTTCAATAAGAGCCATTCGATATGGGGTTTTAGAAATGGGTTTTATACCCGGTTCAAGGTCAATAAAGAATTCAACATCACGTTCTGGGGGTAGACCGGGAAGTTCTTCAGGAAATTCTCTAACAACATAAATATTATCCAAATCTGACTTGTCTTTATTCAAATCCATAACATGGGCTAAGAAAGCTTGGCATCCGTTTTTCAATAAACGAATAGCTTTGTGGCTTGATATGACAGTGACTGATTTTAGTGGTTTAGTTGTTTGAATTCGTATGACGGGTTGGTTAGGAATATGAAAACTAACAACCTTACGAAAACAACCAATTTTGGCATAATGAGTGGTTAACTAATCAATTCCTAAAATCAAATCAAAAGAAAGTATCTTTAAAGAAATAAGATCAACAGGTAATGTGATTGTGCCAACTTGGATCAAGCAAGATTTATAAACTGTAGATGTAACAAAGGTTTCACCTAACGGAGTTTCAACAGATAAATCAAAGTCTAATTTCTCCTGAGTCAAGTTTAAACGTTGAGCTACAAAGCAGAGAGATAAAATAATGGGTAGAAATCCCATTCAGTGTAAGGTATAAACTTCGCAAGAATTCAAGTTTAGCTTACCCGTGATCACCTCTGTGAGACCCCAGATTTTATCAATAAAGATTTAAATTTTGTCAAAATAATTTTTTAATATTATGGTGTGAATTTGAGATAATATTATAGTTGTGGATAGTATTTATAAATTTTGCAAAGTATGCAAGTGGTTATATTATATTCGATTGGTTGGAATATTCTTGGTTTAGCGGGGAATATTAGCATAACTACTCAATCATTGGTGGACCCCACAATGCAATTATTATTATCATTAATTGAGAAAACGACAAAAATATTTTATTGAAATAACGGCGGAAGTTTTACCGTAGTTCTTGTTGAACTACTCATTAGTAAAAGTACGATAATAAGTGTGGTTGCATAGTAGACACACGGTATTGATTATTGATGCTTTATGTGAGAAGTCACTCGGTTTGATTCCATTATTGTCGATTAATAATATGAATTATTATAATGATAATGACGCTTTTGTTTTATTCGTATTATTAACGTAATAAAATGAAACATCTTTTATATAAAATAGAATACTTTATTAAAGTTATTCTATAAATAGAATATATTATATTTTATTATGCATAGTGTTGCATAGTGTTTTTGCATAGTGTTTTGCATAGTGTTTGCATAGTAAAAATGTTTTTATATAAATAGAATATATTATATTTTATTTAAAAGATTTTCTTTAAATATGGACCGTCGATTAAAGTAAATCAATGCGACCGTTCATGGATTAATTCTTATGCATTCCATTTTCCTATAAATAAAGCTCATTCCTTCATTATTTTCTTACGAATTCATTGAAACTCTGAGAGAAAATTATAGAGAGAGCTATAGAGAGAAATTATAGAAAGAAGAAGAGTATTCTCGCTACTTCACTACTTCTATATTCGCCTCTTTTACTAGTGAGTGTTATTCTTTTCTTCTTGAAGAGAACTTCCATTATTCCATTCACTATTATTTTGTTGAATAACTCAGAAAAGTGATATACCCTATACATAACTTTGTATATGCATATATCCTATACTTGGTGAAATCTATTGTTATTCCATTCTTATTTATTCATTTGGAATAACTCAGATACGCAGTTTACCCTATACTTGGTGACATTCTTCTATTATTCATTGGAACATCCTCATGCATGTGTTTTACACACGGACACTGGTTCCGCTTTATTATTCTCATTGGAACATCCTCACATGCATGTGTTTTACACCTGGTTCGGTTCCGCTTTTTATTATTCTGTTGGAACATCCTCGTCATGCATGTGTTTTACACCTACACTGGTTCCGCTCTTTATCATTCTGTTGGAATATCCTATCATGTGTTTTACACCGGATCCGGTTCCATCTTTATTATTCTGTTGGAACATCCTGCTTGGTGTGAATTTCACCCCACCGGTTCCGTTATTATTATTCTCATTGGAATAACTGCCTCATGCACAAGCACCGCATGCATGGTGATTTCTTTTGTTATTCCATTCTTTATTATACCCTATTGGTTAAAACTTTGACTTCTATATTCCATGAAATTAGTAGAATATCCTTGATATTTGCGTTTTATCCAAAGATCTTTTCATGGAAATATTCTTCCGATCATTCTTGAATTTTACTCTCTGCAAAGCAGATCATGTTGAAAATTTGGGCGTTAATAATTCATGGATTAAATAATTCTTGAACTTGTTTTATTGAATTATTATGTCATTGTCATCATCCTCATGTTATATTATGCTATCTTTGGCTTACGTGCATAGATGAACTTAGTATGATTATGACCGTGGATCATTCTTAGATAATCATGACTTGATATAAATGATGTGACAAAAGTCCTCGAAGGCTCTGTGTAATGCGATGATGGATAGTTTTTGGTATGATTATGACCAGGGGTGTTTAAATATAGTCGCGACCATTGATAATTTGATGAAAATCCTTGGCCGTGTAGTACGTGGATGATTAGATGTGGTGGTTTATTTATTAAGTTTGGGTCTCAAATGATAAAAATTGATGAAAACCTTTTAAAACCTAAAAGATAGTAGACTTTATTCTCTACTTGACTCTTTTAATGGATTGCTTATTCACCGCAGCTTAAACCGGTTGTCTATTGTATTTTATCGGTTTAACACCGTTGAAGGCTAATGATAAATTTATTCGCATTATCTTAGTCATAATATTTCTTCTTTAGGGCTAGTTGAGCTCACCTTTTCTTCTTTCACCGTTCTCTTCGTGAAATGAGAACATAGCCGGAGACGAGTCGGGAACGTAATGGTCCAGAGGATAGCATTAGTAGTCCTCTCACTATTCGTGAAATAGTGTGATAATAGTTGTAATGAGGACTCCTTTTGAGTTTGTATAATATCTAGTAGACAATATTTGTATTCAAACTCACGCTTTATGTCGTATTGTACCTACAGCTTATATTAATAAGTTGTATTTGAATTTATGTACCATGTAAGTGGCGACCCAAGATGGGTGACGATACCTAATTTTGGGGGCGTCACGATTGGTATCGTAGCTTAGGATATGATCCTGGCTAAGATCTTGAGATAAGAACTAGGAGGGAGAGACGGGAATTCCTTCGCTAGTATGACCTACCTAAGTTTATTTGTTATTTAATTGGCTCACGTAGTATAGGGATAATATTTGATATATTAATTAACCCTTTTGCTTCACAATTCCTTTCGAGTAATAAGAGTGTAGCTAGGTCGAGCGGGGGTAATAAAGGGAATAGAATCGGTGGTCATCATTTAGTAGTTATATTTGGTGAATCAACTAGGGTGAAAGCGAACCCAACGTTGGAAGAGTGTTTTGCCACTATCATACAAGATGTCTAATGACATACAATCTCGTGTCATCATAAGACGTGGTTGTGCTCATCCACTTGCCGAGTATATTTACTGAGCACTACCTATATGATCTTGGTGTTTGTTTGAAGTATAATTCTCAATTTGAGGCAGTGGAGATAATGATAAATCAAGAGAAGACTCACCATTGGGAAGAATATGATAGTAATCTTCTCATTTTTCTTTGGGGTCTATTGGGTAAACCAAGAATAATTACGTGGCCATATGATATCTATCATAACCTGTAAGCATGGCCTCCCATGTACGAAGGTTTTCTTGAGCACTTTCCAAAGATTCTAATTTCTAAAACAGTTTTTGACTATACATTTATGTAAGGTGTCATTGTGAGGTGCTATCTAGGTTAAGGGATAGAAGTCACAGTTGGTATCAATGTGACGTACTATCCAAGTCTTGGACGAGAGTAACAGTTTTAAATGATATTTCTATCATTAATAAATTTCTTGGCATATTCTTGAAGACTTCCTTGCCTACCCTAGAACGTAAAATCGAATTTTGTATTGACCCCAGTACAAAAACCCATTTCTTAAACCCTCAAATATTTCTTCAACTAAAATGAACAGTTTACGTGGTTTATGATGAAAGTCATAATAAAAGCATTGGACTAATGAAAATCATGGGTATATGAAGTATTAGTAAGTGTTATGATGAGTTATGTGGTTATTATGTGAAAACATGAAAGTTTCTTAGAAATCACAAAGGGTTGAAAAATCAGATTTTGGTGAAAAACGTAACATGAAATTCAATTGACCATATCTCGTATTATATTTTGAATTTTTGAGTGTGGTCAAGTCCTAGAGTTAGATCTATGAGTTACCTAACTAATCCAAGTGGAATTACTGGAAAAGGTGTTGTAGATTTTTGTGTAGACTGATTTTAGCAAAGGAGGCCAAAGCTGTAAATTTCAAAAATGCTACTGCCCAGAAACTTTAAGGGACTGTTTCGGCCACTTAAATTATGAGAAAAATTCTGGCCTTTTGAGGCATGAAAGTATATGGTATAAAGTACCTCCTGTCCAAAAATGAGCTCATTCTGACTTAAAATGAGCAAGTTATGACTATTTCAATATTTAGGTTTTTTCGATTTAAAACGCTATAACCGAGTTCTATAACTCAGATGATCATGAAATTTAAACTAGAAGCTCACGTTAACATGTGTAAGGTCCTGCCAAGATTTGGGAATTTTTGGAGTTAAACTTGAGGTAGCTAATTTCTTAAGGAATTAATTAGAAATTGATTTTTGAAAAATAGTAAATGAATTTTAAAAATTCCGGGAAAAATATATTTTCATTATGGGATTATATTGTGCTAAATCCCAGAAAAGAAATATTTTTGGGACTGATTTGGTATTTTTATGAAAATAGTTTAATTACCGAACATATGAGTTAAATATGTTATGTGAAGTAACAAAGTTGAAAATAGGATTTTATGGCTAGAGGATCCTATATAGAATATATGCATATTTTTTGATGAGGGATTTGATAATTGGTGATGATATCTTATGAGTATGGCATTTTTGAATGATTAAATGCATTATATGGTAAAGCATAAACAATTGAGATAAATTGTTTATAAATTTAAGAAGTGATTAAAATATTGTTGTAATATTAATGATATTAGATTATGAGATTATTAAGTGATTGATAACATGGGGATATTCTTGAATCTGGATAAATTATATTATAAATGTTTAATATTTATCCTTTATCTCATTTGATTGATTCTTTATATC
The DNA here is from genome assembly GCA_020205615.1 of Panax quinquefolius. NCBI lineage: Eukaryota > Viridiplantae > Streptophyta > Magnoliopsida > Apiales > Araliaceae > Panax > Panax quinquefolius. The sequence goes on from CM035157.1 coordinate 4,872,272, forward strand.
ATTATCCTCATGTTTATATTATGTTGAAAGTCATCTCGTGGCCTATAAATGCATAGATGGACTTGGTATGATTATGACTGTGGATTGTTCGGGTATAATCATAACTGTAATTGAAAACACAATTATCTTTGGTCAGTAGTGCATGGATAATTTGTGGTAGTGATACTAATGAATACACGATTATCTTTGGTAGTAGTGCATGGATAATTGTGGTCGTGATACTAATGAATACACAATTATATGTGGTAGTAGTGCATGGATAATTTGTGGTCGTGATACTAATGAATACACAATTATCTTTGGTAGTAGTGCATGGATAATTTGTGGTCGTGATACTAATGAATACACAATTATCTTTGGTAGTGGTGCATGGATAATTTGTGGTCGCGATACTAATGAATACACAATTATCTTTGGTAGTAGTGCATGGATAATTTGTGGTCGTGATACTAATGAATACACAATTATCTTTGGTAGTAGTGCATGGATAATTTGTGGTCGTATCTAATGAATACACAATTATCTTTGGTAGTAGTGCATGGATAATTTGTGGTCGTGATACTTAATGAATACACAATTATCTTTGGTAGTAGTGCATGGATAATTTGTGGTCGTGATATTAATGAATACACAATTATCTTTGGTAGTAGTGCATGGATAATTTGTGGTCGTGATACTAATGAATACACGATTATCTTTGGTAGTAGTGCATGGATAATTCGTGGTCGTGATACTAATGAATATCCTCGGCCGTAGTGCGGGGATGATTCTATGATATGGATTAATTATTGAAATTTGAGTCTCAAAGAATGAAATATTAATTCATGGATGTGGTAATAGTCATCTTTGGTCAGTAGTGCATTGATAGACTTGGTATGATTATGACCACGGATTATTCGATATAATCATGATCAGAATTGAAAACACGAATATCCTTAGCCAAGAAGGCATGGATAATTCATGGTTGTGATACTATTAAGTCTGCGTCTCAAAGATTATTGGTTTTACGATTATATATCTTTGGCACATAGTGCAAAGATGAATTGTTAATAAATATCTTTGGCACATGAGTGCAAAGATGAATTGTTAATGAATATCTTTGGCGGATTGCAAAGATGAACTTAATATTTTCAACGATAAAGGTATTCAAGGTATCCTCACCTCTTTATCATATCAGTGCATTCTAATTTCGAGGGCGAAATTCCATAAGGAGGGAGATTGTGAGACCCCAGATTTTATCAATAAAGATTTAAATTTTGTCAAAATAATTTTTAATATTATGGTGTGAATTTGAGATAATATTATAGTTGTGGATAGTATTTATAAATTTTGTAAAAGTATGCAAGTGGTTATATTATATTCGATTGGTCTGGGAATATTCGGTTTAGCAGGAATATTCGTATAACACTACTCAATCATTGGTGGACCCTACAATGTAATTATTGTCGAATTGAGAAAATGACAAAATATTTTATTGAAATAACGGCGGAAGTTTTACCGTGATTCTTGTTGAACTACCTTTAGTAAAAAATACATAAATAAGTGTGGTTGCATAGTAGCACACCAGATTGATTATCGATGCTTATGTGAGAAGTCACTCAGGTTTGATTCCATTATTGTCGATTAATAATATGAATTATTATAGCGATAATGACGTTTTGTTTTATTCAGTATTATTAACGTAATAAAATGTAAAACATCTTTTATATAAAATAGAATACTTTATTAAAGTTATTCTATAAATAGAATATATTATATTTTATTATGCATAGTGTTGCATAGTGTTTTTGCATAGTATTGCATAGTGTTTTGCATAGTAAAATGTTTTTATATAAATAGAATATATTATATTTTATTTAAAAGATTTTTCTTTAAATATGGACCGTCGATTAAAAGTAAATCAATCTGACCGCTTCATGGATTAATTACTTATGCATTCCATTTTCCTATAAATAGAAGCTCATTCCTTCATTATTTTCTTACTTAATTCATTGAAACTCTAGAGAGAGAAATTATAGAGAGAAGCTATAGAGAAAATTATAGAAAGAAGAAGAGTATTCTGCTACTTCACTACTTCTATATTCAGTTCTTTTACTTGTAGGGGTGTTATTCTTTCTTCTTGAAGAGAACTTCATTATTCCATTCACTATTATTTTGTTGGAATAACTCAGAAAAGTGACATACCCTATACATAACCTCAGATATGCGGCGTATCCTATACTTGGTGAAATCTATTGTTATTCCATTCTTATTTATTCTGTTGGAATAACTTTTGTATCTGCCATTTACCCTATACTTGGTGACATTCTTCTATTATTACTCGCTGGAACATCCTCGTCATGTGTTTTACATCGGACTGGTTCCGCCTCTTTATTATTCTGCTGGAACATCCTGTGCATGTGTTTTACACACTGACTGGTTCCGCTTTATTATTCTCATTGGAACATCCATGCATGTGTTTTTACACCGGACTGGTTCGCTCTTTATCATTCTGTTGGAATATCCTATCTCATGTGTTTTACACCGATCCGGTTCCATCTTTATTATTACATTGGAACATCCCGCTTGTGTGAATTTCACCGACACGGTTCCGTTATTATTATTCTGTGGAATAACTTTTCATGCTGCATCGCATGTGCATGGTGATTTCTTTTGTTATTCCATTCTTTATTATACCCTAATGGTTAAAACTTTGACTTCTATACTCCATGAAATTAGTAGAATATCCTTGATATTTGCGTTTTATCCAAAGATCTTTTCATGGAAATATTCTTCCGATCATTCTTGAATTTTACTCTCACTAAACAAATGATCATGTTGAAAATTTGGGCGTTAATAATTCATGGATTAAATAATTCTTGAACTTGTTTTATTGAATTATTATGTCATTGTCATCATCCTCATGTTATATTATGCTATCTTTGGCTTACGTGCATAGATGAACTTAGTATGATACATGACCGAGGATCATTCGGTATAATCACGACTTGATATAAATGATGTGACAAAAGTCCTCGATGGCTTTCTGTAATGCAAATGATGGATAGTTTTGGTATGATTATGACCGTGGGTGTTTCAGATAGTCATGACCATTGATAATTTGATGAAAATCCTTGGCCACCGTGAGTACGGGGATGATTAGATGTGGTGGTTTATTTATTAAGTCGGGTCTCGGCGATAAAAATTGATGAAAACCTTTTAAAACCTAAAAGATAGTAGACTTTATTCTCTACTTGACTCTTTTAATGGATTGCTTATTCAACTGCAGCTTAAACCGGTTGTCTATTGTATTTTATCGCTTAACACCGTTGAAGGCTAATGATAAATTTATTCTGCATTATCTTAGTCATAATATTTCTTCTTCGGGCTAGTTGAGCTCACCCTTTTTTTCACCTTCTCTTCAGAAATGAGAACATAGCCGGGACGAAGCCTCGGGAAGCAAGTAATGGTCCAGAGGATAGCATTAGTAGTCCTCACTATTCGTGAAATAGTGTGATAATAGTTGTAATGAGGACTCCTTTTGAGTTTGTATAATATCTAGTAGACAATATTTGTATTCAAACTCACAGTTTATGTCGTATTGTACACGACAGTTATATTAGTAAGTTGTATTTGAATTTATGTACCATGTAAGTGGCGACCCAAGATGGGTGACGTATACCTAATTTTGGGGGCGTCACAACCTCGTTCGGGTTCCTCACGTTTTGGCCAGTCACAACAAATGCTCTTCCAGGAACCGTTGATTTCGACTTATCCGGGATAGCCCTTGGAGTCACCATCCCCGCTAAACTTGGTTTCGCTATAGTACAATCTCGAGCGATATGTCATTCCTTTCCATAATTATAATATATCTTGGATTGTTGTGGGCAGTTTGGACTGATATGTCCCTCTTTCCCGCATTTGTAACATCTAACTGGCAGTCGTTCTCTTCCCCTAGAATTTGTTGTTGGTGCTGCTGTAAGGCCCCGAATTTTATGAAATAAAAGTATTCAATTTTTCTTATAACACTACAAGAAAAAGGTCTATCAGCGACCAAATATATCAGCGACCGCATATCCGGTCGCTGATAGTCTTACTCGCGATCGATATCAAATACGACCGACTATAATCCAATCAGCTAAGTGATATCCATGACCACGATTCGATCACGATCGTCTGCTAGAACAAATTTCCCACCCAAAATTGGCGAAAAATGTTGGTAGCGTAGTTTTTTATGACCCATTGTAGTCGCCGACGCACGCGATCACCGATAAATCCATGTCATTAAAAATCAACACGCGTGACGCGTCGCAGATAATGGTCACGATCATCCTAAATGAAATCGATTGTGCATCGGCGTTAAAAACGTAACATAGAAGGAAAAAAAAAGAGGAGCTGCGAAATGAGAGAGAGGGGAGTAAGGGGAGAGGAAGTTCGGTCCGTCATTCGTCGCCACCGCCACACACCACCCACCACCGCCAAGGAGATAAAAATTTTCAAACGAGTTTGATTGAATCTTCTAAATGTATTTATCTTCATTCATTGTAATTTCTTGAATCGTGTTTGAAATTGTATGTGAATTCTTTGGATTTGGCGATTGTGTGTATGAATACACCGTGTATTGGGTAATTCGTTTAGTCACCTATCAAATTGGGTAATTTGTTTTTGTTTTAAAATAGGTTTTTGTCATCAAATCGGTAACCCTAATCGGGTATTGGGTAATTCGTTTAGATTTTTGTTGTAATTTGTTTTAATATCACAATTACTCCACACAAATAGAATTTGATTATTATTGTCTTTAACTTACCATTGTTGTGCTTAGTGAACTATTATGGCAAAAGTCCACAAAGAAATTATCTCATTTAGAAAACAAAATGGAATGTAATAACTGAAATTTAAATTATCTCAACTAAAACTTATTCAGACTCAAAGCGTTAGTTCTTTCAAAAGCAGACGAGAGAAAAAAGCGAGGGAGAAATGTATAGGAGAAGAGAGAGAAGGGGGAGAAGAGAAAAGGGAGAGAAACGTCGTCAGCCGGCCATCACCGCCCAATCGCCATCGCCACGCCACAGTAACCCTAATTCTCTTTATTTCGATTTGGATATAGATTGGGTGTTATTCTATTGATAGAATCCAATCGTATTTTTCTTCTAGTTTGTGTATTCTACCTTATTGGTAGTATGTAATTTATTTCATATACATGCCACATTGACATAATTACTAACTCATGCCATTATGCCCCCATTACAAAAGTCATTGCGAAATTGGGGCAAAAATTACAAGAAGATGTCTTTGAGTGATTATTTTAAATTTATCGCCATTTTAAATTTAAAAATCAAAAGGAAAAGTGAGCACATTTACTTGTATACACCATCTATTTCCGAAAGTAAAGCATTCTACTTCTCCATTATTTGGGTATTCACCTTCACTTCATTATTATTGTCCTCAGATTGCTAAGTGCTTACAACTTGTACATTTCGGTGTGGCTTATGTCCCGGTTTTGTCATAAGAAATTGGTTAAATGCTTGGAGGATAATGACTCAATTCCGAGGGTGAAATTCTTTCATTAAATGCTTGGGTAAAAATTATTTCATTAAACAAAATGAAGAAGTATTTCTATTTGTATTTCTATTTTTTAGGTGTATTTAGATAAGTTTTAAATATTAGAATTTAAATCTCAACAACCCTACAAAATTTGGAATTTGGGGGTACAAACCATATTTTAGTCCAAATAAAATAAACAAAATTTAAAAGGTAACCAACCTTAAAAACTGAAGAAGTAGAAAAAAATATCTATCGGACCCAAAAATTTAAAATGCTTATTGGTAGTATGTCGTTTTATGATATGACAGTAAGATCGCTGAGTGATTATTTTAGTTATGTTTTAATCCCATTTATTTGTTTATTTATTTTCTTTTAAGATGAGCGATATTCATGACAATAATAAGCCTAAGCTTGCTGTTAACAAATTAAAAAATTATTATGGTGTATGTACTTGAAACCATAATAATTTGGATAATATTAATGTGGTAAAATTGATTTGTTATGCTTGGTTGTTAACCTTGGCACAGACAGTAGTCTGAAATATTTGCAGAAATTATGGCTCGTACAAAGAGAAGCAAGAACCATACTTGGTATTTGAGAAATGATTTTTTTGATACATTTCTTAAGTAAACGAGTGTGGTTAATATAACAACCAAAACCATGTTCATGTACTTGAGTACCATGTCAAGTCTACACTATAGAATTGTAGAGGACCCGCCAAGAAATTCAATTATAATGCATGCCCCAACAAAGACACTTATGAACAAATACACTTAAGATATGCTAATTAATTACGCCATTTTGTACAAATGGTGGATCGATCCATTTATATTGAGAATTTGTATATTTCTCTTGGTTTGTGTCTTGGGTGCCTAGAAATGACCATATATACATGTCGTCGTGCATGTGGCAAGTCCATATTATAGGGGAGACTCTGGCGAAATGACCATATATACTTATGAACAAATACACTTACGAAGAATCTTTGGTGGGCACACAAGGCGTAGAAAGAGATGGTGGCATCACACAAGTACACAATTCGGGCGGTAGTACTCATCGTATGAATGAAATGGTCCATGATATTGCAGGCCGATTTTGATTGGGAGCAAGGCGAGAGCAACCTATGAATTCGATGCCAAAGACTTCTTTAAGTTGTTAGACGAGGGTAAGAAGCCATCAGGGCATGGTTGTACCAAAACACACTACATTGTCTGCAAGTATGACATTACTTAACATCAAGGTGATCACAACATGAGCCATGAGTGTTTTGAGTCACTCTTGAAGGCAATTAAGAGTATGTTGCCCTGACTGACGGTGAGAAATTACCCAGTAACTATTACTTTTGTAAGAAAATGGTGAAGAAGTTGGGTCTTGGATACCAAAAGATCGATGCATGTCCCAACGATCGCATGTTGTTTTATAAGGAAAATGAACAGATGATGACAAGGTGCACGCTTTGCGGTCATGATCGGTTTAGGCCTAATAAAGAGGGTGTGACTACAAAAAATCAAGTATACCGCTTTAAGATTCTAAGGTATTTTCCAATAACACATCGACTAAAAAGATTGTACATGTCTTCAAGATCACCAAACATATGAGTTGGCATGCGAAATCTCCAAATAAAGATGGAGAACTAAATCATCCCGCAGATGGGCGTGCTTGGAAAGATTTCAACTTAGCACATCCCGAATTTGCATTGAACCTAGAAATGTGAGGCTTGGATTGTCCACCGATGGTTTCAATCCGTTTAGCCACTCAAATGTCCGCACTCATGTTGGTTCGCTGATTGTTATCTGCATAACTTGCCTCCTTGGATGTGTATGAAAATAAACCATACTTATTTCTTTTTCACTCGTGATTCCCGGTCCTAAGAGTCCCGGAAAGAACTTAGATGTTTACTTGAGACCTCTTATAGACGAGTTAAAGGTATTGTGGGAGGATGGAATACAGACTTGGGATGTTGCAACGAAAACAAATTTCAACCTTAGTAGGCGTGGTTATGTGGACTATAAGTGACTTCCCACTTATGGTATATGTTAGTGGATGGAGTACACACGGAAGTTGGCTTGTCCGTATTGTATGGAGCATACAAAGTCGTTTAATCTATCAAAAGGTCGAAAGCCTTGTTGGTTTATTTGTCATCGCTTGCTTACCGGTAGATCACCCGTTTGAAGAAATAGAGAACACTTCGTGAAAGGGAAAGTAGATAATGATATGCCCGCATGCCATGATTGTCGGAACGGAGATGCGAGATCGTGTGATGAGATTGCTTGTTATCCCATTTGGTAAGGTTGATGCGACAAACATAATCAATGGGTTTGGTGAATCTCATAACCGGGTTCGGAGAAGCATCTTTTGGGAATTGTCTTATTGGTCTACAAATTTGATTCGGCCATAATCTAGATGTGATGCATATTGAGAAGAATGTGTTTGACAATGTGTTTAACATCGTGATGAATGTTACGGGAAGACAAAAGATAACGATAAGGCACGTTTGGACATGAAAGATATTTAGTAAGCGTCCCGGATTAGAACTTTATGAATCTCCTAATGGTAAGATTGTCAAACCGCATGCAAAGGTACACATTATCCAAAAAGCAAGTTGAAGATGTGTGCATATGGGTTAAGTCTCCGAAACTACCGATGGATATCGTCCAAACATTGCAAGGTGTGTTACGGTGGGAAATTGCAAGGGATGAAGAGTCATGATCGCATGTGTTCATGGAGAGACTCATACCTATAAGATTTCGGGATCTGCTTGATAAACCAATATGGGATGCTTTGACGGATCTTAGTCGCTTTCTTCAAAGACTTGTGTTCAAAATCATTGAATGAGAAGGACATGTTTGTACTTGAGAAGAACATCATAGAGATCACGTAAAACCGGAAAAATATTCCCACCGTTTTTTTTGACTCCATGGAGCATTTGCAAATCCATCTTCCCTATGAAGCTCGTGTTGGGGTCCAGCCTCAATATAGATGGATGTACCCTTTCGAGAGGGTGATGGGAAACCTTAAGAGGAAGGTGAAGAATAGAGCTTATGTCGGGAGGGGTCGATATGCGAGGCATACCGCTTTTGATGAGATATCTACGTTTGTCTCGGACTATTTTTCGATGAAGTCTTGACAAAGGCCAATCGAGTATCGAGACATGATGATGGGGAAATGTTGAACTAAATGGTTTGGCTCTCTCAGATTTGGTCTATCGGGCCGCTTTATGGAAAAGGGAAGCGCGCGATATTCCTCTCTCGAGCAAGAATTACATGCATCGCATATTTACATTCTTCTCAATTGTGAGGAGATTGACAAATTTGTGAGGTACATATTTAAACTTGATATTTTATCTTTTAAGTTAAAATTTATTCTAATATGTTAATGTTTATAACATGGTATAGATTATGCGATGACGAGTTAAAAGTGAAGCATGCCACATAACCGATAAAGATATTCAAATCAATCGGGATAAAAACTTTGCACTTTGGCTAAAGGACAAAAGTAAGTTCAATTTTTAAGCACGTAGTGTATATATATATATATATATATACCCATATGTTAACTATGACTTCATTTAATAAGATGGAGTTTTTGTAGGCTTTGATCGAGGGATCAACGATTCCGCTAATGTACAAGTCCTAGCTATGGGACCGATACGAGGATCAAGTCACCATGAATGGTTACAAAATAAATGGTTGTGAATTTCACACAAAGGCATATGGGCGCCAGAAAAGAACAACGAACTCTGGAGTGTGTGTCCAAGGAGATTGTTACAATGAGCTTGGTCGTGCCTTTTATGGGGAGTTGGAGGAAATCGTAGAGTTGTCGTGCAAGGCACGTCTGGGGTCATATTCACTTGTTCAAGTCTTTGTTGGTTTGATTCGGAAAAAGGGATACGTGTTGACGGACATGGAATCGTCGATATTGACCTTTATAGGTCTCGTGACTCCAACGAACCGTTTGTTTTACCAACTCAAACAATCAAGTATACTACACTCCTAGTCCCGTTAGAAAAGGGATGGACCGCCTTCTGATTGGCAAGTTGTAATTTATACTCCGCCGCGTGAGTCGTGTAGAATTAGTTGATGGGGAGATTTACCAAGAGCGATGCTTCATAGTCGACTATAATAAATGTGGAGGACGATAATGAAGTAATCCAGTTAGATGGTGGAGATGAACCACATGAATTAGATACTGAGGAGGAAGAGTTATTGACTGAATCTGACACAGAATCTGAAGCAGATGATGGTTATGAATCTGCAACACGTATACAAGATGATTACGAATCGATATTGACACTTGAACTCATGAAATGTATGTTTAGCAATACATATTTTTTATATCATTGTCATGTTTATGTACTAAACTATTTAAATGCAACTTTTGTTTATTGTCATTTTATATTCATATATATACATGTTTATATCACTGTCATGTTTATGTACTAAACTATTTAAATGCAACTTTTGTTTATTGTCATTTTATATTCATATATATACATGTTTATATCATCATGTCATGTTTATTGTCATATATACATGTAATCAAATATGACTCTTAATAACATCTTAAAATTTGTAATATCTGAGATGGCTTCCGGCGCAAATAGAAAAAGCGCGGCATGGGTAGGGGGCTAATAATGTGCCCAAGGCCCCTACTAATCCCGATGATCGGATTCTTATTCGATTCGCCCTCCTCCTAATAAAGACGTCGTCCGCGATATATCATTTATATAAAAGCATTTAAGATTCCATTTATTGTATATTGGTAATGTTTTGATTGATATTATATTGGTAATGTTTTGTTTTGGTCTTATTGTATTGAAAATTTGTATATTTCTCTTGGTTTGTGTCTTGGGTGCCTAGAAATGTCCATATATGCATGCCGTCGTGCATGTGGCTAGTCTATATTATAGGGAGACTATGGCAAATTTTTTTAAGTATTATAAGTATAAGTTTGAAAAATGTTCACAAATATTATAACTTAGATATAAATTGCTTTAATATATGCTAATTGATGTTGTATATTATAGTGATTTTTCGAGATAATAAGATCGTCAAGTGCATATCACAAATTGTGTTTACAAAATTGGCCTACACACTGTGATTACGTGGCGAAGCACACCCATCGCCTACAAGGATCTTTGTTTAGGCGTAATTTCGTATGTTTTTTTTTAATTATGACAAATAATATTAATATAATATTCAAAGGATAATTATTTAGTAATGTTATTATTGTTTTTTATTTGCGTAAGCCAGATAGATAGAGGACGCCTAGCAGCTTCAAAGGATTTCGAGACATTATTCGAAAAAGTGCGCGGTCCGCACCAAGGACAACTTGAATAAAGAACGACAAAAAGCCATTCACAATGCCGAGATCGACCATCCAGGCCAGGGAAAGGATTATATGCACGAGCATAGCCCCTGGTGGTGCACCCAGTCCATATATTTGAGATGTGTGCCCAATGGAGAGTTGAAAATGGGTGAAAAGACGAAAAGACCGCCACCAATGTGAGCCTCGGGTGTATCCGATGGCGAAAAGGCTAAAGGAACATACAAGTGGCGATATTTCACAGTTCAAAGACATATCAACGCCGCACGTATTTACAAGTTTTAATATGTTTACAATCATGAATTGTAGAAAATATCCCATTTTTACTTAGTAATATTGTGTTGTTTTTGTATAGGAGTCTCAGTCTCAAGGTCAGCCTATCCATTGGTTTGGATGTGTGCGTATTACCCGATGATGGTTCCGCTCGAGGCTATCCAGATAAGCGGTAATAAGTTTTAATAACCCGATCTTGTTTATTAATACTTATAAAATATTATTTTTAACTATTTAAGTGTTAACATGATGACAGGATACTTATAAACGTTTATTGAATGAAAGCGCTATCCCGAAGGCACTCCACGTCCGCTTATCGATCATGAGTTGTGGGAGAGGCGTCTGTTGTGAAGAAGAACTACATTAAAGGTCAAGGACAACGACGACGCCCATCCTTCATGCTGCTCAGCAAATCTGCTACCCAGTCTTCATTAGCCATCGAAAGTCATCCAAATTTGTTCATACTCCTACCGATCGTGTGAGAGCTATATGTTAAGATCGAAATCTTCAAGATCTTGGCGGGCACCGGGGGCTCTTGATCCCGAGGAGTTAGTCAAGCGATGAGCGGTAGCAATGACGCAGACAAAGCATGGGGATGGCGACGAGGTATAAAATCAATTTGTTGTATGTATTATCGTAATATATACCAGTATCAACATATTTATTATATTTGTAACTTGTTTTATTATTTTGTTAATTACGGGGTGATCAAGGAGGGATGACGCTTGACATAACCTTGTATATTCATTATTTGGATGTTTGTATATATATTACTTAAACAAGTTTTGAAATGTTATTATATTTATTCAAATCATATTGATTTTAAAGGTTTATATACTAGTTTGGTGTATGTGTTGGTGGACGATGGATGTTTATATTGTTTTGTATGTTGTTTATCTTGGTGTGTATGTGTGTTGGGATAAAGCGGTGAAAGCAGTACAGTGTTTTGGGAATTCTAAAAAAGCAAAAAAATCGGTCAGTAATATTTTTTTATATCGTGATCGCGTGCGCGTCGTTGATAATGGTCATTGACACGTAGACCACGTCGACTTTGGCCCTGGACCATGTCGACTCATTTCAATGACGTGTTTGTCATTTCGATTAAACTCATAATGCGATTCATGATATATCTCGTCAAGCTAATAGTGGTCACGATGTGCATCCCAAATGACCAGATTTTATGCGACGACTATCTGCGACCGAGTGCGGTCGCTGATAGTCGGTCGCTGATAAGCCTTTTTGTTGTAGTGTAATTACTATTCAGCAAATGGTTAAATTGATAAAAGTTAAAGTTAAGGGTGATATATATAATTTTTTTTCAAAATAAGCAGTGGTTATAAAATACTCATTATTGTTTGGAATATTCGTTTGGTCGTGGAATATTCTTTCCGTCGGGGAATATTAAATTAATGCAGCGACCATTTGTGGGCCCCATAATGTAATAAGCGCTTGATGAAAAAAAACGACAAAAGAGAGTTTTTATAAATAACAACAGAATTATTACTGATTAACATCATTGGAATACCCGGTGGGTAAAGTAAAGTAATACGTTGTTGTTGCACAAAGAGAACACGATGATTACACAAGATTTTGAATTATTGATTCTTACGTAAGAAAGCACTACTCAATAATTGTTACGATAATTACTTATTCAATATTATATTTTATTGATTCAATAATTGCTGCGTTGATATTTTATATTATCGTTGTTTCAAGAATTATCATTACACAAAGATTTTCCATTATCTGACAATAATTCATATTATCTGAATAATATTATTGAATAACATTATTGGCAATGTCTAGAAAGTTACATCAAGGAGAGGTTTGGTCACCTAATCAAGCTACCAAGATGAGAGAGATCCTTATTGAAAGCCCCTCTTTCCCAGGAACCGCACGGTTGTCGATATTGTGATTATGTAATATTATTTGTGAATAATTAATTATTGATTTTATGATGAGAAAAATATTTATTTTATGTGGACATAGATGGAGAAAATTTTAATGTGACCATTGTTGAAAATTAATATTTTGTCTTTTTCGATAAAATAATTTATTTAAATATATTATTTTAATAATATATTAACGGTGATATTTTTATAATGAATGTGGGATATATGAGTATATGAGGAGGAAGAGTATTTTTTTGGTAATAAATGTTTAACACATATTTTGTGTGTTGGTGGACACAATTATTGACCGAAATTTAATTATAGCCTATAAAATCACCCGTTTGTGGATTCTGGTCAATTATTGTTTAGAATTTGGGAAAACTTTCTTCTGTAAAGTTGTAGAGAATTGAATTTCCTATAAAAAATCGCGAGATTTGAATTTTCTGATAAAAGGGCTATTTATTATGAATTATTGAAGTTTTGAAGTTCCGAAATAATTGATTTTTGAAAGTTTTAATTATTTTTATTTACAAAAACGTGTTTTTCATTTTGTTTTCCTCATTTAACATGTGATAGGGGCTGAGTTCAGATGGTAAAACATGCGTATGAAGTTTTGGAAAAAATATAATAATATTTAATAAATTTTACGCTTTGGTGTTCTAAGATTTTCCTATAAATAGGGTGCTTAGGTTAGAATTGAAAATCACACCAGAAACTGAAGTTTTCTCTCTTTATATTATCGAGTGTATTCTTGTGAGTATTTTGAGTATACTTTGAGTGTTGCTATACGGTGCAAGTTCGTTCAGCGTTATTCTAATTAGAAGTACCGCTCTTTTGAGGTAAGGGGATAGTAAGGGATTTTAAGGGTTATTATGTTTTTAGTTTTGAAATTTTTCTGAACCTTCAAAATTCTGGAAAAATTTGAAATGATATTTTGATGAGTTTTGTAGAGTGTGTCCAAAATGGCGATTTTGGATGTATAGATTAGGAGTTATGGATTTTATGAGAAAAGACTATTTTAAAAGTAACTATTTATAACTCCTTGTGATTAACTCCACAATTGATGAAATTTTTATTGGGAGTACATCTATATAATATCAGTATACCGTGTAAATTTCAGAATTTTGGATAAAAGTATAATTTATGATAAATGTTTAAATATTCGGTGGTTTTGGCCATATAAAAAATAGTAAATGAATTTTTAAAATTTTGAGAAAATATATATGTTCAATATGGGACTATGTTATGCTAAATCCCAGAAAAGAAATATTTTGGAACTGATTTGGTATTTTTCATGAAAATATTCTAGTTATGAGTAAATGAATTAAATATGTTATGTGAAGTAAGAAAATTGAAAAATATGATTTTATGGCTTAAGAATCATATATGAGGTATATCTGAGATTTTTGATGAGGGTTTTGGTTATTGGTGATGAAATCTTATGAGTTTGGCATTTTATGATGATTAAATGCATTAATTAGTAAAGTGTAAACAATTTAATTAAATTGTTTATAAGTTTTAGAAATGATTAAAATATTATTGTAATATTAATAATATTAGATTATGAGATTTCTAAGTGATTTATAACATTTGGATTAAGGTGTTATAAATATGGATATGAATTTTATTATGAAACTTTATCTTTTCGTGTCGAGGATACTTATGCGCATTACTCACGATTTTATGTATTTAATACGAAGTACTTATTCACGACAAATTGGTTTCTTCTCTGACCAAATTATCGTTGATTTATGAATCTTACTCTTGAAATTAAAACCATGTTTTGATTATATTGTTTTTATCTTATAACCCTAATGATAATATTTCTCTTTGACTTGAGTGTAAAGATGGGTAGATTATTGGTATGATCGTGACTATAGGTTCTGTGACGCCCCCAAAATTAGGTATACGTCACCCATCTTGGGTCGCCACTTACATGGTACATAAATTCAAATACAAACTTAATTATACATCCGTAGGTAACATACGACAATACATAAACCGAGAGTTCTAATAGGAATATTGTTATTTAGACAATATCCATACTCAAGGAGTCCTCATTACAAGTATTATCACACTATTTCACAAAATAGTGAGGACTACTAATGCTATCTTGGGACCATCACTGCTTCCCCAACTCGTCCCCATTTATATTCTCATTTCAAGAGAAAACGGTGAAAGAAAGGATGAGCTCAACTAGCCCAAAGAAGAAATATTATGACTAAGATAATGCGAGAATAATTTATCATTAGCCTTCAACATTTAAACCGATAAAATACAATAGACAACAAGTTTAATCGCAAATGGAATAAGCAATCCATTAAAAGAGTCAAGAGAGAATAAAGTCTACTATCTTTTAGGTTTTAAAAGGTTTTTCATCATTGTTATAAATTGAGACTCGACTTTAATAAATAATCCACATCATCGAATCACCCCTCGCACTACTACCAAGGATATTCATCAAATTATCAATGGTCATGACTATACCGAATCACCCCTGGTCATAATCATACCAAAACTATCCATCATCGCATTACAGAGCAACCGAGGACTTTTATCACATCATTTATAACAAGCCATGATTATACCGAATGATCCTCGGTCATAATCATACTAAGTTCATCTATATACGTAAGTTCAAGATAACATAATATAACATGAGGATGATGACAATGACATAATAATTCAATAAAACAAGTTCAAGAATTATTTTATCCAGAATTATTAACGTCCCAAATTGTCAAAATGATACTTGCTTTTGTAGAGTAAAATTTAAGAATGACCGTAAGAATATTTCCATGAAAGATCTTCGGATGAAATGCAAATATCAAGGATATTCTACTAATTTCATGGAGTATAGAAGTCAAAGTTTTAACCAACGGGTATAATAAAGAATGGAATATCAAAAGAAATCACCACGTACGCGGTACTTCGTGATGCACAAAGTTATTCCAATGAATAATAATAACGGAACTGTGTCCCGTAAAAACGCATGTATGATATCCCAATGAATAATAAAGAATGGAACCAGTCCGGCATAAAACATACGATGTGATGTTCCAACGAATAATAATAAAGATTTTAACCAGTCCGTAAAACACATGAGCATGTGATGTTCCAATAGAATAATAATAAAGATTTTAACCAGTCCTGTAAAACACACGCATGTGATGTTCCAATAGAATAATAGAAGAATGTCACCAAGTATAGGTAAACCACGATACAAAAGTTATTCCAATGTAATAATAAGCAATGGAATAACAACAGCTCTTCATGAATAAGAAAGAATAACACCCTTACGAATACAACAAATAATATCCCTTACCTTAGAAGAACCGAATATTGGCGAGGTGAAGTAGCGAGAATACTTTTCTTCTTTCTCTCTATAGTTTCTCTCTCTAGAGTTTCAAAGAATTCGTGAAAAATAATGAAGCACTAGGCCTCTATTTATAGAAGATTTCTAGCTTAAGACCGCCATTGTGAAAAGGCGAGTGGCTTGACGAATCGTGATGTGAAAAGAAAAGTGGTTCGACGCTTTTGTAATGTGAAACGACAAGTGGTTCGACGCTCAGTAATGTGAAACGACAAGTGGTTCGACGTCGTAATGTGAAACGACAAGTGGTTCGACGCCTGGTAAAGGTAATTACTATTGACGAAGGTAATTACTATTCACAAAGGTAATTACTATTGACGAAGATAATTACTATTGACGAAGATAATTACTATTCACAAAGGTAATTACTATTGACGAAGGTAATTACTATCGACGAAGAGACTCTTAGATGATGACATATGGGCCCCCATAAAATAATCAAACTTACCACAAATGTCTCATAATGCACTCTTTATATACATCAAGGATTGAATAAATATTACCACAAATCATTTTATTTTTAATCAACACATATTTAATCTTTCAACAATTATTAATCATTTATAACTTGTCGTCTCAATTATTGATTTAATACTATAACATATTATACTGATGATACTATGACAATAATTGAATCAATAATATAAGATATATGATCAAAGCCAATTATCAGTAGCAATAATTGAGCATAAATTGAGTGATTTCTCACGTAAAGATCAATAATCAATATCGTGCTTCTACTATACAACTACGCCAGACATCGTACTTTTACTAACGGTAGTTCAATGCAGCTTTAACAGTAACACCTCTCCGCCGTTATTTTTATAGAAAGATAATTTTGTCGTTTTCTAACTACGACAATACTTCCGCTATTAGGGGTCCACTTAATGATTGAGTAGTCGTATTTAATATTCCCCGACAAAAGAATATTCCCCACCAAACGAATATTTTATAACAACTTGCATACTTTGCAAAATTTATAAATACTACCCACAACTATAATATTATCTTAAATTCACACCATAATATTAAAAAAATTATTTCGACAAAATTTAAATCTTTATTGATAAAATCAGGGGTCTCATAATCTCCCTCCTTATGGAATTTCTCCTCGAAATTAGGGTACATACCGGTATGATAAAGAGGTGAGGATACCTTGAATACCTTTATCGTTAAAAATATTAAATTCATCTTCTAATCCGCCTAAAGATATTCATTAACAATTCATCTTTGCACTACAGCCAAAGATATATAACCAGTAAAACCAATAATATCGAGACTCACCAATAGTATCACAACCACGAATTATCCATGCACCTTCCGCCAAGGATATTCGTGTTTTCAATTACTGATCCATGATTATACCGAATAATCCTCGGTCATAATCATACCAAGTCTATCAATGCACTACTACCAAAGATGACTTTTACCACATCCATGAATTAATATTTCATTCTTGAGACTCTCACCAATAATTAATCCACATCATCGAATCATCCACGCACTACGAGCCAAGGATATTCTTTAGTATCACGACCACAAATTATCCATGCACTACTACCAAAGATAATCGTGTATTCATTAGTATCACGACCACAAATTATCCATGCACTACTACCAAAGATAATAATCGTATTCATTAGTATCACGACCACAAATTATCCATGCACTACTGACCAAAAGATAATCGTGTTATCAATTACGGTTATGATTATACCCAACAATCCACATTCATAATCATACCAAGTACATCTATGCACTACAGAATGTATGACTTTCAACATAATATAAACATGAGGATAATGATATAAAGAATCAATCAAATGAGATAAAGGATAAATATTAAACATTTATAATATAATTTATCCAGATTCAAGAATATTCCCATGTTATCAATCACTTAATAATCTCATAATCTAATATCATTAATATTATAACAATATTTTAATCACTTCTAAATTTATAAATAATTTATCTCAATTGTTTACGCTTTACCATATAAAGCATTTAATCATTCAAAATGCCATACTCATAAGATATCATCACCAATTATCAAATCCTCAAAAAATATGCATATACTACTATATAGGATTCTCTAGCCATAAAATCCTATTTTCAACTTTCATACTTCACATAACATATTTAACTCATATGTTCAGAATTAAACTATTTTCATGAAAAATACCAAATCAGTCCCAAAAATATTTCTTTTCTGGGATTTAGCATAATATAGTCCCATGATGAAAATATATTTTTCTCGAAATTTTAAAATTCATTTACTATTTTTCAAAATCAATTTCTAATTAATTCCTTAAGAAATTAGCTACCTCAAGTTTAACTCCAAAATTTCCCAAATCTTGGCAGGACTTTACACATGTTAACGTGAGCTTCTAGTTTAAATTTCATGGTCATCTGAGTTATAGAACTCCTCCGGTTATAGCGCATTTTAAAAAACCTAAATATTGAAATAGTCATAACTTGCTCATTTTAAGTCGAAATGAGCTCATTTTTGGACAGGAGGTACTTTATACCATATACCTTCATGTCCCAAAAGGCCAGAATTTTCTCATAATTTAAGTGGCCAAAACAGCCCGTCTAAAATCATGGCAAAGACTTTTTTTGTTTTTGCAACTTTGCACTCCTTTGCTAAAATTAGTCCACACAAAAATTTACAACACCTTTTCCAGTAATTCCACTTGGATTAGTTAGGTAACTCATAGATCTAACTCTAGGACTTGACCACACTCAAAAATTCAAAATAATAGGAGATATGGTCAACTGAATTTCATGTTACGTTTTTCACCAAAATCTGATTTTCAACTCTTTGTGATTTCTAAGAAACTTTCATGTTTTCACATACTAACTGTGACGCCCCCAAAATAGGTATACACAACACCCATTCTGAGTCGCCAAATACATGGTACAAGAAGAAAACTACAACTTCAATAATACAAATGTCGTGTGAAATACGACAATATATACTGTGAGTTTAAATATAATATTGTCTTCTAGACAATATCCACACGCAAATAAATCCCCATCATAATTATTGATACATTATTTTACAAAAATGGTGAGGACTACTAAACAACTCTCTAGAGAACCTTCATTCCATACCCCGACTAGTACTTTCTTACATTCTCGCCTCCCGAGAAGAAAAATGGAACAACAAGGAAAAGGGTGAGCTCAACTAGCCCAAAGAAGAATACTATGACTAAGATAATATACAACAAATTATCGTTAGTCTCCAACAGGAAAAATCGATAGAATACAATAGACAACAAGTTTCGGATCAATATTCGCGAATGAAATAATAATTCATAGAAGAGTTACGTAGAGAATGAAATCTACTATAATCTATGAATTTAACAAATCCATCATCAATATTTTATCCCCAAACATCAATCAATATTCATCTCAAATCAAATATTCATCTTTGCACTCTGAGCCCAAAGATATTCATCAATCGGTCATGTTCATCTCAACACCTGCTCATCTTTGCACTAAAGGCCAAAGATATTCATCGATTAATCATGTTCATTTAAACACTGCTCATCTTTTGCACTACAGGCCAAAGATATTCATCGAAATCATTCATCTTTTGCTACTGTGCCAAAGATATTCTTCAGAAATCATTCGTCTTTTTGCACTACAGGCAAAAGATATTCAATAATATCATCATTTAAGACCGAGGATGATGAAAATATTTCAAAGAAAATGAATCCAAAGAAACAAAAGAACAAGTATTATGGATTCGTGACTTTTAAACAATCCGAGTTCAAAAATACTTCATAAATAATCATACTCAAGTAAAATTCAAGAATGATCAAAACATGGATACAATCAAAGCTAGTATCCGAATAGATATTTTGACGAAAAAAGAAATTTTATTTTTCTATGAATAAAGGTCGTATCGTGAATAGTCCAGATATCGTGAAAAGTGCCGATATCGTGAATAAGTAACTCAGACACCAAAAGATAGAAATTCCACAAAAAACATCTTCACGCTTCATGAATAGTACTTCGTGAATAGTAACTCATGAATAGTAACTTCGTGAATAAGAACTCATGAATAGTAACCCCGACATAAAAAAGTTCCAAATTTGATAAAAACTTCAGATCAACATTTCAAAGATAATGATATTGAAGAAATAATATCATTACGAAAAAAATAATATCCCTTACCTCAAAGAATCAAGATTTCTTGGAAGGAAAGATCTAAGTGATCTTTGAATGAAACTTGTCTTTGAATAAAAGAACTCTCAAAGTATCTAAATACTCACAAAATACGCTCAATAATATAGAGAGAGAAAGAGAGAAAACTTTGTTTCTGGTGTGATTTTCAATTCTAACTTAGCCCTCTATTTATAGGAAAATGTTAGCCCAGCCAAGCGGACTTGACTCACTGCACGATGGCTTTACTCGCTACTATTGCCACCCACCACATTTGAAATAAAATTCAGCACATTTTTTCACCAACCACAAGTGGGGCCCACCAATTCTAGAATTTTCCACCAAAATCATTTATAACCTAATTTCTGAATCAGTCACCTCTTAAAATTCATAATAAATTATACGCTCATTTTTAACGGTTCAAAATTTGTGGACATATACTCAACTTATATATGTATAACATATCCAAAAATTACAACGATCCAACGGTTTGGATTAAATATTATAACTCACACAATAAAGTCGTAATAACACCAATTTGATCTTTTAATACCTCCAATCCGACAAAATACTAATAAAACATCTCAAAGATTAATTCCTTCATTAATAACCACATAAATAAATCCATCATTTATATTCATATAAAATAAATATTTCCTTATCATATGAATCAATAATTAATTATTCACAAATAATATTACGTAATCACATTTATGATAACCAAACATTCTCCCGAAAGAGGGGCTTTCCAATAAGGATCTCTCTCATCGCGCGCGCAATTAGGTGACCAAACCTCTCCTTAGATGTAACTTTCTAGACATTGCCAATAATGTTATCTAATAATATTATTTAAATAATATGAATTATTAATCGATAATGGGAAATATCATGCAGATGACAATTATTGAAACAATAATAATATAAAATATCAACGCAACAATTATTGAATCAATAAAATAAACTATTGAACAAGAATTCATCGTAAATAATTATTGAGTAGTGCCTTCACGCATTACGAATCAATAATTGGTGCAATACTGTGTCTTCTTGTTGAACAACGCGATATTAGTGTTTTTAACCACCGGGTATTCCAACGAAAGATAATCTGAATAATTACGCCAAGTTATTTTTAAACAACTTATATTTGTCGTTTTCCTCATCCAATCGCTTTCCGTTATGGGGCCCACACATGGGTCGCTACTCAAATACGAATATTCCCAAACGATGCGAATATTCCACGACCAAACGAATATTCCCGACAAAATGAATATTTTATAACCACTTGCTTATTTTGAAATATTTGCGTGATTTAGCCCTTAACTATCCACATTAATCAAATCAACCCTTACTATTTCAAAATAATAAATAAAGGAAATTCCTTTTTATTTAAAAAATTTCGGGTCTTACAACCTCCCTCCTTATGAAATTTCGTCCTCGAAATTGACGTGCGATACTGTGTTTCGAAAAGGTGAGGATACCTCGCTTTCATTTCCGCTTTCCAATTCCCGTGTCATTTCCTATATATTGATTCCTCCACAAAACTTTAACTTGTGGTATGACCTTTTCTTGGCGTAGGACATGCTCCTTCCTATCCAAGATCTTGACAGTACCTCCTCATACGTTAAGTCTTGGCTATCTCGTCCGGTTCTAACTCTATAACGTGGTTCGGTCTTTCACATATTTACGAAGTACGGATATGTGAAACACATTATGAACACGAGACATACTTTGAGGTAACGCAAGTCTATAGGCTACATTTCCTACTACTCGGTCAAGAATTTGAAATGGACCAATAAATCGTGGATTGAGCTTTCCTCTCTTCCCAAATCTTGTAACTCCCTTCCATGGAGCAACTTCATGACAATACATGATCCCCACATTAAATTCCACGTCCTTTCGATGAAGATCCGCATAACTCTTTTGTCGATCTTGTGCCGTTTGTATACGTTGTCGAATCATTTGGATCTTTTCGGTAGTCATACGTACTAACTCGGGTCCCAACAATGTTGCTTCACCCACCTCATCCCAACATATTGGAGAACGACATTTTCGTCCATATAATGCTTCGAATGGAGCCACACCTATACTTGCCTGATAACTGTTGTTGTAGGAGAATTCCACCAATGGTAAATACTTATCCCAACTACCCTTGAAGTCTAGGACACAGAGTCTTAATATATCTTCAAGAGTTTGAATAGTCCTTTCTGATTGTCCGTCTGTTTGGGGATGGTATGCTTTAACTAAATCGCAAATCCACCTTGTAGCTTTTTTGCAAGCTAACCCAAAATCTTGAAGTGAATCTTGGGTCACGATCCAAACTATGGATACAGTGCATGCCATGCAACCTCACAATCTCATTCACGCATATACTAAAGCAAGACGTTCAAGTGAATAAGTCTCCGTGTCGGCAAGAAATGAAAGCGACTTGGTTAATCTATCAACAATAACCCAAATAGCATTGATGCCTTGAGAAACCGTAGGAAGACCCGTAACGAAATCCATGGTAATATGTTCCCACTTCCATTTCGAATCTCAAGTGGTTGCAACGGACCTTTAGTACTAAATGCTCCGCCTTTACACGTTGGCAAGTTAAACACATCGAGATAAACTTTGCAATCTCTCTTTCATATTATTCCACCAAAATGTATGTCGAAAATCACGATACATTTTAGTACTTCCGAGATGGATTGCAAATGGTGTTTTGTGTGCCTCCATCATAATCTTGTACTTCAAATCGAGTCGTTAGGAACACAAAGTCTAGAGTGGACTCAAGTATTCCTTCTTCATCAATTCTCGCTTCCTAATAGCTCCTTCTTGTACTTTCTTCTTCATACGCATCATTTCCGGCCTGGGTGGCTTGAAGCGACTTTTAACTTTATCGATTAAAGTCGATTATACTCGTATATCATCACGTGGGTACCTAGAGTTTTCATCTCCATCTCTATTATTTGTAAATTATACTCGAAATTAGTCTTTGATAATATCGTACTTTCATTTGTATACGATCTTCTACTCAACACGTCACCTACCACGTTCGCTTTTCCGGGATGGCATGGTCGAACATGTCTTTGAAATGAGTCTCCTCTTGAGTTCTTCAAGCTCTTCCCACATTCCTTGCTCCATTCGAATTTTGTATCTCTACGAGTCACCGCGATAATGGAATAGCGATTCAAGAATATCCTTCAACGAATCTCCGATAATAACCAACTAAGCCTCAGAAAGCTACGTATTTCGATTCTCGACTTAGGTTGCTCTCAAACGTGACTCATATCCCAATCTTGGATAAGACGTCACAATGACACCTATCGATTTACTATCGCATCGAATATGACGTCCCCCATAGAGTAGAGAGTCCGCTTAGGTAAATTCCACAAAGGAAGTCACCAGATAAAGGCTCCTGTGTACCAAATTCTATAGTTGAATTTTTAATTCTCGAAGTTCAATAAGAGCCATTCGATATGAGATTTTAGAAATGAGTTTTGTCTTAGGGTTCAAAGTCGATACAATATTTAATATCGGGTTTTGGGAGTAAACCAAGAAATTCTTCAGAAATACGTCGGGAAAAATCAATAACAACAGAATATTATTCAAATCGACGTGTCTTTATTCAAATCCATAACATGGACTAAGAAAACTTGACATCCGTAATAAACGAATGACTTCATGGCTTGATATGAAAATGTTTGACTACAATGGTTTGATTGCTTGAATTGAATAACAGAGTTGCTTAGGAATATGAAAACTAACAACCTTACAAAAGCAATCAATTTGGCGTGATGAGTAGTTAACCTTAAAATCACATCAAAAGCAAATATCTCTATAGAAATAAGGTTAACGGGTAATGTGATAGTGCCAACTTGAATCAAGCAAGATTTTTAAACAACGGATGTAATGAAAGTTTCTCTAATGGAGTCTCCACAGGTAGGTCAAAGTTTAATTTCTCCGTAGTCAAGTTCAAACGTTGAGCGCAAGTAAGAGAGAAAAGAATGGGTAGAACCCAGATATCTAGTAAGGTATAAACTTCAAGAAGAATTTATAATTAACTAACCCGTGCTAACCGTTCGGGTTCCTCATATTTTGATTCGGTCACGAAAGACGCTCTTCCAAGAACCGCTGACTTTGACTTTTACGGGACATCCTTTTGAGTCACCATTCTCATTTGGATCGGGTTTCGATATCGTATAATCTCGAGCGATATGTCTTCTTTTTTCCACAATTATAGCATACCTTAAACTGTTGTGGGGCGGTTTGGGTGATATGTCCCTCTTTCCGCATTTGTAACATACGACCGATGGTCTTTCTCCTCCTTTGAACCGATTCTCTCTTCATGCCGACGTCTTCACGTCATCGTTAAATCTTCTCTTTTAGATTGGACATCTCTTTTCATAATATCCACGCGTCGTGTGGCTTTTACCCATGCATCACTCATTCTCACTCGTTCGGTTATTTCTTCTTTCACTCGATTCCAAATTTATCATCTTATACTCGCCAAAGAGTGCTTCATTCAAGCATCACATATCGGGTAACACTGGCTTGAATTGTTGCATCCTTTTGCTCCACGATTTTTCGCAATTCTTGACTGCTCTTCTAACTCATGAATACGATTTTGCAATTCTACATTTTGATCATAAAATACTTCTAATAAACTCTCTTCAGGTACCTCTTCTTCCTCTTCTTCCTCACTCTCAGATGTTACCTCTGCGACTATCTCGGGTGCAACTATCAATTCTTCACTCACCACATGGATATCTCTAATTCCTTCTTCACTTTGACATCACATAATCACGGTTGGCGATTAGAGGTGTCTCCACGATCTCATTCACTCCATTGTTAACGTTCTCAGCAGACCGTTCTTAAAAACTATCGAAAAGCAAGGGTTAATTAAATAAATTAACAAATCACATAATACCCCTATATTATGACCAACCAACAAATAAGCTTAGGTAGGACACACTTTAGCGAAGGTTTTACTCGCCTCTCCTCCTAGTTCTATTCCCCGATCTCACCAGAGATCATATCCCTAAGCTCGATATTAACCATGGCGCCCCAAAATAGGTATACACAACACCCATTCCGAAAATTCGCCAAATACATGGTACAAGAAGAAAACTACAACTTCAATAATACAAATGTCGTGTGAAATACGACAATATATCTTAATGAGTTTAAATATAATATTGTCTTCTAGACAATATCCACACGCAAATAAATCCCCATCATAATTATTGATACATTATTTTACAAAATGGTGAGGACTACTAAACAACTCTCTGGAGAACCTTCATTCCATACCCAGACTAGTACTGCTACATTCTCGCTCTGAGAAGAAAAATGGAACAACAAGGAAAAGGGTGAGCTCAACTAGCCCAAGAAGAATACTATGACTAAGATAATATACAACAAATTATCGTTAGTCTCCAAGAGGAAAAATCGATAGAATACAATGATAGACAACAAGTTTCGGATCAATATTACATGATGAAATAATAATTCATAGAAGAGTTACGTAGAGAATGAAATCTACTATAATCTATGAATTTAACGGTCCATCATCAATATTTTATCCTCAGTAACATCAATCAATATTCATCTCAAATCAAATATTCATCTTTTGCACTACAGCCAAAGATATTCATCAATCGGTCGTGTTCATCTCAACACTGCTTCATCTTTGCACTAAAGGCCAAAGATATTCATCGATTAGTCATGTTCATTTAAACACTGCTCATCTTTGCACTACTGAGCCAAAGATATTCATCGAAATCATTCATCTTTACACTACTGCCAAAGATATTCTTGAAAAATCATTAAATCTTTTGCACTACGAAGCAAAAGATATTCAATAATATCATCATTTAAGGTGAGGATGATGAAAAATATTTCAAAGAAAATGAATCCAAGGTGAAACAAAAGAACAAGTATTATGGATTCGTACTTTAAACAATCCGAGTTCAAAAATACTTCATAAATAATCATACTAAAGTAAAATTCAAGAATGATCAAAACATGGATACAATCAAAGCTAGTATCCGAATAGATATTTTTGACGAAAAAAAAGAAATTTTATTTTTCGGTGAATAATTATCGTATATCGTGAATAGTCAGTATCGTGAATAGTAACTCAAACCAAAAGATAGAAATTCCACAAAAAACATCTTCACGCTTCATGAATAGTACTCGTGAATAGTAACTCATGAATAAGAACTTCGTGAATAGTAACTCATGAATAGTAACCCCACATAAAAAAGTTCCAAATTTGATAAAAACTTCGGATCAACATTTCAAAGATAATGATATTGAAGAAATAATATCATTACGAAAAAATAATATCCACTTACCTCAAAGAATCGATGCCGGAAGGAAAGATCGGAAGTGATCTTTGAATGAAACTTATCTTGAATAATGAACTCTCAAAGTATCTAAATACTCACAAAATACGCTCAATAATATAGAGAGAAAGAGAAACTTTGTTTACGGTTTGATTTTCAATTCTAACTTAGCCCTCTATTTATAGGAAAATGTTAGCCGTAGAAGCGAGACTTGACTGCTACACGATGGCTTTACACCTCGCTACTATTGCCACCACCACATTTGAAATAAAATTCAGCACATTTTTCACCAACCACAAGTGGGGCCCACCAATTCTAGAATTTTCCACCAAAATCATTTATAACCTAATTTCTAAATCAGTCCCTCTTAAAATTCATAATAAATTATCGCTCATTTTAACGGTTCAAAATTTGTGGACATATACTCAACTTATATATGTATAACATATCCAAAAATTACAACGATCCAACGGTCGGATTAAATATTATAACTCACACAATAAAGTCGTAATAACACCAATTTGATCTTTTAATACCTCCAATCCGACAAAAATACTAATAAAACATCTCAAAGATTAATTCCTTCATTAATAACCACATAAATAAATCCATCATTTATATTCATATAAAATAAATATTTTCTTATCATATGAATCAATAATTAATTATTCACAAATAATATTACGAGAATCACATTTATAATGACCAGTTTATTCCTCGGAAAGAGGGGGGCTTCAATAAGGATCTCTCCTTCTTGGCGCGCAATTAGGTGACCAAACCTCTCCTTAGACGAGAACTTTCTAGACATTGCCAATAATGTTATCTAATAATATTATTTAAATAATATGAATTATTGATCCGATAATGGGAAATCTTTGAATGCGATGACAATTATTGAAACAATAATAATATAAAATATCAACGCAACAATTATTGAATCAATAAAATAAACTATTGAGCAAGAATTACATCGTAACAATTATTGAGTAGTGCCTTATGCTTCTTACGTCTTTAATCAATAATTGGTGCAATACTGCAGTGTCTTCTTGTTCAACAACGCGTATTAGTGTGTTTTAACCACCGGGTATTCCAACAAAGATATAATTGGTAACAATTACGCCGTTATTTTTAAACAACTTATATTTATGCGTTTTCCTCATCCAATCGCTTTCAGTTATGGGGCCCACACATGGTATTTACTTGTACCGTCGCATTTAATATTCCCACAGCGATTTAATATTCCACGACCAAAACGAATATTCCCAGACAAAATGAATATTTTATAACCACTTGCTTATTTTGAAATATTTGCGTATTTAGCCCTTAACTATCCACATTAATCAAATCAACCCTTACTATTTCAAAATAATAAATAAAGGAAATTCCTTTTTATTTAAAAAATTTCGGTCTTACAATCGACCAACATAACTCATCTTAAAACTTACTAATACTTCATATACCCATGATTTTCATCGATTCTATACTTTTATTATGACTTTCATCATAATCCACGTAAATGATCCTTTTAGTTGAAGAAATATTTGAGGGTTTAAGAAATGGGTTTTTGTCTTTGAATCAATACAAAATTCGATTTCACGCTCTAGGGTAGGCTAGGAAGTCTTCAAGAATACGCCAAGAAATTTATTAATGATAGAAATATCATTCAAAATCATTACTCTCGTCCAAGACTTGGATAAGACGTCATATTAATACCAACTGTGACTTCTATCCCTTAACACGGATAGCACCTCACAATGATACCTATCAACTTGCCATCTTCAATACGACGTCGCTTCTGTAAAGTCCGGCGGTGCATTTCACACAAGGAAGTCAACAACGAAAGGATCGGGGCTCTTTACTTATGGCTTGATATGACAATGATTGACTTTAGTGGTTTGGTTACTTTGAATTCAGCACAACAAGTTGGTTATGAATATAAAATCTAACAACCTTACGAAAAGCATGATGAGTAGTTAACCAATTGATTCCTAAAATCACATCAAAGGCAAATATTTTCAAAAAGATAAGATCGACGAATTAACGTGAAAATGTTTATTTGAATCAAACAAGATTTAAAAATAGTAAGCGATAACGAAGGCTCCTACTTAACGAAGTTTCAACCAATAAGTCAAAGTTTAACTTCTTGAGTCAAATTTAAGCGTTGAACACAACTAGGTGAAATAAAAGAGTGGGTAGAATCGGTATCTAACACGGTATAGACTTTGCGAGAGCTTATGATTAACTTACCTGTGATAATTTTATTCGGGTTCCTCGTCACGAGAAAAAACGCTCTCTCTTAAACTACAAGCTTTGGTTTGTGCGGGGACAACCTTTGGTGCCTCCATCCTAGTTGAATTTGTCTTGATGGCAACAAAATCGAGCTAAGTGACCTTCTCTTCCATAATTATAACATGCTTTTGGGCCGGCATGGCGCAGCTATTCGGATCGATGTGTCCCTCTCCTCGCATTTGAAGCATATGATAGGTGGTCTTTCTCCTTCCTTAACAACGGGTCTTTGGTCTTTGACGTCTTTCCATCATTGTTGAATCTCATTTTCTTGAAATGTCCATTCTTATTGTTTTTTGCCCGATTACCACCGAAGTAGTTACCATATTTGGCTGTTGATTCCCTCTACGCTTGTTGTCACCGCTTCGATGACTACTCTCGCTGGTATTATAATTTTGTCAGCTGCTCTGCGTTGACTCGTTATCGCGCTCCACTAATTGAGCCCTATTTACAACATCTGAATAAAAACGCAGTTTATGAGAAATAAGATGTTGGCGTATCTACGGCTTCAAACCTCTTAAAAACATTCGCGCCATTCTCTCTTCATTTATCCACCAGTGGGGACGAACCGTGATAACTCATGAAATTTTGCCTCGTGTTGCGACACGGTCATATTATTTTGTTCCAACTTGATAAACTCCACCTCCTTCATTGGCGAATACTTTCGGGAAAGTATTTGTCGTTGAAACGACTCTGGAACTTCTCCCAAGATATCTTTAATCAAAGAGTTGAGTACGTTTTACCGATTCCCACCAATGTCTGCGCTCTCCACGCAACATAAAGGCGGCAAAGGAACCTTTTGCTCCTCGAACATCCCAAGACATCAAATATCTTGGTAATCTGCTTTATCCATGCTTCCGCCGAAGTGGTTTTGGCTCTCCCTTAAACTCCGGTGGTCCCAAATTTCCTTGAATTGTTTAATGCGGTGACACGAGAGTTTTCCGTGTTTCCACCTACGTTTTGGGCCAAGCCGATCGCGTTACTTTGATGTTGCATGAATTCTAAAACTTCTTAAACGTCTGGTCGTTAAATCGATTGATCGATGTTGTTGTTTACGGGAGGATTATCGCCATCCCATTGCACATTGTTCGATTATTGATCCGTAGAGAATCAACAGTCTCCTGTGCTCCATTCTTATTCTCAACATTCTGGGATGCCATTTTCAAACACCGCCACAAAATAAGGGTTAATTGACATGCAACATATTATCACTATACTCAATCACCAATCAAATACCAAATAAACTTAGGTAGGTCATACTAGCAAAGGTATTCCCCGTCTCTCCCCTCCTAGTTCTTATCTAGCATCTTAGCCGGGATCATATCCTAAGCTCGATACCAACCGTGGCGCCCCCAAAATTAGGTATACGTCACCCATCTTGGGTCGCCACTTATACGGTACATAAATTCAAATACAAACTTAATTATACATCCGTAGGTAAACATACGACAATACATAAACCGAGAGTTCTAATAGGAATATTGTCATTTAGACAATATCCATACTCAAGAGTCCTCATTACAAGTATTATCACCACTATTTCACGCGAATAGTGAGGACTACTAATGCTATCTTCAGGACCATCACTCGTTTCCCCACTCGTCCCAAATATATTCTCATTTCACGAAGAAAAAGGTGAAAGAAAGGGTGAGCTCAACTAGCCCAAAGAAGAAATATTATGACTAAGATAATGCGTAATAATTTATCATTAGCCTTCAACGAAAGGTTAAACCGATAAAATACAATAGACAACAAGTTTAATCTGCGGTGGAATAAGCAATCCATTAAAAGAGTCAAGTAGAGAATAAAGTCTACTATCTTTTAGGTTTTAAAAGGTTTTTCATCATCATTATAGTGAGACTCGACTTTAATAAATAATCCACATCATCGAATCACCCCCGCACTTTCTGACCAAGGATATTCATCAAATTATCAATGGTCAGCGACTATACCGAATCACCCTGGTCATAATCATACCAAAACTATCCATCAACGCATTACACAGCCACCGAGGACTTTTATCACATCATTTATAACAAGCCACGATTATACTTAATGATCCTCGTCATAATCATACTAAGTTCATCTATATACGTAAGTAGAAGATAACATAATATAACATGAGGATGATGACAATGACATAATAATTCAATAAAACAAGTTCAAGAATTATTTTATCCAGGAATTATTAACGTCTAAATTGTCAAAATGATAATGTTTTGTAGAGTAAAATTCAAGAATGATCAGAAGAATATTTCCATGAAAAGATACTGAATGAAACGCAAATATCAAAGATATTCTACTAATTTCATGGAGTATAGAAGTCAAAGTTTTAACCAACTGGGTATAATAAAGAATGGAATATCAAAAGAAATCACCATGCACGCGCGGTACTTTGCATGAGGCAGTTTATTCTAACGAATAATAATAATAACGGTCCGGTCAGAAACGCATGCAGACGGGATGTAATGTGAAACGACAAGTGGTTCGGCCTTTGTAATGTGAAACGACAAGTGGTTCGGGCGCTGGTAAAGGTAATTACTATTGATGAAGGTAATTACTATTCACAAAGGTAATTACTTATTGACGAAGGTAATTACTATTGACGAAGATAATTACTATTCATAAAGGTAATTACTATTTACGAAGGTAATTACTATTGACGAAGCGACTCTTAGATAATGACATATGGGCCCCCCATAAAATAATCAAACTTACCACAAATGTCTCATAACAGACTCTTTATATACATCAAGGATTGAATAATTATTACCACAAATCATTTTATTTTTAATCAACACATATTTAATCTTTCAACAATTATTAATCATTTATAACTTGTCGCCTCAATTATTGATTTAATACTATAACATATTATACGTATGATAATCTTGTGATAATAATTGAATCAATAATATAAGAGATATGATGCGGCAATTCTTATCATGATAATTGAAGCGTAAAATGAGTGACTTCTCACGTAAGCATCAATAATCAATATCGTGTCTACTATACAACTACGCCAGACATCGCATTTACTTTTACTACCGGTAGTTCAACGGTTTTAACGGTAACACCTCTCGCCGTTATTTTTATAGAAAAGATAATTTTGTCGTTTTCTAACTACGACAATACTTCCGTTAGGGGTCCACTTAAAGATTGAAATTTGTCGTATTTAATATTCTCCGACAAAAAGAATATTCCCAGACCAAACGAATATTTTATAACAACTTGCATACTTTGCAAAATTTATAAATACTACCCACAACTATAATATTATCTTAAATTCACACCATAATATTAAAAAATTATTTCGACAAAATTTAAATCTTTATTGATAAAATCTGGGTCTCTCACGGGTTCTCTTTGGCCGATGAGTGCAAAAGTTGAATTGTTGGTTGGTATGATCATGACCATTGAATTTACAATTGAATATTTTTAGCTTAAGTGCAAAGGTGAATTGATCAACATGGTTATAATTATTGTTATATAACTTCCGAAATGATTATGTATTTCTTTGATATATGAATATCTTTGGCTCGTTGTGCAAAGATGACTTGTTGATGAATATCTTAGCAGTAGTGCAAAGATGAATTATTGATGAATATCTTTTGCTCGTAATGCAAAGATGACACATTGTTGTTGAATATCTTTAAACAGTAGTGCAAAGATGAATTATTGATGAATATCTTTGGCTCGTAATGCAAAGATGACTGTTGTTGAATATCTTTAAATTTGTAGTGTAAAGATGAATCTGTTGATGAATATCTTTGGCCCGTGGTGCAAAGATGAATTTATTAGTATGATTATGAGCAGGCGTGATTTGGTATAACCATGATATTTGATGTTTCGGTAAAGACAATTGATGAAAATTATCTTCGTCCCGGATGAGAAGAGGAATTTAGAATCACAATTATGATTATGAGTTATTCATATGATTGTGGAAAGGAACTGTTGATTGATGTTACGAGGATAAAATATTGTTGGTGGACTTTTAACGTGGAGAAGACAATAGACTTTATAGTCTATTTGACTCTTTTTAATGGATTGCTTTCGTTCATACCGCAACTATGGTTGAAAAGTTTTATCATCTACCATATGTTCTAAATCTACGATTTATTATTGATGAAGACTATTGATAATTTATGTATCTTTAGTTATAATATTCTTTTTGTTGAGCTAGTCGTGCTCACCCTTTTGTTTCACAATTCCTTTCGTAATAAAAGTGTAGGCTTTGGGTTGAGGGGGATAACAAGGAATAGAGCGGTGGTCTATAGTTGTTGAGGTTCTCCCTAAAGAGTATGGAAATAATTTTATTGAGGACTTTAGTGTGTTGTATTTTATACATCATTTAATAGTTATTTTGGTGAATTAAATAGGGTGAAAGCGAACCCAACTTTGGAAGGTGTTTTGTCACTATCATACAAGATGTCTAGTGACATACAAACTCGTGTTATCATAAGACATGGTTGTGCTCATCCACTTGCTTGAGTATATTTACAAGCACTACCTATATAATCTTGGTGTTTGTTTGGAGTATAATACCCAATTAGAGGCAATTGGAAATAATGATATGTCAAGAGAAGACTCACCATTGGGAAGAATATGATAGTAATCTTCTCGCTTTTTCTTTAGGGTCTATTGATATAATTTGGGGCCATATGATATCTACCATAACCTAAAAGCATGGCCTCCCATATACGAAGGTTTCCTTGAGCACTTCCCAAAGATTCTAATTTCTAAAATAGTTTTTGACTATACTTTTATGTAAGGTGTCATTGTGACGTGCTACAGTTGGTATATATTTGTATCCAAACTCACAGCATATGTGTTGTTGTATTTTGCACGACAATTATTGTAATAAAGTTGTAGTTGTTTTTCGTACCATATATTTGGCGACTCAGAATGGGTTGGATGGAATGGACCTATTTTGGGGTCGTTACAGCGGTACGCTTGCGCTTCACGGATTCCCACCAATGTCACTTTCACCACGGAACATAAATGTGGCGAATGGAACCTTCTGCTCCTCCGTGCATCCCAAGACATCGAATATCTTGGTAATTTGCTTGACCCATGTTTCCAC
Organism: Panax quinquefolius; assembly: GCA_020205615.1. Lineage (NCBI taxonomy): Eukaryota > Viridiplantae > Streptophyta > Magnoliopsida > Apiales > Araliaceae > Panax > Panax quinquefolius. Next base: position 4,906,529 of record CM035157.1, read on the forward strand.
CTTAATCGGATCGGGCTTTCCCGAAATCTGTGGTCCCAACTCCTTGAAGCGCTTGGTGTGTGAGACGGTAGCGTTTCCATCATTTCCACCCGTATTTTGTACACGAGTCTCCCTCGTCTGATTTTGCATGAACTGCAAAAAGCTTCTAAACATCCCATTATTCATCGTTTGCTCGGTAGCGTTGTTTACGGGAGGAATATTGTCTTCCTGTTGCACGTTCTCCTGGTTTGTGACTAAAGGTTGTTCCACAGTCTCATACACTCCATTGTTAACGTTCTCAGCAGCCATTCTTAAATATTGCCATAAAACAAGGGTTAATTAAACAAATTAACATATCATATAATATCCCTATATTATTACCGACCAACAAATAAGCTTAGATAGGACACACTAGCGAAGGATTTACTCATCTCTCCCCTCCTAGTATTATTCACCGATCTCATGCCAGAGACCATATCCTAAGCTTTGATACCAATTGTGGCGCCCCAAAATAGGTATCTGACACCCATTCCGAATTCGCCAAATACATGGTAAAAAGCAAACTATAACTTCAATAATACAATTGTCGTGCAAAATACGACAACACATCTGTGAGTTTAAATACAAATATTGTCTTCTGTATAATATCTACACCCAAATAAGTCCTCATTACAATTATTCATACACTATTTTATAGAAATAGTGAGGATGTACTAAAACACCTTTCTAGAACCATCATTCCATACCCCAGGCTAGATCCCGCTATATGTTCTCACCTCCCGAGAAGAAAAATGGAACAAAAAGGAAAAGGTGAGCTCAACTAGCCTAGTAAAGAATATTATGACTAAGATAATTTACAACAAATTATCATTAGTCTTCAACGAGGAAAAATCGATAGAATATAATGAGCAACAAGTTTTAGATCAACAAACACAGCGGAAACAACAATCCATTAGAAGAGTCACGTAGAGAATAAATTCTACTATTTTCTAAGATTTAAGAGTCCATCATCAATATTTTATCCCTATAACATCAATCAATATACATCTTTTAATCAAATATTCATCTTTGCACTACAGGCCAAAGATATTCATCAAGTATCACCAGTTGGTCATGTTCATCTCAACACCTATTCACCTTTGCACTACGGGCCAAAGATATTCACTAATCATTCATCTTTGCACTACAGGCCAAAGACATTCAGTAATATCATCATTTAGGACTGAGGATGATGAAAAATATTTTAAAGAAAACGAATCCAGTGAGACAGAAGGACAAATATTAGGGATTCGTATAACAATTTTATCCAAGATCAATAATACTCCATAATAACCAATTTTGAAGCAGAATTCAAAAATAACGATCAAAACATGGATACAATCAAAGATAGTAGCCAAAATAGACATCTTGGACAAAAAGGAAAATTTTTATTTTTGGTGAATAGTCTTCAGTATTCGTGAATAGTCTTGTATCGTGAATAGTCTTTGTATCGTGAATAGTAACCCAGACACAAAAAGTTCCAAATTTGATTAAAAAGTTCACCAATATTCCGGCATAATGATATTGAAAAAAATAATATCATTTAAGAAGAAAATAACATACCTTACCTCAAAATAACCGTACTTCTGACTGAATTTCGGGTATAGTGCTGACAGAACTTGCACCATATAGCAACACTCAAAGTATCAAAATACTCACAAGAATACGCCGATAATCTAGAGAAAAAGAAAACTTGTTTTACGTGTGATTTTCAATTATAACCTAAAATGCTATTTATAGGAAAAATCTTTAGAACGCATGAAAGGAGACTAAATAATAAAATAATATTATTATTAATTACAATTCCTACGCATGCTTTGAATTGTTGGGCAGCCATGTTAGAAGAATTCAGCAGCCCATGTGTGTATTCCACCAACCAAAAGTGGGTCGCCCCATAAATTTAATAAAAAAATCATTTTATTTATTGAAACTTCAATAATTCATAGAAAATAGCTCGTTTATCAGAAAAATACGAATTTTATTTCCATTCTGCCTGAAATCGAATTCTCTACAACTTTGCAGAAGAAAGTTTTTCCAAATTCCCAACAGAAAATATCCAAAATTCACAAACGGATGATTTTTAATACCTCCACTTTGACAAAATACTGAAAAAATACCTCAACATTAATTCCTTCATTAATAACCACATAAATAAATTCATCATTTATATCCACATCAAATAAATATTTCCTTATCATATAAATCAATAATTAATTATTCATAAATAATATTATAGAATCACAATTATAATGACCAGTAGTTCCGGAAAGAGGGGCTTTCCAATAACGATTTCTCTCTTCTTGGCGTGCAATTAGGTGACCAAACCTCTCCTTAGATGTAACTTTCTAGACATTGCCAATAATGTTATCTAATAATATTATTCAAATAATATGAATTATCGATCCGATAATGGGAAATATCATGCGTTGACAATTATTGAAACAACAATAATATAAACTATCAACGCAAAGAATTATTGAATCAATAAAATAAAATATTGAATAAGAATCATCGTAACAATTATTGAGTAAAGCTTTCTTACGTGCGAATCAATAATTCAATAATCTTGTCTGCAATACTGGTGTCTATCTTTGTACAAGACGCGTATTCATTGTATTTTAACCACCATGTATTCCAACAAGTGTTATTGAGAATAACTACTGCCGTTATTTATAAAACTCACACTTTGTCGTTTTCTTCATCCGAGCGCTTATTACATTATGAGCCCCACGAATGGTCAACTACTGTCGTATTTAATAATATTTCCCGACAAAATAAATATTTCACGACCAAAAGAATATTCCCCGACGAAAATGAATATTTTATAACCACTTGCTTATTTGGCAAAATTTGCACATTTCACCCATAACCAAATCATTATATCAAATTAACACCTTATTAATTTAGAATAATGAATAGAGAAAATTCAATTTTATTTATAATAAGTTGGGGTCTTACAATAATAATAAAGAATGGAATAACAGAAGTTCTCTTCATGAATATGAAAAAAAAAATACCCCTTACCTTATAAAGAAGAGTACTCCGACGGTAGGGAGGGGATATACTTGAAGAAATTTGCACTACGCTCAAAGCTTCCTTAAACGCTAAAGAAATACACTCAAGATAGAAGAATAATTCTCTCTACGCTTTCTCTCTGTAGTTTTTGGTGAATTAAATAAGAAATAATGAAAGAATAAACTTCATTTATAAAGAATGGATCGAATAAGAACCAATCCATGAACGGTCCAGATCGATTTACTTTAAACTACGGTCCAGATTGGTTTATAATAAAATATAATATATTCTATTTATAATCTAATCAAACGAATAACTTTTAAAAAGATTTTACTATATCTAAACACTATGCAAACACTATGCGTAATAAAATATAATATAATCTAATTATCGCCTAATAAAATGTATAACTTTATAAAAGTATTACATTTTATATAAAAAAAATTTACTATTAGCCTAATAAAACGAATAACTTTATAAAAGTATTACATTTTTATATAAAAAAGCTTTTCTGTTTTATTACATTAATAATACTAATAAAACAAAACTTCATCATCATTATTATTATTCACACTATTAATCGACTGTGTCGTTCCTGTGAAAGAGGGGGGCTTTCCAATAAGGATTTCTCCATATTGACGCACAATTAGGTGACCAAACCTCTCTTGGCGTAACTTCTGAACATCGTTAATATTTCAAATAATAATATTAATAACTCATCATCTCAATTATTAATTTAATAATATATAAAATATCGACAATAATTGAATAAAACTGAATGACTTCTCACGTAAGCATCAATAATCAATACCATGTTGTAAGACCCCAAATAATTAATAAATGAAATTTATTTTCCTCTATTATTTCTTTTAATTAGTAAGGGTTGATTTGATTAATGTGGTTAGTTATGGGTAAAATCTTGCAAATATTTTAAATAAGCGGTGGTTATAAAATATTTATTTTTGTCGAGAATATTCGTTTGGTCGTGGAATATTCTTACTGTCGGTGAATATTCACTGCGCAGCGAAGCCTTGTGTGGGCCCCATAACGGAAAGCGATTAGATGAAGAAAACGACAAATATAAGTTGTTTAAAAATAACGGCGTAGTTGTTACCATTAACACTGTTGGAATACCCGGTGGTTAAAACACGATGTCTGGCGTTGTTGCCGGTAAGAATATTACTTGGTATTGCACCAATTATTGAAGGCACTACTCAATAATGGTTACAAAGAATTAATTCTCAAAGATTTTATTTTATTGATTCAATAATTCTTTGCGTTGATATTTTATATTCTTTGTTGTTTCAATAATTGTTATTACACAAGATTTTCCATTATCGAGCAATAATTCATATTATCTGAATAATATTATTAGATAACATTATTGAAAATGTCTAGAAAGTTCATCTAAGGAGAGGTTTGGTCATCTAATTGCATACGTCGTCGAAGGAGAGATCCTTATTGGAAAGCCCCTCATCCCGGAACCTATGCAGTTGTCATAATAATGTGATTTTGTAATATTATTTATGAATAATTAATTATTGATTTATATGATGAGGAAAATATTGATTTTATAAGGATATAAATGGAGAAAATTTTTAATGTGACAATTGTTGAAAATTAATATTTTATCTTTTTCTCGATAAAATAATTCATTTAAATATATTATTTTAATAATATATTAACGATGATATTTTTTACAATGAATGTGGGATATATGAGTATATGAGGAGGAAGAGTATTTTTGTGGCATTAAATATTTAACACATGTTTTGTGTGGTCTGGGACACAATTATTGATCAAATTTGATTATATTTTATAAAATCGCTTGGTTTGTGGATTTCTTGGTCCAATTTCTGTTTGGAATTTGGAAAAACTTTCTTCTGCAAAGTTGTAGAGAATTGAATTTCCTATAAAAAAATTGTAAGATTCGAATTTTCTGATAAAAGGGCTATTTATTATGAATTATTGAAGTTCCGAAGTTCCGAAATAATTAATTTTTGGGAGTTTTAGTTAATTATTTTGAGAAAAACGTTTTTTGCAACTAAGTTGGCCTCACATTGATTCAAATGGGCTGAGATCAGTTGTCTAAGGTGGGCTAAGGAAAATGTGAAAAATATATTAATATTATATTCAATTTTCTACTTTGGTGTTCTAAGCATTTTCTTATAAATAGGGTGCTTAGGTTAGAATTGAAAATCACACCAGAAACTGAAGTTTTCTCTCTCTATATTATCGAGCGTATTCTTGTGAGTATTTTGAGTATACTTTGAGTATTGTTAGACGGTGCAAGTTCCCTTCAACACTATACCCGGTATTCCAGCTAGAAGTATTAATCTTTCGAGGTAAGGGATATTATTTTTTTCTCGTAATGATATTATTTCTTCAATATCATTATGTTGAAATATTGATCTGAAGTTTGTATCAAATTTAGAACTTTTGGTGTCGGAGTTACTATTCACGTATACGACACTATTTACGAATACGGCACTATTCATCGAAAAATAAAATTTTTTCTTTTCGTCCAAAATATCTATTCTGGATACTAGCTTTGATTGTATCCATGTTTTGATCATTCTTGAATTTTACACCACTGTAATTATTTTTGAGGTATTTTTTTGGACGTGGATAAAACAAAGTACGAATCCTTAATCCTTAATCCTTAATCCTTGTCATTTTGTTTCACTGGATTCGTTTCTTTAAAAAATATTTTTCATCATCTTCAGTCTTAAATGATGATATTATGGAATATCTTTGGCCCAGAGTGCAAAAGATGAATGATTTCTGAAGAATATCTTTGGTCAGTAGTGCAAAGATGAACAGTGTTTAGATGAACATGACCAATCGATGAATATCTTTGGCCCATAGTAGTGCAAAGATGAATATTTGATTCCGGATATATATTGATTGATGTTACGGGGATAAAGGATGAGCGATGAATTTTAAATTCATACATAGAAGATAGTAGTTTGCATTCTCTACTTAACTCTTCTAGTGAATTATTATTTCATTGCGAATATTGATTTAAAATTTGTTGTCTATTGTATTCTATTAGATTTTTCCTGTTGAAGACTAACGATAATTTGTTGTATATTATCTTAGTCATAATATTCTTTCTTGGGCTAGTTGAGCTCACCTTTTCCTTTTTGTTCCATTTTTCTTCTCGGGGAGGCGAGAATATAAGCGAGTACTGCAGTGGGGTATGGAATGAAAGTTCTAGAGAGAGTTGTTTAGTAGTCCTCACCATTTTGTAAAATAATGTATCAATAAATGTGATGAGGATTTATTTGAGTATAGATATTGTCTGTAGAAGATAATATTTGTATTCAAACTCACAGCTTTTCTTGTTGTAATAATAAAGTTGTAGTTGTTTCGTATCATGTATTGACAACTCGTAATGGGTGATGTATACCTATCTTGGGGCGTCACGCGTGTCTACTATATCAACCACGCCAGACATCGTACTTTTTTAACATCGGTCGTTTCAACAGTTAACGGTAAAACTTCCGCCGTTATTTTCATAAAATATTTTTTGTCATTTTCTTAATCCGACAATAATTCCGTTGTGGGGTCCACCAATGATTGTGCCGTCGTACGAATATTTTCTGTTAAAACGAATATTCCCCGACCAATCGAAAATAACTTGCGTACTTTACAAAATTTATAAATATTACCCACAACTATAACATTATATCACATTCATTCAAAAATGATAATTATAAAAATTCATCTTTATTCATAAAAGTTAGGGTCTTACACCGTTAATAATATATTAAATATATAATAATAAATAACAAACATCACCACATACTTTGTATGGAGATCTAGTTATTTTAGTTAAACAAAACATGTCAAATAATATATATATATATATATATATATATATATATATATATATATATATAGAGAGAGAGATGATGTTAAATTTGTAAGACCTCAAATTTTTTAAATAAAAAGAAATTTCCTTTATTTATTATTTTGAAATAGTAAGGGTTGATTTGATTAATGTGGATAGTTAAGGGTTAAATACGCAAATATTTCAAAATAAGCAAGTGGTTATAAAATATTCATTTTTGTTTGGGGAATATTCGTTTGGTCGTGGAATATTCAGATCGTCGGGAAATATTCGCATGATACGGCCGCAAGCGACCGTGTGTGGGCCCCATAATGGAAAGCGATTGGATGAGGAAAACGACAAATATAAGTTGTTTAAAAATAACGGCGTAATTATTATCAATTAATATCGTTGGAATACCCGTGGTTAAAACACACTAATACGCTGCGTTGTTGAACAAGATCACATCTGCAGATTGCACCAATTATTGATTCGCACGTAAGAAGGCACTACTCAATAATTGTTACGATGAGTTACCGCTCAATAGTTTATTTTATTGATTCAATAATTGTTGCGTTGATATTTTATATTATTATTGTTTCAATAATTGTCATCTTTGACAATATTTTCCATTATCGATCAATAATTCATATTATTTGAATAATATTATTAGATAACATTATTGGCAATGTCTAGAAAGTTCTCCGCATCTAAGGAGAGGTTTGGTCACCTAATCAAGCGCGCCCGAAGAAGGAGAGATCCTTATTGAAAGCCCCTCTTTCCAGGAACAAATTTGGTTGTTATAAATGTGATTCTCAATATTATTTGTGAATAATTAATTATTGATTCATATGATAAGGAAATATTTATTTTATATGAATATAAATGATGGATTTATTTATGTGGTTATTAATGAAGGAATTAATGCCGAGATGTTTTATTTGTATTTTGTCGGATTGGAGGTATTAAAAGATCAAATCTGGTGTTATTACGACTTTATTGTGTGAGTTATAATATTTAATCCGAAATAGTTGGATCGTTGTAATTTTTGGATATATTATACATATATAAGTTGAGTATATGTCCACAAATTTTGAACCGTTAAAAATGAGCGATAATTTATTATGAATTTTAAGAGGTGATTGATTCGTAAATTAGGTTATAAATGATTTTGGTGGAAAATTCTAGAATTGGTGGGCCCCACTTGTGGTTGGTGAAAAAATGTGCTGAATTTTATTTCAAATGTGGTGGGTGGCAATAGTAGCGAGGTAAAGCCATCGTCAGGTGGCAGTCAAGTCCTGCTTTCTACGGCTAACATTTTCCTATAAATAGAGGGCTAAGTTAGAATTGAAAATCACACCGAAACAAAGTTTTCTCTTTCTCTCTATATTATCGAGCGTATTTTGTGAGTATTTAGATACTTTGAGAGTTGTTTGTCAAGATAAGTTTCATTCAAAGATCACTTCCGATCTTTCCTTCCTAAGTCTTCGATTCTTTGAGGTAAGGGATATTATTTTTTCGTAATGATATTATTTCTTCAATATCATTATCTTTGAAATGTTGATCTGAAGTTTTTATCAAATTTGGAACTTTTTCATGTCGGGGTTTCTTATTCATGAGTTACTATTCACGAAGTTACTATTCATGAGTTACTATTCACGAGTTACTATTCACGAGTACTATTCATGAAGCGTGAAGATGTTTTTGTGGAATTTCTATCTTTTGGTGTCTGAGTTACTTATTCACGATACTCGGACTATTCACGATATCGACACTATTCAATAGAAAAATAAAATTTTTTCTTTTCGTCTAAAATATCTATTCGGATACTAGCTTTGATTGTATCCATGTTTTGATCATTCTTGAATTTTACTTCAATATGATTATTTATGAAGTATTTTTGAACTCGGATTGTTTAAAGTACGAATCCATAATACTTGTTCTTTTGTTTCAATCGGATTCGCTTTTCTTTGAAATATTTTCATCATCCTCGCCTCTTAAATGATGATATTATTGAATATCTTTTGCATCAGAAGTGCAAAAGATGAATGATTTCAAGAATATCTTTGGCCTTTAGTGCAAAAGATGAAAGTGTTTAAATGAACACGACCGATCGATGAATATCTTTGGCCTTTAGTGCAAAAGATGAACAGTGTTGAGATGAACATGATGGATTGATGAATATCTTTGGCCCGTAGAGTAAAGATGAATATTTGATTTGAGATGAATATTGATTGATGTTACAGGATAAAATATTGATGATGGATCGTTAAATTCATAGATTATAGTAGATTTCATTCTCTACGTAACTCTTCTATGAATTATTATTTAGAGTGCGAATATTGATCCAAACTTGTTGTCTATTGTATTCTATCGATTTTTCCTCGTTGGAGACTAACGATAATTTGTTGTATATTATCTTAGTCATAGTATTCTTTTATTGGGCTAGTTGAGCTCACCCTTTTCCTTGTTGTTCCATTTTTCTTCTCGTGAGGCGAGAATGTCATGAAGTACTAGTCGGGTATGGAATGAAGGTTCTAGAGAGAGTTGTTTAGTAGTCCTCACCATTTTTGTAAAATAATGTATCAATAATTATGATGGGAATTTATTTGCGTGTGGATATTGTCTGAAGACAATATTATATTTAAACTCATTAAGATATATTGTAAGTATTTCACACGACATTTGTATTATTATCAAGTTGTAGTTTGCTTCTTTGTACCATGTATTTGGCGACTTCGAATGGGTGTTGTGTATACCTATTTTGGGGCGCCACACTTAATATCGAGCTTAGGGATATGATCTCTGGCGGAGATCGGGAATAGAACTAGGAGGGAGAGACGAGTAAAACCTTCCTGCAGTGTGTCCCTACCTAAGCTTATTTGTTGGTTGGTCATAATATAGGGGTATTATGTGATTTGTTAATTTATTTAATTAACCCTTGTTTTATGATTGTTTTTAAGAATGGTCACGAGAACGTTAACAATGGAGTGAATGAGATCGTAGAGACACCTCTAATCGCCAACCGTGATAATGTGATGTCAAAGCGAAGAAGGAATTAGAGATATCCATGTGGTGAGTGAAGAATTGATAGTTGCACCCTTAGATAGTCGCAGAGGTAACAACCGAGAGTGAGGAAGAAGAGGAAGAAGAGGTACGAAGAGAGTTTATTAGAGGTATTTTATGATCAAAATGTAGAATTGCAAAATTGTATTCATGAGTTAAGAAGAAGCGGTCAAGAATTGCGATAGCAAAAATGGAGCAAAAGGATGCAACGATTCAAGCTTATGTTACCCGATATGTGATGCTTGAATGTAAGCACTCTTTGGCAAGAGTATAAGATGATAAAGTCGAATCGAAATGAAAGAAGAAATAATCGAACGAGTGAGAATGAGTGATGCATGGGTAAAAGCCGCACGACGCGTGGATATTATGGAAAGAGATGTCCAATCTAAAAGAGAAGATTTAACGATGACGTGAAGACGCCGGTACCATGTGAATCGGTTCCAAGGGAGGAGAAAGACCATCGGTCGATGTATATTACAAATGCGGAAAGAGGGATATATCATTGGCTCGCCACACAACAGCTTTAAGGTATGCTATAATTGTGGAAAAGAAGGACATATCACCGAGATTATGCGATATCGAAACCCACCCAATGAGAATGGTGACTCAAAAGGATGTCCCGTAAAAAGTCAAAGTCAACGGTTCTTGGAAGAAGCGTCTTTCGTGGACCTCCAATAAAATACGAGGAACCCGAACGGTTAAGACGGTTAGTTAATTATAAATTCTTGCGAAGTTTATACCTTACTGAATACTTTGCTTCTACCCATTCTTTTCTCTTATACTTGCGCTAACGTTTGAACTTGACTACGGAGAAATTAAACTTTGACCTATCTGTGGAGACTCCATTAGAGAAACTTTCATTACATCCGTTGTTTAAAAATCTTGCTTGATTCAGTTGGCACTATCACATTACTCGTTAACCTTATTTCTATAGAGATATTTGCTTTTGATGTGATTTTAAGGTTAACTACTCATCACGCCGAAATTGATTACTTTCGTAAGGTTGTTAGTTTTCATATTCCTAAGCAACCCGTTATTCAATTCAAGCAATCAAACCATTGAAGTCAAACTCTTTCATATTAAGCCATAAAGCCATTCGCTTATTGAAAAAGCGGATGTCAAGCTTTCTTAGCCATGTCATGGACTTGAACAAAAATAAGTCGATTTGAATGATATTTCACGCATTGTTAGTAAATTTCCGACGTGTTTCTGAAGAATTTCTTGGCTTACTCCCAAAGCCCGATATTAAATTTTGTATCAATTTGAACCCTGTGACAAAACTCATTTCTAAAATCTCATATCGAATGGCTCCTATTGAACTTCGTGGAGTTAAAATTCAACTATAAATTTGGTACCGAGCCTTTATCTAGTGACTTTCTTTGTAGAATGCACCGCTTTACTCTCTCTGTAGGGACGCCATATTCGCAAGCGATAGTAAATCGATAAGTGTCATTGTGACGTCTTTATCCAAGATTGGGATATGAGTCACGTTGAGAGCAACCTAAGTCGATGTCGAAATACGTAGCTTTCTAGGCTTAGTTGGTTATTATCGGAGATTCGTTGAAGGATATTCTCGAATCGCTATTCCATTAACGCAAATTTGACTCGTAGAGATACAAAATTCGAATGGAGCAAGGAATGTGGGAAGAGCTTCAAGAACTCAAGAGGAGACTCATTTCAAAGACATGTTCGACCATGCCATCTTGGAAAAGCTAACGTGGTAGCCGACGCGTGTTGAGTAGAAGATCGATATCTGATGAAAGTACGATATTGTCAAAGACTAATTTCAGATAATTTACAAATAATAGAGATGGAGATGAAAACTCTAGGTACCCACGTGATGATATACGAAGTATAATCGACTTTAATCGATAAAGTTAAAGTCGCTCGAAGCCACCGAATCTTGAATGATGCGTATGAAGAAGAAAGTACAAGAAGGAGCTATTCCTAAGCGAGAATTGATGAAGAAGGAATACTTGAGTCCACTCTGCACTTTGTGTTCCTAACGACTGATTTGAAGTACAAGATTATGATGGAGGCACACAAAACACCATTTGCAATCCATCCTCGAAGTACTAAAATGTATCGTGATCTTCTACATACATTTTGGTGGAATAATATGAAGAGAGATTGCAAAGTTTATCTCGATGTGTTTAACTTGCCAACGTGTAAAGGCGAGAGCATCTAGTACCTAAGGGTCCGTTGAACCACTTGAGATTCCTAATGGAAGTGGGAACACATTACCATGGATTTCGTTTCACGGTCTTCCTACGGTTTCTCAAGGCATCAATGCTATTTTGGGTTATTATTGATAGATTAACCAAATCGCTTTCATTTCTTCTTGGAAATACGGAGACTTATTCCTTGAACTTCTTGCTACATATGAAATAAATGAGATTGTGAGGTTGCATGGCATGCCAAGATCCATAGTTTTAGATCGTGACCCAAGATTCACTTCATGATTTTGGGTTAGTTTGTAGAAAGCTATAGAACGAATTTACGATTTATTCAGTTTGGCATACCATCCTCAAACGGATGGGCAATCGTAGAAAAGGACTACTCAAACTCTTGAGAGATATATTAAGACTCGTGTCCTAGATTTCAAAGGAAGTTGATATAAGTACTTGCCATCGGTGGAATTCTCATACAACAATAGTTATTAAACAAATATAGGCATGGTTCCATTCAAGCATTATATGGACGAAAATGTCGCTTCCAATATGTTGGGATGAGGTGGGTGAAGCAACATTGTTGGGACCCGAAAGTTAAGACGTATGACTCACCGAAAAGATCCAAATGATTCGACAACGATACAAACCAAGCACAAGATCGACAAAAGAGTTATGCGGATCTTCATCGAAAGGACGTGGAATTTAGTGTAGGGATCATGTATTATCATGAGTTGCTCCATGGAAGGGAGTTACAAGATTTAGGAAGAGAGAAAGCTCAATCCACGATTTATTGTTCCATTTCAAATTCTTGACCGAGTAGGAAATGTAGCCTATGACTTCATGTTACCTCCTAATATGTCTCGTGTTCATAATGTGTTTCACATATCCGTATTTCAGAAATATGTGAAAGACCCAACCACGCGATAGAAGTTAGAACCCATTTGAGATAGCCAAGACTTAACGTATGAGGAGGTACTGCCAAGATTTTGGATAGGAAGGAGCATGTCCTACGCCAAGAAAGTCATCATACCACAAGTTAAAGTTTTGTGGAAGAATCATGCTATAGAGGAAATGACCGGGAATTTGAAACGGAAATGAAAGCGAGGTATCCTCACCTTTTCAAACACACAGTATCGTATACGCCAATTTCGAGGACGAAATTTCATAAGGAGGGAGGTTGTAAGACCCCAAATTTTTTAAATAAAAGAAATTTCCTTTATTTATTATTTTGAAATAGTAAGGGTTGATTTGATTAATGTGGATAGTTAAGGGTTAAATACGCAAATATTTCAAAATAAGCAAGTGGTTATAAAATATTCATTTTTGTCTGGGAATATTCGTTTGGTCGTGGAATATTCGTGATCGCTTAGGGAATATTCGTATGACGACCAAGCAAACCATGTGTGGGCCCATAACTAAAAGTGATTGGATGAGGAAAACGACAAATATAAGTTGTTTAAAAATAACTGGCGTAATTGTTACTGTTATCTTCGTTGGAATACCCGTGGTTTAAAACACACTAATCTGCGTTGTTGAACAAAAGATCATCTGCAGATTGCACCAATTATTGATTCGCACGTAAGAAGGCACTACTCAATAATTGTTACAATGAGTTATCGCTCAATAGTTTATTTTATTGATTCAATAATTGTTGCGTTGATATTTTATATTATTATTGTTTCAATAATTGTCATCGCATGATTTTCCATTATCGATCAATAATTCATATTATTTGAATAATATTATTAGATAACATTATTGGCAATGTCTAGAAAGTTCTGTCTAAGGAGAGGTTTGGTCACCTAATTGCGCGCCAAGAGAGAGAGATCCTTATTGAAAGCCCCTCTTCCACGGAACAAATTTCTGGTTGTCATAAATGTGATTCGTAATATTATTTGTGAATAATTAATTATTGATTCATATGATAAGGAAATATTTATTTTATATGAATATAAATGATGGATTTATTTATGTGGTTATTAATGAAGGAATTAATGTTTGAGATATTTTATTTGTATTTTGTTCTGATTGGAGGTATTAAAAGATCAAATCGGTGTTATTACAACTTTTATTGTGTGAGTTATAATATTTAATCCGACTGTTGGATCGTTGTAATTTTGGATATATTATACATATATAAGTTGAGTATATGTCCACAAATTTTGAACCGTTAAAATGAGCGTATAATTTATTATGAATTTTAAGAGGTGATTGATTCGTAAATTAGGTTATAAATGATTTTGGTGGAAAATTCTAGAATTGGTGGGCCCCACTTGTGGTTGGTGAAAAAATGTGCTGAATTTTATTTCAAATGTGGTGGGTGGCAATAGTAGCGAGTAAAAGCCATCGTAAGTAGCAGTCAAGTCCTTGGTTTTACGCTAACATTTTCCTATAAATAGAGGGCTAAGTTAGAATTGAAAATCACACCGAAACAAAGTTTTCTCTTTCTCTCTATATTATTGAGCGTATTTTGTGAGTATTTAGATACTTTGAGAGTTCTTTGCTCAAAGATAAGTTTCATTCAAAGATCACTTCCTTTCTTTCCTTCCAAGCACTCGATTCTTTGAGGTAAGGGGATATTATTTTTTCGAATGATATTATTTCTTCAATATCATTATCTTTGAAATGTTGATCTGAAGTTTTTATCAAATTTGAAACTTTTTCATGTCTTGGTTACTATTCATGAGTTACTATTCACGAGTTACTATTCATGAGTTACTATTCACGAAGTTACTATTCACGAGTACTATTCATGAAGCGTGAAGATGTTTTTGTGGAATTTCTATCTTTTGTGTTTGCGAAGTTATTATTCACGATACTTGACTATTCACGATATCTGATAATTATTCAATCTTAAAAAATAAAATTTCTTCTTTTCGTCTAAAATATCTATTCCGGATACTAGCTTTGATTGTATCCATGTTTTGATCATTCTTGAATTTTACTTGATTATGATTATTTATGAAGTATTTTTGAACTCCTGATTGTTTAAAAGTACGAATCCATAATACTTGTTCTTTTGTTTCACCGGATTCGCTTTTCTTTGAAATATTTTTCATCATCCTCGATCTTAAATGATGATATTATTGAATATCTTTCATCAGTAGTGCAAAGATGAATGATTTCTGAAGAATATCTTTGGCCTTTAGTGCAAAGATGAACAGTGTGTTTAAATGAACACGACCGATCGATGAATATCTTTGGCCTTTAGTGCAAAGATGAACAGTGTTGAGATTTAATACGACCGATTGATGAATATCTTTGGCACTGTAGTGCAAAGATGAATATTTGATTTGAGATGAATATCGATTGATGTTACAGGGATAAAATATTGATGATGGATCGTTAAATTCATAGATTATAGTAGATTTCATTCTCTACGTAACTCTTCTATGAATTATTATTTTCACGCGAATATTGATCCGAAACTTGTTTGCCTATCAGATTCTATCGATTTTTCCTGTTGGAGACTAACGATAATTTGTTGTATATTATCTTAGTCATAGTATTCTTTATCGGGCTAGTTGAGCTCACCCTTTTCCTTGTTGTTCCATTTTTCTTCTCGATGGAGGCGAACGAATGTAGTGAGTACTAGTCGGGGTATGGAATGAAGGTTCAGAGAGAGTTGTTTAGTAGTCCTCACCATTTTTGTAAAATAATGTATCAATAATTATGATGGGGATTTATTTGCGTGTGGATATTGTCTGAAGACAATATTATATTTAAACTCATTAAGATATATTGTCGTATTTCACACGACATTTGTATTATTGAAGTTGTAGTTTGCTTCTTGTACCATGTATTTGGCGACTCAGAATGGGTGTTGTGTATACCTATTTTGGGGGCATCACAAAATTCACAATATTTTTTGTTATTTTCACAATAAAAATATCGTTGTAGATGTATAGTGATGGTGAAAATCGTCGTTATAGGATTTATAGTGACACTTTTGTTATAAAAATAATATTTTTTGTTGTAGATTTAACAATTTTCATATATAATGATCAATGGCTTACCATTTAATCCTACATACATTGCATACCCCCTTTAGCGGTGATCGATCGACGATTTGATTTGGTTCTTTATAGATTCTATTCCGTCGTTAAAAGTTCGATTTACCGGATCGAACCGTCGCTAAAGGAGGTGAGCATGGTACGTAAAATAAAAGGGTGAGCCATTGAAATGGACTATAAAATATATTATGTGACTAATAAAGATATTTATATCTCAATTATTAAATATAAATTATATTTGTATCTAAATAAAAATTTCAAAATCTCATATTACCATATATTTTTTAGTTTGATTACTAAAAATCTTGACATTTTACTGAATATGTGATTATTAAGAATGTAAATTATCTACATAACAAATACTATCTATAAAACCAACTATATTACATTATTGAATATTTAAGATTGGCATTTTAGATGCCTCTAACAAACAACCCTAAAACTTGTCCATGTTAAATCAAAAAGTAAACTATTATTCTCATAAATTATTTTGTTGGTATAATTTTGAACAAGTTTTTAGTAAAATTCACTCCTTAACGCAATCAAGCTCTGCTCCTCCCTCCTTCAAATATCCCTGCTTTAATCTCTTTCCGTCCATAGTTTTTCGGTCCAAACCAGTGAATCTTCTTCTTTTCTCTATCCATGTCTTCACTTTCCAACCCTTCCAAAAGTTACATATATATGCTCAGCTGCTCATGATTCCTTTCTTCCCCGCAAGTTCCCATTCCCTGCAGAAAAACCCCACTTCAGCATTCCCGAAATGCCCCTCCTTAAATCCCACCACAGACCTTTTCACACTTCCCCTCCCCTCCCCCTCCCCGTAAATTCACCCTCCTCTCCACCCGATATCGTCCTCGTTGACAAAGCCATCGCCGTCCTTAAACGCCACCACCCATTACACCTCGACTCTTTATCTTCCAAATTCACCCCTCAATCCGCTTCCTATTTACTCCTCCAGTCCCAGTTTGACCAAAACCTAACTCTAAAAATCCTGAATTGGGTTCGTCACCGTCCGTTTTTTGATCTGCAGTGCAAGTGTCTCACTCTCCATATACTCACCAGATTCAAGCTCTACAAAACAGCTCAATCCCTAGCTGAAAACGTAGCCGTTGAGGCTGCCGTCGCCGATAGGGGGATTTGGGTCTTTCAATGCCTGAAAGATTCATACCATGCTTCCAATTCGAGTTCTTCGGTTTTCGATTTGATGGTAAAAACTTATTCTCACTTGAACATGATTGATGCAGCTTTGAACACTATAAATTTAGCTAAATCTCATGGCTTTATGCCCAGTGTATTGTCGTATAACTGGGTTCTGAATTCCGCAATTAATAATCATGTAACAATGGAATTAGCAGAAGAATTGTACTGGGATATGATCAAAACTGGCATTTCGCCGAATGTGTTTACTTATAATATATTGATTCGTGGGTTTTGTGCAGTTGGGGATTTTGATAAGGGTTTAGGGTTTTTTGATGAAATGGAGAAAAAAGGTTGTTTGCCGAATGTGGTTACGTATAATACGTTAATTAATGCTTATTGTAAAATTGGGTTGATCAATGAGGCATATAAATATATGAAATTTTTTACTATGAAGAATTTGGAACCAAATTTGATTTCATATAATGTGATTATTAATGGGTTGTGTCGAGAAGGGAGGATGAAGGAGACAAGTGAGATTCTTGAAGAGATGAGTCGAAAGGGTTTGGTCCCTGATGAGGTTACATATAATACGCTTGTGAATGGGTATTGTAAAGATGGTGATTTTCATCAAGCACTAGTTTTGCATGCAAAGATGATAAGGAATGGTCTCTCACCAAATGTCGTTACGTATACCTCGTTGATTAGTAGTATGTGTAAGGCTAGGAACTTGCATCGAGCTGTGGAATTCTTTGATCAGATGCTCATTAGAGGATTACGTCCGAATGAGAGAACATATACGACATTAATTGATGGCTTCTCTCAGCAGGGATGTGTGGATGAAGCTTATCGAGTATTGGATGAAATGATTGGAAATGGTTTCGCTCCTTCCATTGTGACGTACAATGCATTAATCAATGGACTCTGCATATCAGGGAGGATGGAAGATGCTTTGGGAGTGCTTCGAGATATGATTGAGAAGGGGATAGCCCCAGATGTTGTAAGTTATAGTACACTTATATCTGGGTTTTGCAGAAATCATGATCTGGACAAGGCATTTCAGATAAATCGTGAGATGGTTAAAAAGGGAGTTTTACCAGATACCATCACCTACTCCTCACTGATTCAAGGTCTTTGCGAGCAGAGGAGACAGGCTGAGGCTTGTGATCTATTCCAAGAGATGATAGCAAAAGGTTTTCCGCCTGATGAATGTACGTACACTACATTAATAAATGGTTACTGTATTGAAGGAAATATCAACAGTGCTCTTTATCTGCATGACGAAATGATCAACAAGGGTTTGCTTCCGGATGTTGTTACTTACAGTGTGCTAATCAATGGGCTTAGCAAACAAGCTCGTACAAGGGAGGCAAAACAGCTTCTATTCAAGTTGTATTATGAAGACTCTGTTCCTGCTGATGTCACATATAACACACTAATTGAAAACTCTAGTAACATTGAAGTTAAGAGTGCCATAGCACTTATAAAGGGTTTCTGTATGAAGGGTTTGATGAAAGAAGCCGATCGAGTTTTTGAATCAATGCTTCAGAATGATAAAAGGCCTAGTGAAGCAGTTTATAATGTTATGATACATGGCCATTGTAGGGGTGGCAATTTGCACAAAGCCTATAATCTGTACCAGGAAATGGTGCATCATGGATTCGTTCCTCATACTACAACTGTAATTGCACTCATCAAAGACCTTCGGAAAGATGGGCTAACTGAGGAGTTGAATCAAGTTATAGAAAACACATTGAGAAGCTGTCGGCTTACTGATGCTGAGCTTGCTAAACTCCTTGTTGAGATCAACCACAAAGAAGGGAACTTGGATGCGGTATTTAATGTTCTAAGTGAAATGGCCAGGGATGGTCTTCTTCCTAACAGCGGAAAAACTTCCTATGCGTTGAGATAAACTGTATGACGAATTGTATTTTTCTCAAAAGATCATTGAGCATATGTTTATGTGCAAAGAAAAGATAGTGTGCACAAGGTGAACAAAGTAGAGAGAAGTCCGCATTTGCCTCGTTTCTTTTCCCACGAGAAACTTGCGAGGTGATATTACAATGCAGTTTGATCACTTTCTTTTCTAATGAGTCAAGATAATTGTGCTAATCAGCCTCCTGATGACCTGTTATATGTAATAAGCATAGCACTCCAAGTGCGCAGCAGGAGAGTTATTGGCTTACTCTCAACTCCCAAAATGATCCTCAGAGGCTGCATTAGACAAGATCTGAATGAAGTTTCTACTGGTCTATACTGCATTTTACATTTTACATTTTTATCGGTTGCTGGGAGTAACCCCTTTTTTGGCTGCAAACTCCTTGCTAGTATTGCTAGTGTCTCATGAATTCTGTCAGTAGCAACCTTATGGGAAACAAGTTCTTCTGACATTTGCTAGGATTTGGATTGAAGTGTCAAGAGAAGATGATCTCCCAGATTCAATTGTGCTCGGCTCGTCTTCAAGGCTTGTTGTACATGAGTTGATTCCAGCAAGTGCTGTTTGCCACTCCTTTTGCCCAGGATCAAAATTTTGGTGCTGAATTTGAAACCCATCTGCATTTTCATCTAAGGGCAGCATTGTGTATCTTCATTAAAAATTTGGTGCTGAATTTGAAATGCCGTCTGCTTCTCTCCCAACAATTGATTCTGCTTTTTATTAATCCTCCAAAACGCCCCTCCCTTATGAAAAACGGATGGTGGACTCTACTTTTGCTCATTTCTATTATACGCATTTCCAATTTGAACCCTAATTCTTCTTCCATGTTGCGAATGCATTCCTTGATAAATGAGGGATCATCATGTGATGCCTATAAAGTTGCTTATTGCCATTTGACACTATAAAGATAAAAGTGGTTATAGTGAAAACTTCATAATTGACCTTGAATTAAGAATTGAATGGCTGCACTACCAAGAGTTCTCCAGCAGATTGCCAGGCTCCGGTTATTTTTTGAGTTTTGATCTTTGGTGTTCATGTAATCCCCATGTTTTGGGACTAGGTTAGGTTTTTGTTTTTGAGGTTGGTTGTATGCTCACTATTTTATAAAGTTGCTTATTGCCATTTTATTTCTCTTACCTTGCTTAAAATGGCAATTCCGCAATGTGACATGATTTCTAGTGCTAGTAATTATGCAAATTTTGCAATAAGAAATAAAGCAGGATCTCTAGCACTACTAATTTTGAAAACCTAGGGCATGATATACTCTGAGCTATATATATAACAACTTAACAAGTAAACATTTCTTCGCATAACTAATGTGCAATTACCAGTCATCCCTAAAAGCACACTATGTATTCTTTCTTTTAAGTGCTCTCTTGTTCTGTACCAAGCTTCTTAACTTGTTCTAGTGGTGTTTACTTGGTGAAAAGTTTACTTAGCAACTTTCTAAGGAGATCGTTGTCTAAGGCCGCACGGTATGGCTTAGAATTCTCTAAGTGACAGTCTGCTATTGTCGACCATGACACAAGTTTATTCTGCATTTTACTGAAGGACCAAAAGACACTGGTTTATACTGCATTTTACATTTTTACTGAATGGCCAGAAGACAGGAATTTCGGTTCTGACACCAATTCAAATAGAAGGCAGAAGATTGTCCAAAAGTTGCCCATTTAAGGTCACTTATATTAATGTCAATTCTCAACGGTTGAAAGCTTAGTCTTCCCAACATATCAAACTTCAGCAACGACTTAGCTTAAACACCCTCACTCTTAGTCTTACTCCGAGACTAGCCTGTTCTTCAAAATTTTGTACACCTTTCTTAGGGTTCTCGCCATTACCTCTTTGGTCTGTCACTTTTTTTTTCAACTCTTGCTATTCAAACCTGAAACTCAACTTCCTGAATGGTGAAAGCAATTCAGGAAGGAGTCATCTGAACAGGCACCTCAGCTTATTCTTAGTTAGAGCAGAAATGGAGAGCTACAACTGACGAGGCAATTAAGCTACTCAGGCAGAGCTACACAGAGAGAGATATAGAGATAAGGTAAGGTGGGGTGGGGTGGGGTGGGGTGGGGTGGGGGGGGGGGCGCAGGGGAGGAGAACAACACAATGAACCCTTCTCTACAGGATATAATATCTCAAAAGAATCCACTTCAAAAGGTTAAGTTGCCCATTGGTGTCTGCACTACACCTTTCCAAGAAGAGAGTATCCATAAGAAATAAAACAAATACTCAAGAGTACAACTCTTTGTGCCAACTTTTCAAAGATATTAATATCATTTAAATCAATTGAACATAACGTTTTATCACTCTTTTGTAAAAGTTATGTACATAACATGTTTATAACCACCAAAGCTAAACTCTTACAATCAAGTGTTTACTCTTGTTATTTATTCTTTTTGATTAAGGACGGAATCAAGTTTCAATCACACTTCACAGTGAAAAATGATGAATAGTTAGTTTTCATATATGACAGAAGATGGATGAGCAAATGATGCTTTCTCCCATGCATGACTACCTTACATCCAAACCATTCAAGCTTGTGTCTTAAATTACAAGAGAGATTCATTACAATAGAATATAACTACAACAAAATCTAATTCTGATAGTTATAGGTAAAGATCAAGGTCAGCTGTCCTCTAAATCAAGACTGACAAGGAGAAGTATATCCTTACATAGAAGCACAAGTGTTAAAACCCATCTCATCTTGATGAAAGCCTTTGGTATAAATCATCTGCCAATGTCTGCCTCAAGCTTTGCCCAAAATAGTAATAAGACTTCTCATTTTCCAAAATTCTGGGAGCCTCTCCATTCTCCTCTGGTTCCTTCCACAGCTCCGGCTCAGGCTCCCTAGCAATCTGACATAAATTATGCAACACACAACAAGCAACAATCGTCTGAGGGGCATGATTGAGATCCACATTCAAGTCCTGCAAAATCCTCCACCTCCCCTTAAGCAACCCAATAGCTTCCTCCACATTCTTTCTCCCCTTCATCAATGCCTCATCGAAGGCATTCTGTGCAGGATTCCCCGTGCTGTTCCAACCAAAAGGGGTCAACAAAAACGACAACAAAGGATAACACCAATCCCCAACAATGTAAGGCCTCAAATTGTGTCCCCTCACATTCATAACCTTATCCCACACAATATCCCCAGAAATCAATCTATTATACAATAAACTATCTCGGAAATGTGTTGAATCATCAAACCCACCCGGGGATTTTACACAAACATCCCAGAAAATCTTTTTATGATTAGCAACTACCTGTAAAAGAACCGAGGTAATTCCGTGCTTAGAAACAAATGTACCAGGGAGATTTTTGCAGCGAATTTGGACAGGGGAGGTGTCAATTGCCCCACAAATATTGGGGAGGGAGGTTAATTCTTCAAAAGCTTGGGTGGTTTCATGGAGGCGGCGGCGGGAGACGGGGATTTTGATGAATTCAGGGTAGAGCTTGGTGGCGAGGAGGCGAGTGACCATGTTGGTGATTTTGGAAATTAAGTAGGGTTCAAGGGAGTAACGGGTGGCCAGGGTTTTAGACGATAGCCAAAGAGAGAGGCGGGAGAGGACCATTGCAATGGCGTAATCGGAGGGGAGAGATAGATTTGATTGGGCGATGTAGGGTTTGAGTTTTTCGACGACGGTGGTGAATACAGTGTAAGAGAGACCGTAAAGGGATCGCCATTGGGCGTCACGGAGAGGGGCTTCCATGACCCAAATGTGCTCGGTGGAGAGGGCTCGGAAGGCGGAGATGGAGAATTGAGAGGTGGAATTTACGGAAGATGAAGATGGGTCTTTTGGGTTTTGATCTTTTTCTCCGGCGGAGGATTGGGAAGGGGCGGTGGTGGTGAGGTAAGAGAGGACGGAGGCGATGGAGAAGAAGAGGAGAGGGGCGGCGGAGGTGGAGGTGAGGAGGGAGGTTGGGGAGGAGTCGGAGGTGGTGGCGGTGGCGGTGGAGGTGAGGAGGGAGGTGGTGGGATCTAGGTGGTTTTGGAGGTGGAGGAGATTTGAAAGCATTATCAAAAACGATTGATCCATTTTCTTGCTTCTCCTTCTGATCGGATCTGATCGGATCTTCTTCTTCAGTCTCAGTTGTTACTCCGAGACCTTTTCATCAGAGGAAGACGATGAATTGGGGACCTACGAGTCAACTCAAATTCCACTTTTGAAAAATTGGAAGACTAAATTCTAGTTTACACTCTAAACTTTTAACTTTAAAATCGATTTGCTCTCTAATCATTAATTCTAAAATCGATTTTCCCTCTAAACTTTATTTTAAATTAAATACACACTATATTTTTAAATAAAAAACAATATGCATACTAGAGTCCGAATCTTAAACTCACCCCTCTTTAAAGACGAAAACGTCGACCGTTCGGTCATACAACCGTCGTCTATATTTTTAGCGACGGTATATGTTGTCCGTCGCTAAAAGTATAGACGACGGTTGTATGACCGAACCGTCGCCGTTTCCGTCGCTAAATGGGGGTGAGCTCGGGTGAGTTAGATAAGGGGTGAGCTTAAGATCCGGACCGATGCATACTATAAATTATTTTTTAGCCAAATATTCACTAGAAAATACAAGCATATGAAATATTAAGTGTAACGCCCCCAAAATAGGTATACATCACCCATCTTGAGTCGTCAAAAATATGGTACAAAATTCAAATACAACTTAATTATACAACAATCGTGTAAAATACAACAAAATACATGCTGTGAGTTTTAATACAAATATTGTCATCTAGACAATATCCACACTCAATTTAGTCCTCATTACATTTATTATCACACTATCTAACAAAATAGTGAGGACTACTAATGCTATAATCTCGGATCGTCACTCCGCTCCCCGACTAGTCCCAAATTACGTTCTCATTTCCGAAGAGAATGTTGAAAGAAAGGGTGAGGTCAACTAGCCCAAAGAAAAAATATTATGACTAAGATAATGCGTAATAAATTATCATTAGTCTTCAACGATGTTAAACCGATAAAATATAATAGACATCAAGTTTAATCTGCGGTGAACATGAAATCTATTAAAAGAGCCAAGTAGAAAATAAAATCTACTATCTTTTATGATTTAAAAAGGTTTTCATCACTTTTATCATTTGACTCAAATTTTAATAAATAATCCACATCATCCCCGCACTCTACGGCCAAGGATATTCATTAAGATCACAACCACAAATTATCCAAGCACTTACTGCCAAGGATATTCGTGTATTCATCAATGGTCATGATCATGCCAACAATCGCCCACCAATGCACTACGCCAACGATGAGGACTTTTACCACATCATTTGTAACATTACTTAAGTGATTATACCGAATAATCCTCATCATAATCATACCAAGTCTATCTATGCACTACAAGCCACGTATGACTTTCAAAATAAAGATAAACATGAGGATGATGACAATGATATAAGAATTGAATAAAACAAGTTCAAGAATTAATTTATTCAAGAACTAATAACGTCCAAATTATCAACACGATACTTTTTTGTAGAGAGTAAAATTCAAGAATGCTCGTAAGAATATTTTCATGAAAAGATCTTTGGATGAAACGCAAATATCAAGGATATTCCACTAATTTCATGGAGTATAGAAATCAAAACTTTAACCAACCGAGTATAATAAAGAATGGAATAACAAAAGAAATCACCACGCACGTGGTACTTCACATGTAGACGTGTTATTCCAATGTAATAATAAATAACGGAACGGTCAAAGTAAATTTGCACCGGCGGGATGTTCCAATGTAATAATATATATTTTAACCGAGTCCGACGTAAAAGCATGAGCGTGATATTACAACAAAATAATAAAGACGGAACCAGTCCAAATGAAAAGCGCAAAAATGATATTCCAATGTAATAATAACGAATAGAATAATGTAAGAATTTCACCAAGTATAGGTAGTCACAGATATTATCTGAGTTATTCCAATGTAATAATAAAGAATGGAATAATGTAAGTTCTCTTCATGAATACAAAAGAAATAATACCCTTACCATAAAAGAAAGAGTATTAAACTTGGTAGGGCGAGGATATTCTTGAAGAAAACTCACTACTTCACGCTCAAAGCTTCTTAAACTCCTAAAAAATACGCTCAAGATTATAGAAGAGAATTCTCTGAAATTTTTGGTGTGATTTCAATTCTAACTAAGCATCATATTTATAGGAGAATGAAAAGGATACTATTTGAATTTTTCACACGATCAAGACAAAGAGAAATTTATCGAAATAATTTTCGTAATCACAAAGTAAAGAAAATTTTAGAGCCTTAATCAATTAATCACATGTGCACTCCTCAATTCAACGATAATGATTATATATATATATATATATATATATATATATATATATTATATACATAGTCACATGCACGCAAGTTATATATATATATATATAACTATAACATCATTTTGGTTTCTCCCAAAAACAAATATGTGGCCCTTTATCATATATATATATATATATATATATATATATATATATATATATATATATATACAATTCCCTTACATTTATGTAAGCTTTCCCCCCCCCCCCCCCCCCACCCATCCCCATCCCCATCCCCATCCCCATTTCCATTCTTCAAAATCATCCCACATGTGGACCCAAAATGTGGCCCCCCTTTATTATATAAAAAAAAATTCTACTGATTATTTTGAAAAATGGGTAAATGGGGATTCAAATAATAAGCAAAATTTACAACAACTACTTCATAAAAATCGCCTCAATATTTTTAACAACATTTATCATCATTATTATAATTCACAATATTAATCGACCAGGTCGTTTCCAGGAAGGAGGGGGCTTTCCAATAAGGATTTCTCCCTATTGACGCTATGATTAGGTGACCAAACCTCTCATTGATGTAACTTCTAGACATCGTTAATATTGCAAATAATAATATTAATAACTTTGTCGTCTCAATTATTGATTTAATAATATATAAAATATCGACAATAATTGAATCAAATAACACGAGATCTTGCAACAACCATCGTAGCATTGAACAAAACCGAGTGACTTCTCTCGTAAGCATCAATAATCAATACCGTAATGCTACTTATGCAACCACGCCAGACATCAGTACTTTTACTACCGAGTAGTTCAACAAGATTAACAGTAAAACTTCCGCCGTTATTTTCAATAAAAATATTTTTGTCGTTTTTTAATCCAACAATAATTACATTGTGGGGTCCACTAATGATTGTCTTAGTAATTTGGATATTCCCTGACAAAAAAAATATTTCCAGACCAATCGAATATAATATGACAACTTGCATACTTTGCAAAATTTATAAATATTACCCACAACTATAACATTATATTAAATTCATTCTATAATACTCAAAAATGATAATTATAGAAAATTCATCTTTATTCAAAAAGTTGGGGTCTTACAACCTCCCATTCTTAAGAAATTTCGCCCTTGAAATTAGGGTACGTACCTGATATATCGAAGAGGTAAGGATACCTTGACTTCATTTCAGATTCTAACTCCCAGGTCATTTCCTCAACATCGTGGTTTCTCCATAAAACTTTGACTTGAGGTATAACCTTGGAGCGTAGGATATGTTCGTTCTTATCCAAGATTTGAACAGGAACCTCTTCATACGTTAAATCTTTCGCTATTTCGTCCGGTTCTAACTCAATAATGTGGTTCGGGTCTTCCACATATTTACGTAATATGGATATATAAAAAACATTATGAACACGAGACATACTTGGCGGTAAAGCGAGTCTATAGGCAACAGTTCCTACCCTATCGAGGATTAAAAATGGGCCAATGAATCGAGGATTGAGCTTTCCTCTTTTTCCAAATCTTGTAACTCCTTTCCAAGGAGCAACACGTAACAACACATGATCTCCTATATCGAATTCCACGTCCTTTCGATGAAGATCAGCATAACTCTTTTGTCAATCTTGTGAGGTTTTTATACGTTGTCGGATTGTTTGAATCTTTTTCGTAGTCATACGTACCAACTCCGGTCCTAACAACGTTGCTTCACCCACCTCATCCCAACATACTGGAGAACGACACTTTCTTCCATACAACGCCTCGAATGGAGCCATGCCAATGCTTGCTTGATAACTGTTGTTGTAGGAAAACTCCACCAATGGTAAGAACTTATCCCAACTTCCCTTGAAGTCAAGGACACAGAGTCTTAATAAATCTATTAGAGTTTGAATAGTCCTCTCTGATTGTCCGTCCATCTGAGGATGATATGCCGAACTAAATCGTAAATCCGTGCCCATAGCTTTTTGCAAACTAACCCAAAATTGTGAAGTGAATCTTGGGTCTCGATCAGAAAATATGGATACTGGCATACCATGCAGTCTTACAATCTCGTTTATGTACATACGAGCAAGACGTTCAAGTGTATAAGTTTCTCGTATTGGTAAGAAATGAGCAGACTTGGTCAATCTATCAACAATGACCCAAATTGCATCAATGCCTTGAGAAACCTTGGGAAGACCAAGAATCTAAATCCATGGTAATGTGCTCCCACTTCCATTCTGGAATTTCAAGTGGTTGCAATGGACCTTTTGGTACTTTATGCTCCGCCTTGACTCGTTGACAAGTTAGACACCTTGAGATAAACAGTGATATCTCTCTCTTCATATTGCTCCACCAAAATGTATGACGAAGATCACGATACATTTTGGTACTCCCAGGATGGATTGCAAATGGTGTGTTGTGCGCCTTTCATCATAATTTTATACTTTAACTCGTGGATCGTTAGAACACAAAGTCCGGAGTTAACTCAAGTATTCTTTCATCATCGATTCTTGCTTCCCAGATAAGTACCTTCTTTTACTTTCTTCCTCATACGCATCGCCTCCAGTGCAGTAGTTTGAGCGGCTTTTAACTTTATCAATTAAAGTCGGTTCTACTCAGTATATTCGCCATCATCACGTGGGTCCCCGGAGTCTTTATCTCTATCTCCATCCTTTGCAAGTCACACAAAATGGGCCTTTGCGTTGACAATATCGCACTCGTACCCGCATATGATCTTCTACTCAATGCGTCAGCTACCACGTTTGCTTTTCCAAGATGGTATTGGATGGTATGATTATAATCTTTCAATAGTTCAAGCCAACGTCGTTGTCGCATGTTGAGTTCCTTTTGAGTGAAGAAATATTTGAGGCTTTTATGATCCGTAAAGATCTCCACTTTTTCCCCATACAAGTAATGCCTCCAAATCTTTAGTGCGAAGACAACAACTGCCAACTCTAGATCATAAGTAGGATAATTCCTCTCATATTCTTTGAGTTTTCGTGAGGCATAGGCTATGACTTTCCCATGTTGCATGAGAACACATCCTAACCCTTTGCCCGAAGCATCACTGTAGATGACAAATCCCTCCGAACCAGATGGTATTGTCAGAACAGGTGCTGAAATGAGTCTTCCCTTGAGTTCTTGAAAACTCTTCTCACATTCCTCGTTCCAACCGAACTTTGTATCTTTCCGAGTCAGCTGAGTTAATGGAGTAGCGATTCGAGAAAACCCTTCTACGAATCTCCGATAATAACCTGCTAAACCAAGAAAGCTACGTACTTCGGTCACTGATTTAGGTTGCTCCCAGCCTTTAATAGCTTCAATCTTTGCTGGGTCAACAGATATTCCATGACTTGATACCACGTGCCCAAGGAATGCTACTTCCTCAAGCCAGAACTCGCATTTCTTCAACTTGGCATAAAGCTTATATTCACGAAGCTTTTGGAGTATTAGCCTCAAGTGTTGCTCATGATCTTTACAGGTTTTGGAATATATGAGGATGTCATCAATAAAGACGACCACAAAGTGATCCAAATATTCGTTGAATACTCGGTTCATCATATCCATGAAGGCAGCAGGAGCATTAGTCAATCCAAAAGACATGACTAGGAATTCATAATGCCCATACCGAGTTCTGAAAGCCGTCTTTGGAATGTCATCGGTTCTAATCTTCAACTGGTGATATCCGAAATAAAGATCAATCTTTGAAAAGAACTTGGCTCCTTGCAACTGGTTAAACAGGTCATCAATACGTGGCAATGGGTACCTATTTTTGATGGTGACATGATTCAACTCCCGATAATCAATACAAAGTCGCATACTCCCATCTTTCTTCTTCACGAATAAAATAGGAGCACTCCAAGGAGAAGTACTAGGATGAATAAAGCCAATGTCTAACAATTCCTACAGTTGGGTTTTTAACTCCTGAAGTTCAATAGGAGCCATTCGATATGGAGCCTTGGAAATGGGCTTTGTACCGGGTTCAAGGTCGATACAAAATTCAATTTCACGCTCCGGGGTAGGCCGGAAGTTCTTCGTGAATACGTCGGAAATTCATTAACAATAGAAATATCATTCAAAATCGACGGCGTATTTTGTTTAGATCTGTGATATGAGCTAAGAAAGCTTGACATCCGCTTTTTAATAAACGAATAGCTTTATGGCTTGAGATGACATTGATGATTGATTTTAATGGTTTGGTTGCTTGAATTAGCATAATAGGTTGGTTAGGAATATGAAAGCTAACAACCTTACGAAAACAATCAATTTTGCATGATGAGTAGTTAACCAATCAATCCCGAATCACATCAAATGCAAGTATTTTCAAAGAAATAAGATCGACGGTAATGTGCGGTTACCAATTTGAATCAAACAAGACTTATAAACCGTAGATGTAATGAAGGTTTCTCCCAATGAGTTTCAACAGATAAGTCAAAGTCCAATTTCTCCTGAGTCAAATTTAAACGTTGAGCGCAAATAGGAGAAATGAAAGAGTGGGTAGAACCAAAGATCAAATAAAGTATAAACTTCGCTAGAGTTTATGATTAGCTTACCGTGATGTCCTCGTCCCGTGTTTCTTTGCTTTACGGGAGGTCACAACAAACGCTTTCCTCAGTCTTCTGGCTTTGACTTTTCTCGGGACGACCTTTGGTGCCTCCATCCCACCGGACTTGTCTTCTTGCACGCGACAAAATCGGGCCAGTGACCTTCTCTTCCACAGTTGTAACATGCCTTGGATGGCATCGCATGCTTTGGACCGATGTGTCCTCTCCTCCGCACTTGAAGTATATGATAGGTGGTCGTTCTCCTTCCTTAACGACAGGTGCTGATGCTGACGTCTTTCAATCTTTGTTGAATCTCCTCTTCTTGAAATGTTCATTCTTATTGTTTTGGCCATGATTACCACCGAAGTGGTTACCATTTCTGGTATGTTGATTCCCTCCACGCTTATTATCACCGCTTCGATGATTGTTATCACCGGTATTATCATTTTGCCGCTACCGCTTCTTTTTGGTTGGGTTGACTCATTATCACGCTCCAATAACTGAGCCCTATTAACAACATCTGAATACAAACACAGTTTATGAGAGATAAGATATTGACGTATCTCAAGTTTCAAACCTCTTAAAAATATTCGCGTCATTCTCTCCTCATTATCAACCAAATGGGATGCAAACCGACAACTCTTCGGCAAACTTGGCTTCGTACTGCGATACGGTCATGTTTTTTTGTTCCAGCTTGATGAACTCTACCTCTTTCATGTGACGAATACTTTCGGAAAGTACTTGTCGTTGAACAGTTCTTGGAACTTCTCCCAAGACATCTTCAGTCACGGCAGGTTGAGTACGTTTATAGATTCCCACCAAGAATCACCTCTGCCGCACGCAACATGAAGGTGGCAAGGGAACCTTTTGCTCCTCTGGAGCATCTCAAGACATCAAATATCTTGTTGATCTGTTTAATCCACGTCTCCGCCTTAAGTGGTTTTGGCTCTCCAAAAAACTCCGGTGGCCCCAACTCCTTGAACTGTTTGGCGGTAACTGTCCGAGAGTTGCCAGTATTTCCACCTGTATTTTGGACAGGAGCCACTCTCGCCTGATGTTGCATGAATTGCATGAAGCCTCGGAACATTCCATCGTTCATCATTTGGTTAGTGTTGTTGTTTGCCTGAGGAATGTCTCCTTCCTTATGCACATTATCCTGATTATTGATCTGTGGAGACTCAACGGTCTCCTGTGCTCCATTGATAATCTCAACATTCTCGGATGTTATTTTCAAATACTGCCACAAAACAAGAGTTAAATAACATATCACATACTATCCCTATACTCTGACCGACCAATTAAATACCAAATAAACTTAGGTAGGTCATACTAACTGAAAAAAAGAATTCCCGTCTCTCCCCTCCTAGTTCTTGTCTCACATCTCAGCCAGGGATCATATCCCTAAGCTTTGATACCAACTGTGACGCCCCCAAAATAGGTATACATCACCCATCTTGAGTCGCCAATACATGGTACATAATTCAAATACAACTTAATTATACAACAGTCGTATAAAGTACGACAAAATACATGCTGTGAGTTTTAATACAAATATTGCCTTCTAGATAATATCCACTCTCAGAATAAGTCCTCAATACATTTATTGTCACTCTATTTAATAGAATAGTGAGGACTACTAGCTAACACTATCATCCAGAACATCACTCCATTCCCCGACTAAATCCCAAATACGTTCTCATTTCACAAGAGAATAAAGGAAAGAAAGGGTGAGCTCAACTAGCCTAACAAGAAATATTATGACTAAGATAATGCAGAATAAATTATCATTAGTCCTCAACAATGTTAAACTGATAAAATACAATAGACATCAAGTTTAACTGCAGCGGATCAAACAATCCATTAAAAGAGTCAAGTAGAGAATAAAATCTACTATCTTTTATAATTTAAAAAGTTTTTCATCACTTTTATCACTGAGACTCAGCTTAAAAAAATAATCCACATCATCCCTGCACTATGGCCAAGGATATTCATTAGGGTCACGACCACAAATTTCATGCACTACGGGCCAAGGATATTTGTGTATTCATCAATGGTCATGATCATGCCAACAACTGTCCAACAATGCACTACGGGCCAACGAGGACTTTTATCACATCTTTTGTAATATTACTACCATGATTACAATCAATAATCCCTCAGTCATAATCATACCAAGTCCATCTATGCACTACAGGCCACAGATGACTTTCAAAAAAATATAAACATGAGGATGATGACAATGATATAAGAGTTCAATAAAACAAGTTCACGAATTAATTTATTTAGGAACTAATAAAGTCCAAATTGTGAGACCCCAGATTTTATCAATAAAGATTTAAATTTTGTCAAAATAATTTTTTAATATTATGGTGTGAATTTGAGATAATATTATAGTTGTGGGTAGTATTTATAAATTTTACAAAGTATGCAGTGTGGTTATATTATATTCGATTGGTCTGGGAATATTCTTGTTTAGCGGGGAATATTAAATACAACTACTCAATCATTGGTGGACCCCAGCAATGTAATTATTGTCGGATTGAGAAAACGACAAAAATATTTTATTGAAATAACGGTGCGGAAGTTTTACCGTGGTTACCGCTTGAACTACTTTCAGTAGTAAAAAAAGCACAAAGAATAAGTGTGGTTGCATAAGTAGCATTACCAGTATTAATTATCGATGCTTATGTGAGAAGTTACTCGGTTTGATTCCATTATTATCGATTAATAATATGAATTATTATAATGATAATGACGTTTTTGTTTTATTCGTATTATTAACGTAATAAAATGTAAACATCTTTTATATAAAATAGAATACTTTATTAAAGTTATTCTATAAATAGAATATATTATATTTTATTATGCATAGTGTTGCGTAGTGTTTTGCATAGTGTTTGCATAGTAAAATGTTTTTATATAAATAGAATATATTATATTTTATTTAAAAGATTTTTCTTTAAATATGGACCGTCGATTAAAGTAAATCAATGCTGACCGTTTCATGGATTAGTTACTACGCATTCCATTTTCCTATAAATAAAAGCTCATTCCTTCATTATTTTCTTCTTGCGAATTCATTGAAACTACTAGAGAGAAAATTATAGAGAGAAGCTATAGAGAAAAATTATAGAAAGAAGAAGAGTATTACTCGCTACTTCACTACTTCTATATTTAGTTCTTTATGGTAAGGGGTGTTATTCTTTCTTCTTGAAGAGAACTTCATTATTCCATTCACTATTATTACATTGGAATAACTTTGTAAAAGTGGCATACCCTATACATAACTTTGTATCACGGCAGACACCCTATACTTGGTGAAATCCTTATGTTATTCCATTACTTATTATTCTGCTTGGAATAACTCAGATATCACGGTTTACCCTATACTTGGTGACATTCTTCTATTATTCAAATGGAACATCCTGTCTCATGTGTTTTACACCTGACCGGTTCCGCTTTTATTATTACGTTGGAACATCCTCGTCATGTGTTTTACACCTGGACCGGTTCCGCCTTTTATCATTCTGTTGGAATATCCTATCTGTGTTTTTACACCGGATCCGGTTCCATCTTTATTATTCGTTGGAACATCCTGCTTGCGGTGTGAATTTCACCTGACCGGTTCCGTTATTATTATTCTGCTTGAATAACTCGCTTATGCGCGCAATCGCATGCATGGTGATTTCTTTTGTTATTCCATTCTTTATTATACCCAAATGGTTAAAACTTTGACTTCTATACTCCATGAAATTAGTAGAATATCCTTGATATTTGCGTTTCATCCAGTATCTTTTCATGAAAATATTCTTCTGATCATTATTGAATTTTACTCTACGAAACAGTATCATGTTGACAATTTGGACGTTAATAATTCATGGATTAAATAATTCTTGAACTTGTTTTATTGAATTACTATGTCATTGTCATCATCCTCATGTTATATTATGTTATCTTTGGCTTACGTGCATAGATGAACTTAGTATGATTATGACCAGGGATCATTCGGTATAATCATGACTTGATATAAATGATGTGACAAAAGTCCTCAGTGGCCTGTAATGCAGTGATGGATAGTTTTTGGTATGATTATGACCAGGGGTGATTCGGTATAGTCATGACCATTGATAATTTGATGAAAATCCTTGACCGTGGTAATGCGAGGATGATTAGATGTGGTGGTTTATTATTGTCGAGTCTCAATGATAAAATTGATGAAAACCTTTTAAAACCTAAAAGATAGTAGACTTTATTCTCTACTTGACTCTTTTAATGGATTGCTTATTCCATTGCAGCTTAAACTGTTTGTCTATTGTATTTTATCGGTTTAACATCATTGAAGGCTAATGATAATTTATTCGCATTATCTTAGTCATAATATTTCTTCTTGGGCTAGTTGAGCTCACCCTTTTTTTCACCGTTTCTCTTTAGGAAATGAGAACATAGCCGGGACGAAGCCTGGGGAACGAAGTAATGGTCCGAGGATAGCATTAGTAGTCCTCACTATTCGTGAAATAGTGTGATAAAAGTTGTAATGAGGACTCCTTTTGAGTTTGTATAATATCTAGTAGACAATATTTGTATTCAAACTCACGGTTTATGTCGTATTGTATACACTACGCTTAGGTTAATGAAGTTGTATTTGAATTTATGTACCATGTAAGTGGCGACCCAAGATGGGTGACGATACCTAATTTTGGGGCGTCATAGTTGGTATCGAGCCATAAGTGTGAAGAGCCCCGAGCCTCTCATTGGTGACTTCTGTTGATGGGGAATGCACCGGCGGACTCTCCGTGGGGACGCCTGCCTTTTTCGGTGGCAAGTCGATAGGTACCGGCGTGAGGTCTTGACACAAGTTGGTGTTTAGAGTCACAATTGGTATCGTAGCTTAGGATATGATCCTGGCTAAGATGTGAGAATAATACTTAGAGGGAGAGACGGGGAATTCCTTCGCTAGTATGACCTACCTAAATTTATTTGGTATTTAATTGGTCGGTCGAGTATAGGGGATAATATGTGATATGTTAATTAACCCTTATTTTATGGCGGTGTTTGAAAATGGCATCCGAGAATGTTGAGAATAAAGAATGGAGCACAAGAGATCTGCTGATTCTCCACATATCAATAATCGAGACAATGTGCAACAGATGGCGATAATCCTCCTGTAAACAACAACACCGATCAATTGATGAATGACGATGCGTTTAAAAGGTTTTAGAATTCATGCAACATCAAAGTAAAAGCGACTCCTGTTCAAAACGTAGGTGGAAACACGGAAAACTCTCGGGCGGTCACCGCTAAACAATTCAAGGAGTTGGGACCACCGGAGTTTAAGGGAGAGCCAAAACCACTTCTGGCGGAAGCATGGATAAAGCAGATTACCAAGATATTTGATGTCTTGGGATGCTCCGAGGAGCAAAAGGTTCCTTTTGCCGCCTTTATGTTGCGCGGAGAGGCAGATTACTGGTGGGAATCGGTAAAACGTACTCAACTCCTTTGTCATCAAGATATCTTGGGAGAAGTTCCAGAGTCGCTTCAACGACAAATACTTTCCTGAAAGTATTCGCCACATGAAGGAGGTGGAGTTTATCAAGTTGGAACAAAACAATATGACCGTGTCGCAATACGAGGCAAAGTTTGCGGAGTTATCACGGTTTGCGTCCCACTTGGTAGATAATGAAGAGAGAATGGCGCGAATGTTTTTAAGAGGTTTGAAGCCAGAGATACGTCAACATCTTATTTCTCATAAACTGTGTTTTTATTCAGATGTTGTAAATAGGGCTCAGTTAGTGGAGCGCGATAACGAGTCAACGCAACTAAAAGAGAGCGGTAAAAGAAAATTATAATACCTGCGAGAGTAGTCATCGAAGCGGTGACAACAAGCGTGGAGGAAATCAACAGGCGGATATGGTAACCACTTGGTGGTAATCGTACCAAAATAATAAGAATGGACATTTCAAGAAAAGGAGATTCAACAATGATGGAAAGACGCGTCGACCAAAGATCTCGTTGTTAAGGAAGGAGAAGGACCACCTATCATATGCTTCAAATGCGAGTAGAGGGACACATCATCCGAATCACGCCATGCCATCCAAAGCATGTTATAATTGTGGAAGAGAAGGCCACTTAGCTCGATTTTGTCGCCATCAAGAGGCGAATTCAACTAGGATGGAGGCACCAAAGGTCATCCCTGCATAAACCAGAGCCAGTAGTTTAAGAGAGCGTTTTTTTCTCGTGACGAGGAACCTAAATAAAATTATCACGGGTAAGTTAATCGTAAGCTCTTGCGAAGTCTATACCTTATTAGATACCCGTTCTACCCATTCTTTTATCTCTCTTGCTTTGCGCTCAACGCTTAAATTTGACTCAAGAAATTAGACTTTGATTTATCTATTGAAACTTCGTTGGGAGAAACCTTCGTTACCTCCAATCATTTATTAATCTTGTTGTTTCAAATAAACACTTTCACGTTACTCAATCGATCTTATCTCTTTGAAAATACTTGCCTTTGAGGTAATTTTTGAAAACGATTGATTAACTACTCATTATTCTTTTTGTAAGGTTGTTAGCTTTCATATTCCTAACCAACCTCAAGTTATCTGAATTCAAAGTAACCAAACCCTAAAGTTAATCAACTTTATATCAAGCCATAAGTAAAGAGCCCGATCCTTTCGTTGTTGACTTTCTTGTGTGGAATGCAAAAGCGGACTTTCTGTGGTAAGCGACGCCACGATCAAGATGGCA
This sequence comes from Panax quinquefolius, assembly GCA_020205615.1. NCBI lineage: Eukaryota > Viridiplantae > Streptophyta > Magnoliopsida > Apiales > Araliaceae > Panax > Panax quinquefolius. Next base: position 4,943,305 of record CM035157.1, read on the forward strand.
AGTTAATAGGTATCAATGTGACGTACTGTCCAAGTCTTGGACGAGAGTAACAGTTTTGAATGATATTTCTATCATTAATAAATTTCTTGGCGTATTCTTGAAGACTTCCTAGCCTACCCTAGAACGTGAAATCGAATTTTGTATTGACCCCAGTACAAAAACCCATTTCTTAAACCTCAAATATTTCTTCAACTAAAAGGATCTGTTTATGTGTATTATGATGAAAGTCATAATAAAAGCATTGGAATAATAAAAATCATGGGTATATGAAGTATTAGTAAGTTTTATGATGAGTTATGTTGGTTAGTACGTAAAAACATGAAAGTTTCTTAGAAATCACAAAGAGTTGAAAATCAGATTTTAGTGAAAAACGTAACATGAAATTAAATTGACCATATCTCCTATTATATTTTGAATTTTTGAATGTGGTCAAATCCTAGAGTTAGATCTATGAGTTACCTAACTAATCCAAGTGGAATTACTGGAAAAGGTGTTGTAGATTTTTGTGTGGACTGATTTTAGCAAAGGAGGCCAAAGCTGTAAATTTCGAAAATGCTACTGCCCAGAAAACTTTAAGGGCTGTTTCGGCCACTTAAATTATGAGAAAAAATTCTGGCCTTTTGGGACATGAAGGTATATGGTATAAAGTATCTCCTGTCCAAAAATGAGCTCATTCTGACTTAAAATGAGCAAGTTATGACTATTTCAATATTTAGGTTTTTCCCGATTTAAAAACGCTATATAACCGGAGTTCTATAACTCCGATGACCATGAAATTTAAACTAGAAGCTCACGTTAACATGTGTAAGGTTCTGCCAAGATTTGGGAATTTTTGGAGTTAAACTTGAGGTAGCTAAATTTCTTAAGGAATTAATTAGAAATTGATTTTAAAAAATAGTAATGAATTTTAAAAATTCGAGAAAAATATATTTTCATTATGGGACTATATTATGCTAAATCCCAGAAAAGAAATATTTTTGGGGCTGATTTGGTATTTTCATGAAAATAGTTTAGTTACTGAACATATGAGTTAAATATGTTATGTGAAGTAACAAAGTTGAAAATAGGATTTTATGGCTAGAGAATCCTATATAGAGTATATGCATATTTTTTGATGAGGGATTTGATAATTGGTGATGATATTTTATGAGTATGGCATTTTTGAATGATGAAATGCATTATATGGTAAAAGCGTAAACAATTGAGATAAATTGTTTATAAATTTAAAGTGATTAAAATATTGGTATAATATTAATGATATTAGATTATGAGATTATTAAGTGATTGATAACATGGGGATATTCTTGAATCCTCGGATAAATTATATTATAAATGTTTAATATTTATCCTTTATCTTATTTGATTGATTCTTTATATCATTATCCTCATGTTTATATTTTTTTAAAGTCATCATGGCTTACGTGCATAGATGGACTTGGTATGATTATGACCGAGGATCATTCTAAGATAATCATAATCAGTAATTGAAAACACAATTATCTTTAGCCAGTAGTGCATGGATAATTTGTGGTCGTGATACTAATGAATACACGATTATCTTTGGTAGTAGTCATGGATAATTTGTGGTCGTGATACTAATGAATATCCTTGGCAGTAGTAGTGCGGGGATGATTCGATGATATGGATTAATTATTGAAATCGAGTCTCGTGATGAAATATTAATTCATTGATGTGGTAAAAGTCATCTTTAGTCAGTAGTGCGTAGATGGACTTGGTATGATTATGACCGTGGATCATTCGGTATAATCATAATCAGTAATTGAAAACACAATTATCTTTAAGTCGTAGTGCATGGATAATTTGTGGTCGTGATACTAATGAATACACGATTATCTTTGGTAGTAGTGTATGGATAATTTGTGGTCGTGATACTAATGAATATCCTTGGCACCAGTAGTGCGGGGATGATTCGATGATATGGATTAATTATTGAATTGAGTCTCAAAGAATGAAATATTAATTCATTGATGTGGTAAAAAGTCATCTTTGGTAGTAGTGCATTGATAGACTTGGTATGATTATGACCACGGATTATTCTAAGATAATCATGAATCAGAATTGAAAACACGAATATCCTTAGCCAAGAAGGTGCATGGATAATTCATGGTTGTGATACTATTAAGTCGAGTCTCAAAGATTATTGGTTTTTACAGTTGTATATCTTTGGCTGTAGAGTGCAAAGATGAATTGTTAATGAATATCTTTGGTAGGATTGCAAAAATGAATTTAATGTTTTCAATGATAAAGGTATTCAAGGTATTCTCATCTCTTTATCATACTGTGTATCGCACCTAATTTCGAGGGCTTAAATTCCATAAGGAGGGAGATCAGTGTGAGACCCAGATTTTATCAATAAAGATTTAAATTTTGTCAAAATAATTTTTAATATTATGGTGTGAATTTGAGATAATATTATAGTTGTGGGTAGTATTTATAAATTTTACAAAGTATGCAAGTGGTTATATTATATTCGATTGGTCGGGAATATTCTTGCTTAGCGAGGGAATATTCGTATAACTACTCAATCATTGGTGGACCCTACAATGTAATTATTGTTTGGATTGAGAAAACGCACAAAAATATTTTATTGAAATAACGGCGGAAGTTTTACCGTGGTAGTTCTTGTTGAACTACTTTCAGTAGTAAAAGTACAAGAATAAGTGTGGTTGCATAAGTAAGCACACATTAATTATTGATGCTTATGTGAGAAGTTACTCGGTTTGATTCCATTATTGTCGATTAATAATATGAATTATTATAATGCGATAATGACGTTTTGTTTTATTCAGTATTATTAACGTAATAAAATGTAAACATCTTTTATATAAAATAGAATACTTTATTAAAGTTATTCTATAAATAGAATATATTATATTTTATTATGCATAGTGTTGCATAGTGTTTTTGCATAGTGTTTGCATAGTAAAATGTTTTTATATAAATAGAATATATTATATTTTATTTAAAAGATTTTCTTTAAATATGGATCGTCGATTAAAGTAAATCAATCTGGACCGTTCATGGATTAGTTACTTATGCATTCCATTTTCCTATAAATAGAAGCTCATTCCTTCATTATTTTCTTACGAATTCATTGAAACTCTAGAGAGAGAAATTATAGAGAGAAGCTATAGAGAGAAAATTATAGAAAGAAGAAGAGTATTCTGCTACTTCACTACTTCTATATTTAGTTCTTTATGGTAAGGGGTGTTATTCTTTCTTCTTGAAGAGAACTTCTGTTATTCCATTCACTATTATTCTGTTGGAATAACCTGTAAAAGTGGCATACCCTATACATAACTTTGATACGCCAGACACCCTATACTTGGTGAAATCCTTATGTTATTCCATTACTTATTATTCTGTTGGAATAACCTGTATATGCGGTTTACCCTATACTTGGTGACATTCTTCTATTATTCAGTTGGAACATCCATGCGTTCATGTGTTTTACCGGACCTGGTTCCGCTTTTTATTATTCTGTTGGAACATCCTCGCTCATGTGTTTTACACCCACTGGTTCCGTCTTTATCATTCTGTTGGAATATCCTATCTGTGTGTTTTACACCGGATCTGGTTCCATCTTTATTATTCTGTTGGAACATCCTGTCGGTGTGAATTTCACCTGACCTGGTTCCATTATTATTATTCTGTTGGAATAACCTGTCTATGCGAAGTACCGCATGCATGGTGATTTCTTTTGTTATTCCATTCTTTATTATACCCAGTTGGTTAAAACTTTGACTTCTATACTCCATGAAATTAGTAGAATATCCTTGATATTTGCGTTTCATCCATATCTTTTTTCATGAAAATATTCTTCCGATCATTATTGAATTTTACTCTACGCTTGATGTCGTGTTGACAATTTGGACGTTAATAATTCATGGATTAAATAATTCTTGAACTTGTTTTATTGAATTACTATGTCATTGTCATCATCCTCATGTTATATTATGTTATCTTTGCTTACGTGCATAGATGAACTTAGTATGATTATGACCGAGGATCATTCGGTATAATCATGACTTGATATAAATGATGTGACAAAAGTCCTCGATTGGCTTTGTAATGCAATGATGGATAGTTTTTGGTATGATTATGACCGGGGTGATTCGGTATAGTCATGACCATTGATAATTTGATGAAAATCCTTGGCCGTGGTACGTGGATGATTAGATGTGGTGGTTTATTATTAAAATGAGTCTCTCAAATGATAAAAATTGATGAAAACCTTTTAAAACCTAAAAGATAGTAGACTTTATTCTCTACTTGACTCTTTTAATGGATTGCTTATTCCACTGCAGCAGCTAAACTGTTTGTCTATTGTATTTTATCGGTTTAACATCGTTGAAGGCTAATGATAATTTATTCTCGCATTATCTTAGTCATAATATTTCTTCTTGGGCTAGTTGAGCTCACCCTTTCTTTCACCGTTTCTCTTCGTGAAATGAGAACATAAATTTGAGACGAGTCGGGAACGTAAGTAATGGTCCGAGAGGATAGCATTAGTAGTCCTCACTATTACGTGAAATAGTGTGATAAAAGTTGTAATGAGGACTCCTTTTGAGTTTGTATAATATCTAGTAGACAATATTTGTATTCAAACTCACGCTTTATGTCGTATTGTACCGGCGCTTAGGTTAAGTAAGTTGTATTTGAATTTATGTACCATGTAAGTGGCGACCCAAGATGGGTGACGTATACCTAATTTTGGGGGCGTCACACAAATTGTCAACATGATACTTCTTTGTAGAGTGAAATTCAAGAATACTCAGAAGAATATTTCCATGAAAAATACTGGATGAAGCGCAAATATCAAGGATATTCCACTAATTTCATGGAGTATAGAAGTCAAAATTTTAACCAACTAAGTATAATAAAGAATGGAATAACAAAAGAAATCACTATGCATGCGGTACTTAGCATGATGAAAAGTTATTCCAACGTAATAATAATAACGGAACCAGTCGTGAAATTCACAATCGATGAGGATGTTCCAACGTAATAATAATAAGTGCTAATAATAAATAATGAAACCAGTCCTATTGTAAAACACACGCATGTGATATTCTCGACGAATAATAATAAAGACTAAATAATAAATAATGGAACCAGGTCCGGTGTAAAACACACAGACAGAATATTCCAACAGAATAATAAAGACAAAATAATAGAAGAATGTCACTAAGTATAGGGTAGCCCACGTATACAGGTTATTCCAACAGAATAATAAGAAATGAAATAACAAAAATTCTCTTCATGAATACAAAAGAATAATATCCCTTACCGTAAAAGGAACTGGATATAAGAGTAGGGAAGTAGCAGAATACTTTTCTATTGTTTCTCTATAATTTCTCTCTCTGGAGTTTCAGTGAATTCGTGAGAAAATAATGAACGAATGAGCTTCTATTTATAGAAAAATAGAATGCATAGTAACTAACTCATGAACGGTCCAGATTGATTTACTTTAATCTGACGGTCCATATTTAAAGCAAAATCTTTTAAATAAAAATATATTATATATATTATATATATAATGACAATAATTGTACTCCCTCCGTGACTGACTCCAATTTTTCTCTCCCGTCCTTATTTACACTCAATCATACACACACACACACACATATATATATATATATATATATATAAAATATAAATATTAGCACATGCCTATATATATATATATATATATATGTGTGTGTGTATTATATAAAAACTCCCTCCTGACCCTTAATTTGATACCTCCCTCCGTGACTTAATGTCACAACTCCCACCCATCACTATCATATATATATATATATAATAATAATTATATATATAACAAAACTAGAATAACTTCCACCAACAGTTTTGAAAAATGGGTCAATGGGGGTCCATAAAATAAGCAAAATTGAGTGACTTCTCTCGTAAGTATCAATAATCAATACCGTGTGCTTACTTACTACGCAACCACACGACATCGTACTTTTTTACTACTGAGTAGTTCAACAAAGATAATTGGTGAAACTTCCGCCGTTATTTTCAATAAAAAAATATTTTTGTCGCTTTCTCGATCCGAATATAATTTACGTGGGGTCCACTAATGATTGTCTTCAGTCGTGCGGATATTCTCTAACAAAAAAAATATTTCCCGACTAATCGAATATAATATGACAACTTGCATACTTTGCAAAATTTGTAAATATTACCCACAACTATAACATTATATTAAATTCATTCTATAATACTCAAAAATGATAATTATAGAAAATTCATCTTTATTCAAAAAGTTGGGGTCTTACAAGGTTGCTCAAGCCACCGACCCGGAGCTGATGCGTATGAAGAAGAAAGTACAAGAAGGTGATAATTCGGAAGCGAGAATCGATGAAGAAGGAATACTTCGAGTCCACTCCAGACTTTGTGTTCCTAACGACTCTGATTTAAAGTACAAGATTATGATGGAGGCACATAATACACCATTTACGATCCATCCTGGAAGTACCAAAATGTATCGTGATCTTCGACATACATTTTGGTGGAACAATATGAAGAGAGAGATTATAAAGTTTATCTCGACGTGTTTAACTTGTCAACTTGTAAAGGCGGAGCATCAAGTACCTAAGGGTCCATTGCAACCACTTGAGATTCCGAAATGGAAGTGGGAACACATTACCATGGATTTTGTTACGGGTCTTCCTACGCTTTCTCAAGGCATCGATGCTATTTGGGTTATTGTTGATAAATTAACCAAGTCTGCTCATTTCTTACCGATACAGGAGACTTATTCACTTGAACGTCTTGCTCATATGTATGTAAATGAGATTGTGAGATTGCATGGCATGCCAGTATCCATAGTTTCCGATCGTGACCCAAGATTTACTTCAAGATTTTGGGTTAGCTTGCAAAAAGTTATGGGCACAGATTTACGATTTAGTTCGACATACCATCCTCAAACGGACGGACAATCAGAGAGGACTATTCAAACTCTTGAAGATTTATTAAAACTCAGTGTCCTAGACTTCAAAGGGAGTTGGGATAAGTATTTACCATTGGTGGAATTCTCCTATAACAACAGTTATCAGACAAGCATTGGTGTGGCCCCATTTGAAGCATTGTATGGACGAAAGTGTCGCTTCTCAGTATGTTGGGGCGAGGTGGGTGAAGCAACATTGTTGGGACCCGAGTTGAATACGTATGACTCTGAAAAAAGATCCAAATGATTCGACAACGTATACAAACGGCACAAGATCGACAAAAGAGTTATGCGGATCTTCATCGAAAAGAGACGTAGAATTTAGTATTGGGGATCATGTATTGTTGCGTGTTGTCCCACGGAAGAGAGTTACAAGATTCGGAAGAGAGGAAAGCTCAATCCACGATTTATTGGTCCATTTCAAATTCTTGACCGAGTAAGTAATGTAGCCTTATAGACTCGCGTTACCTCTTCGAGTATGTCTCGTATTCATAATGTGTTTCACATATCCAGTATTTCCGTAAATATGTGAAAGACCCGAACCACATTATTGAGTTAGAACCGCATTTGAGATAGCCAAGACTTAACGTCTGAAGAGGTACATGTCAAAATCTTGGATAGGAAGGAGCATATCCCCTACGACACAAAGGTCATACCACAAGTTAAAGTTTTGTGGAGGAACCATGCTATATAGAAATGACTTGGAGTTGGAAGCGAAAATGAAAGCGAGGTATCCTCACCTTTTTGAAACACCAGGTACGTACGTCAATTTCGAGGACGAAATTTCATAAGGAGGGGAGGTTGTAAGACCCCAAATTATTATTAATAAAATTGAATTTCCTCTATTTATTATGTTGAAATAGTAAGGGTTGATTTGATTAATGTGGTGAGTTATGGGTAAAATACGCAATTATTTCAAACATGCAAGTGGTTATAAAATATTCATTATTGTTGGAGAATATTCGTTTGGTAGTGAAATATTCTTACTGTCGGGGAATATTCATACGACGGTGCAACCTTGTGTGGGCCCCACAACGGAAAGCGATTGGAGGAAGAAAACGACAAGAATAAGTTATTTATAAATAACGGCGTAGTTGTTACCATTAATACTGTTAGAATACCCGGTGGTTTAAAACACAAGAAGACACTCAGATTACACCATTATTGATTCTTACGTAAGAAGACACTACTCAATAAATGTTACAATAATTATTTATTCAATATTTTATTTTATTGATTCAATAATTGCTGCGTTGATATTTTATATTACTGTTATTTTAATAATTGTTATTGCACAGTATTTTTTATTATCGGAGCAATAATTCATATTATCTGAATAATATTATTAGATAATATTATTGGCAATGTCTAGAAAGTTACATACAGGAGAGGTTTGGTCATCTAATTAATTGGCCACAAGAAGAGAGAGATCCTTATTGAAAAGCCCCTCTTTCCTGGGAATCGCCCGTGCGGTTGTCGATAATGTGATTCTGTAATATTATTTGTGAATAATTAATTATTAATTTATATGATGAGGAAAATATTGATTTTATGCAGATATAGATGGAGAAAATTTTTTAATGTGACAATTGCTGAAAATTAATATTTTATCTTTTTCTAAAAAAATTCATTTAATTATATTATTTTAATAATATATTAATGGTGATATTTTTATAATGAATATGAGATATATGAGTATATGAGGAGGAATAGTATTTTTGTGGCATTAAATGATTAACACATGTTTTGTGTGTTTGTGAGACCCAATTCTTGGCCGAAATTTGATTATAGCACCGTAAAATCGTCTGTTTGTGGATTTCAGGCCAATTACATTTGGAATTTGGAATAACTTTCTTACGCAAAGTTGTAGAGAATGAAATTTTCTATGAAAAAACATGTGGATCGAATTTTTTTGATAAAAGAGCTATTTATTATGAATTATTGAAATTAGTAGTTAAAATAATTGATTTTGAAAGTTTTAATTATTTTTAATTACAAAAACGTTTTTTTTTTTTGGTGGGTAATGCATTAAACATGTGCAAGGTGGTGAATTCAGATTCAAGAGGTAGGCTTGACAATTTTATAAATATAATAATATTATATTAAATTTTACGCTTTGGTGTTTCTAAGCATTTTCCTATAAATAGGTGCCTAGGTTAGAATTGAAAATCACACCGTAAACTTTTTTTCTCTATTTCTCTCTCGATATATTGAGCGTATTCTTGTGAGTATTTTGATACCTTGAGTGTTGCTTTATATCTGGTGCAAGTTCCTTCAAAGACTATATCTAGTATTTCAAATCGAGTCCGCCTTTTCGAGGTGTAGGGATGTTATTTTTTTTAAATAATATTATTTTCTTCAATATCATTATGCCGAAGTATTGATCTGAACTTTTAATCAAATTTGGAATTTTTTGTGTCGGGGTTACTATTCACGTATACGGCACTATTCATCGAAAAATAATTTTTTTTCTTTTTCGTCCAAAATATCTATTATGGATACTAGCTTTGATTGTATCCATGTTTTGATCATTCTTGAATTTTACTTCACTATGATTATTTATGAGGTATTTTTGGACATGAAATAGTCAAAATCTGAATCCTTGATATTTATTCTTTTGTTTCACTGGATTCGTTTCCTTTAAAATATTTTTCATCATCCTCAGTCCTAAATGATGATATTATTGAATATCTTTGGCCTGTAGTGCAAAGATAAATGATATTATAATGAATATCTTTGGCCCGTAGTGCAAAGATGAATAGGTGTTGAGATGAACATGACCGACTGATAAATATCTTTGGCCTGTAGTGCAAAGATGAAAATTTGATTCAAGATGAATATTGATTGATGTTATAGGGATAAAATATTGACGATGGACTTTTAAATTCATAGATAATAATAGATTTCATTCTCTACGTAACTCATCTATGAATTATTATTTCCGCTACTGATCTGAAACTTGTTGTCTATTGTATTCTATCAAATTTTTCCCTGTTGAAGACTAACGATAATTTGTTCTATATTATCTTAGTCATAATATTCTTTACTGGGCTAGTTGAGCTCACCCTTGTCCTTTTGTTCCATTTTTCTTCTCGGGGAGGCGAGAATGTAGCGAGTACTTAGTCGAGTACCTGAATGAAGGTTCTAGGAAGTTGTTTTAGTAGTCCTCACCATTTTGTAAAGTATTGAATCAATAATTGTAATGAGGACTTAGTTGGGTATGTATATTGTCTAGATGACAATATTTGTATTTAAACTCACAGTTTATGAGTTGTATTAATAAAGTTGTTGTAAGACCCCAGCTTTTATAAATAAAGATGAATTTTTCTATAAATATTATTTTTGAATATTATGGAATAAATTTGATATAATGTTATAGTTGTGGGTAATATTTATAAATTTTGCAAAGTATGCAAGTTGTTATAAAATATTCGTTTGGTGGGAATATTCTTTTTTGTTAGGGAATATTAAATACAATGGCTCAATCATTGGTGGACCCCATAAATGTAATATTATTTTCGATTGAGAAACGACAAAAAATATTTTATAAAAATAACTACGAGGTGTTACCGTTAAAAATGTTGAACTACCCTTGGGTAAAAATACGATGTCTGGCGTGGTTGCATAGTAGCACTACAGGTATTGATTATTGATGCTTACGTGAGAAGTCACTCATTATGCTCAATTATTACTACACAGAATTCTTTGCATCATATCTCTTATATTATTGATTCAATTATTGTCACAAGATCATCCTCATATAATATGTTATAGTATTAAATCAATAATTGAGACGACAAGTTATAAATGATTAATAATTGTTGAAAGATTAAATATGTGTTGATGAAAAAAATGATTTGTGGTAAGTTTGATTATTTTATGGGGGCTCGTATGTCATCATCTAAGAGTCTCTTCACGATAGTATTTACCTTCGTCGATATAGTAATTACCTTCATCGATAGTAATTACCCTTGTGAATAGTATTTACCTTCGTCGATAGTAATTACCTTCGTCAATAGTAATTACCCTTGTGAATAGTATTTACCTTCGTCAATAGTATTTACCTTCGTTAATAGTAAATAACTTTACCAGACGTTGAACCACTTGTCGTTTCACATTACAGGCGTCGAACCACTTGTCGTTTCACATTACAATCGTCAAACCACTTTTCTTTTCACATCATTAGTCGTCAAGCCACTTGCCTTTTCACACTAGCGGGTGCTAAGCTAGAAATCTTCTATAAATAGAGGCCTGAGGGCTTCATTATTTTTACTTAATTCATTCAAGCTATAGAGAGAGAAAGTATAGAGAGAATAAGTGATAAAGAAGAAGAGTATTTTGTTACTACACTGCTGCAGTATTCAATCTCCTACCAAATGTAAGGGGTGTTATTCTTTCTTATTCATGAAGAGAACTGTTGTTATTCCATTTCTTATTATTTTGTTGGAACATCCTGTCTGTGTGTTTTACACCGGACCTGGTTCCGTCTTTATTATTTTGTTGGAACATCCTGCATGCATGTGTTTTACACCGACTTGGTTCCGCTCTTTATTATTCTGTTGGAACATCACATGCATGTGTTTTACACCGGACACGGTTCCGTCTTTTTATCATTACATTGGAATATCCTATCGTGTGTTTTACACCGGATCCGGTTCCATCTTTATTATTCTCATTGGAACATCCCAGCTTGGGTGTGAATTTCACCCGACTGGTTCCGTTATTTATTATTACATTGGAATAACTCATGCATGCGATCTATCGCATTTACGTGGTGATTTCTTTTGTTATTCCATTCTTTATTATACCCAAATGGTTAAAACTTTGACTTCTATACTCCATGAAATTAGTGGAATATCCTTGATATTTGCGTTTCATCCAAATCTTTTCATGAAAATATTCTTGATCATTCTTGAATTTTACTCTACAAAACAATCATGTTGATAATTTGGGCGTTAATAATTCTGGATAAAATAATTCTTGAACTTGTTTTATTGAATTCTTATATCATTGTCATCATCCTCATGTTTATATTTTTTAAAGTCATCTCGTGGCAGTAGTGCATAGATGGACTTGGTATGATTATGACCGAGAGACTATTCGATTGTAATCATGGCCGTAATATTACAAATGATGTGGTAAAAATCCTCGATTGGTAGTAGTGCATTGATGGACGATTGTTGGCATGATCATGACCATTAATGAATACACAAATATTCTTGGCCGTAGTGCATGAATAATTGTGGTCGTGATCTTAAAGAATATCCTTGGCCGTAGTGCGCGGGGGTGATTCGATGATGTGGAATATTTATTAAAGTGAGTCTCAAATATAACAATGATGAAAAACCTTTTAAAACCTAAAAGATAGTAGACTTTATTTTCTACTTGACTCTTTTAATGGATTGCATATTCATTGCAGATTAAACCGGTTTATCTATTGTATTTTATCGGTTTAACATTGTTGAAGACTATTGATAATTTATTACGCATTATCTTAGTCATAATATTTCTTCTTGGGCTAGTTGAGCTCACCCTTTCTTTCACTTTATTCTCTTGAAAATGAGAATATAGGCTTTGAGACGAGTCGGGGAAGCGAGTGATGGTCTGAAGATAGCATTAGTAGTCCTCACTATTACGTGAAATAGTGTGATAATAATTGTAATGAGGACTCCTTTTTGAGTTTGTATAATATCTAGTAGACGATATTTGTATTTAAACTCACAGTTTATGTCGTATTGTACACGACAGTTATGTTAGTAAGTTGTATTAAATTTCTGTACCATGTAAGTGGCGACCCAAGATGGTTGATGTATACCTAATTTTGGGGGCGTCACAGTTGTAATTGTTTCTGTACCATATTATTGACGACTCAAAATGGGTGATGTATACCTATTTTGGGGGCGTCACAACGTCCTTTCGATGAAGATCAGCATAACTCTTTTGTCGGTTTAGTGACGTTTTTATACGTTGTCGGATCGTTTGAATATTTTCCGTAGTCATACGCACCAACTCCGGTCCTGTGACGCCCCCAAAATAGGTATACATCATCCATTTTGAGTCGCCAAATACATGGTACAGAATACAAATACAAACTTAATTATACTGTTGACGTGTAATATACACAAAATATAAATGAGAGTTTAAACAGGAATATTGCCTTCTAGACAATATCCACTCTCAAATAGAGTACTCATTACATTTATTATCACACTATTTTATAGAATAGTGAGGACTACTAATACTGTGAGACCCCAGATTTTATGAATAAATATTTAATTTTCTCGAAATATTTTTTTTTAATATTATGGTGTGGATTTGATATAATATTATAGTTGTGGGTAATATTTATAAATTTTGCAAAGTATCCAAGTTGTTATATTATATTCGATTGGTCAGGGAATATTCTTTGTGTCGGGGAATATTCGTACGACGGCACAATCATTGGTGTACCCCACAACGGAATTATTATCGGATTGAGAAAATGACAAAAATATTTTATTGAAAATAACGGCGGAAGTGTTACCAGTTATCTTGTTGAACTACTTTCATTAGTAAAAAATACGATGTCGTGTGGTTGCATAGTAGCACACGGTATTTATTATTAATGCTTACGTGAGAAGTCACTCAGTTTTGTTCAATTATTGCTATAGTAATTGTTGCATAGTATCTCACGTTATTTGATTCAATTATTGTCGATATTTTATATATTATTAAATCAATAATTGAAATGACAGAGTTATTAATATTATAAATTACAATATTAACGATGTCTAGAAGTTTTGCCAAGGAGAGGTTTAGTCACCTAATTACGCGCCAATAGGGAGAAATCCTTATTGAAAAGCCCCATCTTTCCTAGGAACGACCTGGTCGATTAATATTGTGAATTGTAATAAAGATGATAAATGTTGTTAAAATTATTAAGGTGATTTTTTTTTATGAAGTCTGCTTATTTTATGGATTCCTATTTACCCATTTTTCAAAATAATCGGTAGAAAATTTTTAAAGGTAGGGCCCACATGTGGGGCCTATATGTGTTGGGAAAATGATTTTGGAAATGAAAGAGTATATGTGTGGAAGTATATGTGTGTATTGAGTATATGGTGGGAGAAAATGAGATGTGAAAGTGATGGGTGTGTGATAGGTGTGTGAGTGGAAAATGGTGGAAAAGTGGTAGTGTGATAGTGATGTGTAAGAGTGTAGTGAATTTGATTATTGGGTGGGTGGGTGGGGATAGATGTTGGTTATGGGGGAGAAAAATTAAGTGGTGTATATATAATATTGATATATATAAGTTAAAAACATGTGTTTATATATATATATTATATTTTAATTTTTGTTGTGATTTTATTGGTTAGTTGATTGACTTTATTGTATTTGGTTGAAGAAATAATTCTGCGAAATAATTAGTTCATAAACAATTACACTTCCATTCTCCTATAAATAGAAGTTCATTCCTTCATTATTTCTTACAAATTCACTGAAACTCCAGAGAGAAAAATTATAGAGAAACTATAGAAAAGTATTATGCTACTTCCCTATTCTTATATTCAGTTTCTTTTACGGTAAGGGATATTATTCTTTTATATTCAAGAAGAGAACTTCTGTTATTCCATTTCTTTATTATTACATTGGAATAACTTTGTATCTGTGAATACCCTATACTTGGTGACATTCTTCTATTATTACATCTTTATTATTCCGTTGGAACATCACATCATGCTTTATCTGCCGACTGGTTTCGTCTTTATTATTCTCTCTTTATTATTCCGTTGGAACATCTTGTACATGTGTTTTACACCTTTACTGATTTAAATCTTTATTATTACATCTTTATTTTTCATTTGGAATATCCTGCTGCATGTGTTTTACAGGACTTGGTTCCGCTCTTTATTATTCTGTATTTATTATTACATTGGAATAACTTTGTCTCTCAAAGTACCGCGTGCATGGTGATTTCTGTTGTTATTCCATTCTTTATTATTACATTTGGAACATCACATCGATTGTGATTTTCACGACACAGCTCGTTATTATTATTACATTGGAATAACTTTTATCATCTGCAATCTGCATTGCATGGTGATTTCTGTTGTTATTCCATTCCTTATTATTCTCGGTTGGTTAAAATTTTAACTTCTATACTCCATGAAATTAATGGAATATCCTTGATATTTGCGCTTCATCCAATATCTTTTCATGGAAATATTCTTCTGAGCATTCTTGAATTTTACTCTACAAAGCAGTATCATGTTGACAATTTGGACGTTATTGGTTCCTGAATAAATTAATTCGTGAACTTGTTTTATTGAATTTTTATATCATCTTCATCATCCTCATGTTTATATTTTTTTTCAAAGTCATCTGTGGCTTCGTAGTGCATAGATGGACTTGGTATGATTATGACTAGGGATTATTCGATTATGTCATGGTAGTAATGTTACAAAAGATGTGATAAAAGTCCGCGTTGGCCGTAGTGCATGGAATTTGTGGTCGTGACCTAATGAATATCCTTGGTAGTAGTGCGAGGGGATGATGTGGATTATTTATTAATTCGGTCCCAATGATAAAAGTGATGAAAAACTTTTAAATCATAAAATATAGTAGATTTTATTCTCTACTGACTCTTTTAATGGATTGCTTGATCCACTGCGAGTTAAACTTGATGTCTATTGTATTTTATCGGTTTAACATTGTTGAAGACTAATGATAATTTATTACGCATTATCTTAGTCATAATATTTCTTCTTGGGCTAGTTGAGCTCACCCTTTCTTTCACTTTGTTATTCTTGAGGAAATGAGAGCGTAGCTTGGGACGAGTCGGAAAGCGGAGTGATGGTCCTGGATGATAGTATTAGCTAGTAGTCCTCACTATTACATTAAATAGTGTGATAATAAATGTAATGAGGACCTATTCTCGAGAGTGGATATTGTCAGAAGATAATATTTGTATTTAAACTCACAAGACGTGTGTTTTGTCGTATATTTACATTTCTTTGTATTATTAGTTTGTATTTGAATTTTGTACCATGTATTTGGCAACTCAAGATGGGTGATGTATACCTATTTTGGGGGCGTCACAAATACTCCATCTCGGACCATCACTCCGTTCCCCGACTAGTCCCGGCTACGTTCTCATTTCCTGAAGAGAACAGTGAAAGAAAGGGTGAGCTCAACTAGCCCAGTAAGAAATATTATGACTAAGATAAAGTAGAATAAATTATCATTAGTCCTCAACGGTTAAAGCGATAAAATACAATAGACATCAAGTTTAACTGCAGCGGAACATGCAATCCATTAAAAGAGTCAAGTAAAGAATAAAATCTACTATCTTTTATGATTTAAAAGTTTTCATCACTTTTATCGGCGGACTCAAATTTTAATAAATAATCCACATCATCCCCGCACTACTACGAAGGATATTCATTAAGATCACGACCATAAATTATCCATGCACTACGAAGGATATTCGTGTATTCATCAATGATCATGATCATGCCAACAACTCGTCCATCAATGCACTACGGGCGAACGAGGACTTTTACCACATCATTTGTAACATTACGGTCCATGATTACAATCAATAATCCTCATCATAATCATACCAAGTCCATCTATGCACTACAAAACACGTATGACTTTCAAAAAAAATATAAACATGAGGATGATGATAATGATATAAGAATTCAATAAAACAAGTTCAAGAATTAATTTATTCAGAAACTAATAAGTCCAAATTGTCAACATGATACTTCTTTGTAGTAAAATTCAAGAATGCTCGTAAGAATATTTTCATGAAAAGATCTCGGATGAAACCAAGCACAAATATCAAGGATATTCCACTAATTTCATGGAGTATAAGTCAAAACTTTAACCAACCGAGTATAATAAAGAATGGAATAACAAAAAGAAATCACCATGCATGCGATTACAGATGTAAAGCGGGTTATTCAATGTAATAATAAATAATCGAAACCAAGTCAAAGAAATTACACCCGGCGGATGTTAACGATAATAATAAAGAAGACGCCGTAGACCCCACAGCCAGCGCGCATGAGAGGATATTCCAAATGTAATAATAAATAATCTAAACCGGTCCCACAGTAAACGCATGCATAAGATATTCCAATGTAATAATAACGAATAAAATAATGAAGAATTTCACCAAGTATAGGGTAGCAGCGTATCAAAGTTATTCTAACGAATAATAAAGAATGGAATAACAGAATTTCTCTTCATGAATACAAAAGAAATAATACCCCTTACCGTAAAAGAAACTTGATATCGGAGTAGTGAAGTAGCAGAATACTTTTCTTCTTTCTCTCTATAATTTCTCTCTCTAGAGTTTTAGTGAATTCGTAAGAAATAATGAAGGAATGAGCTTCTATTTATAGAAGAATGAACTGCATAGTAACTAATTCATGAACGGTCCAGATTAATTTACTTTTAATCTGACGGTTCATACTTAAAGCAAAATCTTTTAAATAAAATATAATATATTCTATTTTTTTTATAAAAAACAAAACTTATTATAATATAATAATAATAATAATAATTGTACTCCTTCATTTCTCAGCCATCCAAAACCCTTCCCGTGAACACAATGCTTTTCCTTCTCCCCATTAGTCAACTTTACATGCATACCCACATGTTATAAATAATATATTAATATAATACTACACTATCAGATTTCCATCATCCATCAAATTTCCTTCTCACACACACAAAATATATAATAATGGTACTCCCTTCCACCATCCTGAAAACATAACCTTTATATATATATATATATATATATATATATATATATATATATATAGTATACTACACACACACACCCACAAATATATATATATAAATTCCTTACCATACATGGAAAAACCATCTCCCCATTTTTCTTCTGACTAATTTTTCCACATGTGGCCCCACAATTTTCTACCGATTATTTTGAAAAATGGGTAAATGGGGGTCCATAAAATAAGCAACATTTACGACAAATACTTCATAAAAATTTCTTCAGTATTTTTAACAACATTTATCATCATTATTATAATTCATAATATTAATTGACCAGGTCGTTCCCAGGAAAGAGGGGGATTTCCAATAAGGATTTCTCCCTATTGGCGTGCAATTAGTTGACCAAACCTCTCCTTGGCAGAACTTCTAGACATTGTTAATATTGCAAATAATAATATTAATAACTCTGTCATCTCAATTATTGACTTAATAATATAAAAAATATTGACAATAATTGAATCAATTAACGTGAGATATTGTGCAATAATTACTGAAACAAAACTGAGTGACTTCTCACGTAAGCATTAATAATCAATACCGTGTGCTACTATGCAACCACGCGTATTACTGTACTTTTACTACCGAATAGTTCAACAGTATTAACGGTAAAATTTCCGCCAGTTATTTTCATAAAAATATATTTTTGTCGTTTTCAATCCGGCAATAATTCCGTTAGGGGTCCACCAATGATTGCGCGCCATTGTATAAATATTTCCCTGCTAAAACGAATATTTCCGACCAATCGAATATAATATAACTTGTATACTTTGCAGAATTTATAAATACTACCCACAACTATAACATTATATAAAATTTATTCCATAATATTCAAAAAATGATAATTATAGAAAATTCATCTTTATTCATAAATGCTAGGGTCTTATAGGTCCCAACAACGTTGCTTCACCCACATCATCCCAGCATACTGGAATACGATACTTTCTTCCATACAACGCCTCGAATGGAGCCATGCCAATACTTGCTTGATAATTGTTGTTGTAGGAAAACTCCACCAATGGTAAGAACTTGTCCCAACTTCCCTTAAAGTCAAGGACACAGAGTCTTAATAAATCTTCAAGAGTTTAAATAGTCCTCTCTGATTGTCCGTCCGTCTAAGGATGATATGACGAACTAAATCATAAATCTGTGCCCATAGCTTTTTGCAAACTAACCCAAAATCGTGAAGTGAATCTTGGGTCTCGATCAGAAACTATGAATACTGGTATACCATACAGTCTTACAATCTCGTTTATGTACATACGAACAAGACGTTCAAGTGTATAAGTTTCTCGTATTGGTAAGAAATGAGCAGACTTGGTCAATCTATTAACAATGACCCAAATTGCATCAATGCCTTGAGAAACCTCGGGAAGACCAGTAACGAAATCCATGGTAATGTGCTCCCACTTCCATTCTGGAATTTCAAGTGGTTGTAATGGAACTTTTGGTACTTGATGCTCCGCCTTGACTCGTTGACAAGTTAGACACCTTGAGATAAACAGTGCTATCTCTCTCTTCATATTGCTCCACCAAAATGTATGACGAAGATCACGATACATTTTGGTACTCCCAGGATGGATTGCAAATGGTGTGTTGTGCGCCTTCATCATAATTTTATACTTTAACTCAGGATCGTTAGGAACACAAAGTCTGGAGTTGACTCGAAGTATTCTTTCATCATCGATTCTTGCTTCCGGCATAGTACCTTCTTGCACTTTCTTCCTCATACGCATCGGCTCCAGTGTCATGTTTGAGCGACTTTAACTTTATCAATTAAAGTCGGTTCTACTCAGTATATTCGCCATCATCACGTGGGTCCCTAGAGTCTTTATCTCTATCTCCATCCTTTGCAAGTCACACAAAATGGGCCTTTCATACGTTGACAATATCGCCTTTTCGTACTCGCGTATGATCTTCTACTCGAATGCGTCACCTACCACGTTGCTTTTCCAAGATGGTATTGGATGGTATGATCATAATCTTTCAACAGTTCAAGCCAACGTCGTTGTCGCATGATGAGTTCCTTTTGAGTGAAGAAATATTTGAGGCTTTTATGATCCGTAAAGATCTCCACTTTCTCCCCATACAAGTAATGCCTCCAAATCTTTAGTCTTGAAACAACAATTTTTGACTCTAGATCATGAGTAGGATAATTCCTCTCATATTCTTTGAGTTATCGTGAGGCATAAAGGCTATGACTTTCCATGTTGCGTGAGAACACATCCTAACCCTTTTTGCCCGAAGCATCACCGTAGATGACAAATCCTCCCGAACCGGATGGTATTGTCGAGCAGTCTTTGAAATGAGTCTTCTCTTGAGTTCTTGAAAACTCTTCTCACATTCCTCGTTCCAATAAACTTTGTATCTTTCCGAGTCACCGAGTTAATGGAGTAGCGATTAGAGAAAACCCTTCTACGAATCTCCGATAATAACCACGGCTAAACCAAGAAAGCTACGTGCTTGATCCATGATTTAGGTTGCTCCCACTTTTTAATAGCTTGAATCTTTCTTTGGGTCAACGGATATTCCATGACTTGATACCACGTGCCCAAGGAATGCTATTTCCTCGCCGTAACTCGCATTTCTTCAACTTGGCATAAAGCTTATATTCACGAAGCTTTTGGAGTATCGACCTCAAGTGTTGCTTTCATGATCTTTACGGGTTTTGGAATATATGAGGATGTCATCAATAAAGACGACCACAAAGTGATCCAAATATTCGTTGAATACTCGGTTCATCATATCCATGAAGGCAGCAGGAGCATTAGTCAATCCAAAAGACATGACTAGGAATTCATAATGCCCATACTGAGGTTTCTGAAAGCCGTCTTTGGAATGTCATCGGTTCTAATCTTCAAATGGTGATATCCGAAATAAAGATCAATCTTTGAAAAGAACTTGGCTCCTTGCAACTGGTCAAACAGGTCATCAATACGTGGCAATGGGTACCTTTATTTTGATGGTGACACGATTGACTCTCCGATAATCAATACAAAGTCGCATACTCCCATCTTTCTTCTTCACGAATAAAAGCAGAGCACTCCAGGAGAAGTACTAGGATGAATAAAGCCAATGTCTAACAATTCCTGCGGTTGGGTTTTAACTCACGAAGTTCAATAGGAGCCATTCGATATGGGGCCTTGGAAATGGGCTTTATCTCTTAGGGTTCAAGGTCGATACAAAATTCAATTTCACGCTCTGGGGGGTAGGCGAAGTTTCTTGAGAATACGTCGTCGAAATTCATTAACAATAGAAATATCATTCAAAATCGGCGTATTTTGTTTAGATCGTGACATGAGCTAAGAAAGCTTGACATCCGTTTTTAATAAACGAATAGCTTTATGGCTTGAGATGACGATGATTGATTTTAATGGTTTGGTTGCTTGAATTCGCATAATAGGTTGGTTAGGAATATGAAAGCTAACAACCTTACGAAAACAATCAATTTTTGCATGATGAGTAGTTAACCAATCAATCCCCAGAATCACATCAAATGCAAGTATTTTCAAAGAAATAAGATCGACAGTAATGTGCGGTTACCAATTTGAATCAAACAAAACTTATAAACCGTGGGATGTAATGAAGGTTTCTCCCAACGGAGTTTCAACAGATAAGTCAAAGTCCAATTTCTCCAGTCAAATTTAAGCGTTGAAATATTAAATAGGAGAAATGAAAGAGTGGGTAGAACCAGTATCAAATAAAGTATAAACTTCGCTAGAGTTTATGATTAGCTTACCCGTGATGTCCTCGTCCGGGTTTCTTGCTTTCTGGGAGGTCACAACAAACGCTTTCCCTTGTACTACCGGCTTTGACTTTTCTGGGACGACCTTTGGTGCCTCCATCCCAATTTGGACTTGTCTTGATTGCTGCACAAAATCGGGCGGTGACCTTCTCTTCCACGGTTGTAACATGCCTTGGATGGCATCGCACGATTGGGACCGATGTGTCCCTCTCCTCCAGACTTGAAGTATATGATAGGTGGTCGTTCTCCTTCCTTAACGACAGGTGCTGATGCTGACGTCTTTCCATCATTGTTGAATCTCCTCTTCTTGAAATGTTCATTCTTATTGTTTTGGCCATGATTACCATCGAAGTGGTTACCATTTCTAGTATGTTGATTCCCTCCACGCTTATTATCATCACCGCTTGATGATCATATCACTTTAGTATTATCATTTTCTTGGTTTGCTCTCTTTTTGGTTGGGTTGACTCATTATCACGCTCCCAATAATCGAGCCCTATTAACAACATCCGAATACAAACACGGTTTATGAGAGATAAGATATTGACGTATCTCAGGTTTCTAACCTCTTAAAAACATTCGCGTCATTCTCTCCTCATTATCAACCAAATGGGACGCAAACCCAGGACAACTTCGGCAAACTTGGCTTCGTCTTCGCGATACGGTCATGTTTTTTTGTTCCAGCTTGATGAACTCTACCTCTTTCATTGTGAATACTTTGGAAAGTACTTGTCGTTGAGCAGTTCTTGGAACTTCTCCCAAGATTATCTTGATCGGCGGGTTGAGTCGTTTCTGATTCCCACCAAGTCTGCCTCTGCACGCAACATGAAAGTGGCAAAGGGAACCTTTTGCTCCTCGGAGCATCTCAAGACATCAAATATCTTGTTGATCTGCTTAATCCACGTCTCCGCCTTAAGTGGTTTTGGCTCTCCAAAAAACTCCGGTGGTCCCAACTCCTTGAACTGTTTGGCGGTGACTGTCCGAGAGTTGCCAGTATTTCCACCTGCATTTTGGACAGGAGCCACTCTCGCCTGATGTTGCATGAATTGCATGAAACTATGGATACTGGCATACCATGCAGTCTTACAATCTCGTTTATGTACATACGAGCAAGACGTTCAAGTGTATAAGTTTCTCGTATTGGTAAGAAATGAGCAGACTTGGTCAATCTATCAACATTGACCAAAATTGCATCTATGCCTTGAGAAACCTTGGGAAGACCAGTAACGAAATCCATGGTGATGTGCTCCCACTTCCATTCTGGAATTTCAAGTGGTTGCAATGGACCTTTTGGTACTTGATGCTCTGCCTTGACTCGTTGACAAGTTAAACACCTTGAGATAAACAGTGTTATCTCCCTCTTCATATTGCCCCACCAAAATGTTTGTCGAAGATCATGATACATTTTGGTACTCCCAGGATGGATTGCAAATGGTGTGTTGTGCGCCTTCATCATGATTTTATACTTTAAATTAGGGTCGTTAGGAACACAAAGTCTGGAGTTGACTCGAAGTATTCCTTCTTCATTGATTCTTACTTCCGGCATAGCACCTTCTTACACTTTCTTCCTCATACGCATCAACTCCAGTGCAGTAGCTTGAGCGACTTTAACTTTATCGATTAAAGTCGATTCTACTCAGTATATTCGTCATCATCACGTGGGTCCACAGAGTCTTTATCTCTATCTCCATCCTTTGCAAGTCATACAAAAATGGGCCTTTGCGTTGACAATATCGCTTTTCGTACCGCGTATGATCTTCTACTCAATGTGTCGACTCTGACGTTTGCTTTTCCAAGATGGTATTGGATGGTATGATCATAATCTTTCAACAGCCTGATTCAAGCCAACGTCGTTGTCGTAAATCATTGAGTTCATTTTGAGTGAAGAAATATTTGAGGCTTTTATGATCCGTAAAGATCTCCACTTTCTCCCCATACAAGTAATGCCTCCAAATTTTAAGTGTGAAGACAACAAATACTTGACTCTAGATCATGAGTAGGATAATTCCTCTAATATTCTTTGAGTTGTCGAGAGGCATAGGCTATGACTTTTCCATGTTGCGTGAGAACACATCCTAACCCTTTGCGAAGCATCACTTGTAGATGACAAATCCTTCCGAGCGGATGGTATTGTCGAGCAGTCTTTGAAATGAGTCTTCTCTTGAGTTCTTGAAAACTCTTCTCACATTCCTCGTTCCAATAGAATTTTGTATCTTTCCGAGTCAATTTGAGTTAAGGAGTAGCGATTTGAGAAAATCCTTCCACGAATCTCCGATAATAACCAAATGCTGCCGAGAAAGCTACGATTTCTTCGGTCAACGATTTAGGTTGCTTCCAGCTTTGAATAGCTTCAATCTTTAATGGGTCAATAGATATTCCATGACTTGATACTACGTGCCCAAGGAATGCTACTTCCTCAAGCCAGAACTCCCATTTCTTTAACTTGGCATAAAGCTTATATTCACGAAGCTTTTGATGTATCGACCTCAAGTGTTGCTTTCATGATCTTCACGGCTTTTGGAATAAATAATGATGTCATCAATAAAGACGACCACAAAGTGATCCAAATATTCCTTGAATACTCGGTTCATCATATCCATGAAGGCAGCAAGAGCATTAGTTAATCCAAAAGATATAACTAATAATTCATAATGCCTGTACCGAGTTCTGAAAGCCGTCTTTAGAATGTCATCGGTTCTAATCTTCAATTGGTGATATCCGTAACGAAGATCAATCTTTGAAAAGAATTTGGCGCCTTGCAACTGGTCAAACAGGTCATCAATACGTGGCAATGGGTACCTATTTTTTATGGTGACATGATTCAACTCCCGATAATCAATACAAAGTCGCATACTCCCATCTTTCTTCTTCACGAATAGAAAGGAGCACCCCAAGGAGAAGTACTAGGGACGAATAAAGCCAATGTTTAACAATTCCTGCGGTTGGGTCTTTAACTCCTGAAGTTCAATAGGAGCCATTCGATATGGGGCTTTGAAATGGGTTTTGTATCGGGTTCAAGGTCAATACAAAATTCAATTTCACGCTCTCGGGGTAGGCCAGGAAGTTCTTCAGGGAATACGTCAGGAAATTCATTAACAATAGAAATATTATTCAAAACTGACGTATTTTTATTTAGATACGTGACATGAGCTAAGAAAGCTTGACATTCATTTTTCAATAAACGAATAGCTTTAAGGCTTTAGATGACAGTGATTGATTTTAATGGTTTAGTTGCTTGAATTCGCATAATAGGTGGTTAGGAATATGAAAGTTAACAACCTTACAAAAACAATTAATTTTTGCATGATGAGTATTTAACCAATCAATCCCTAGAATTACGTCAAATGCAAGTATTTTCAATGAAATAAGATTGACAGGTAATGTGAGGGTACCGATTTGAACCAAACAAGACTTATAAACAGTGGATGTAATGAAGGTTTCTCCCAACGGAGTTTCAACAGATAAGTCAAAGTCTAATTTCTCAGAAGTCAAATTTAAACATTGGGCGCAAGTAGGAGAAATAAAAGAATGGGTAGAACCGGTATCAAATAAGGTATAAACTTCGCTAGAGTTTATGATAAGTTTACCCGTGATGACCTTATTCGGGTTCCTTGCTTTCTGGGAGGTCACAACAAACGCTTCTCCTTACCTTGGTTGGGCTTTGACTTTTCCGGGACGTCCTTTGGTGCCTCCATCCTAGCTGAACTTGTCTTCGGTGCACGAAAAAATTGGGCCAGGTGACCTTCTCTTCCACAGTTGTAACATGCCTTGGATGACATCGCACAGTTGGGACTGATGTGTCCCTCTCCTCCACACTTGAAGTATATGATAGGTGGTCGTTCTCCTTCCTTAACGACAGTCTTGATCTTTTGGCGTCTTTCCATCATTGTTGAATCTCCTCTTCTTGAAATGTTCATTCTTATTGTTTTGGCCATGATTACCATCGAAGTGGTTACCATTTCTGGTATGTTGATTCCCTCCACGCTTATTATCATACCGCTTGATGATCATTATCACCGGTATTATCATTTTGCTTGCTTCTCTCTTTTTGGTTGGGTTGACTCATTATCACGCTCCAATAACTGAGCCCTATTAACAACATCTGAATACAAACACAGTTTATGAGAGATAAGATATTGACGTATCTCGAGTTTTAAACCACTTAGAAACATTAGCGTCATTCTCTCCTCATTATCAACCAAATGGGACGAATAAGGACACACTTCGGCAAACTTGGCTTCGTCTTTGCGATACTGGTCATGTTGTTTTGTTCCAATTTAATGAACTCCACCTCTTTCATGTGACGAATAATTTCGGGAAAGTACTTGTTGTTGAACAGTTCTTGGAACTTTTCCCAAGACATCTTCGGTCTGGCGGGTTGAGTCGCTTTTACTGATTCCTACCGATGTCTGCCTTTACCCGCAACATGAAGGTGGCAAAGGGAACCTTTTGCTCCTCGGAGCATCCCAAGACATCAAATATCTTGTTGATCTGCTTTATCAATGTCTCCGCCTTAAGTGGTTTTGGCTCTCCAAAAACTCGGTGGTCCCAGGTTATGAAATTTGGCGGTGGCCGTCAAGAGTTGCCGGTGTTTCCACTGCATTTTGGGCCGAGGCGCGCTCTACTTTGATGTTGCATGAATTGCATGAAGCCTCGGAACATTCCATCGTGCATCATCTGGTCAGTGTTGTTGTTTACCTGAGGATTATCGCCTTCCTGATGCACATTATCCTGATTATTGATCTGTGGAGACTCAACAGTCTCCTGTGTTCCATTGATGTGCTCAACATTCTTGGATGCCATTTTCAAATACTGCCGCGAAACAAGGGTTAATTAACATATCACATATAATCCCTATACTCTAATCAACCAATTAAATATCAAATAAACTTAGGTAGTTCATACTAGCGAAAGAATTCCCCGTCTCTCCCCTCCTAGTTCTTGTCTCACATCTCAGCCAGGGATCATATCCCTAAGCTTTGATACCAACTGTGACGCCCCCAAAATAGGTATACATCACCCAACTTGAGTCGCCAAAAATATGGTACAAAATTCAAATACAACTTAATTATACAACAGTAATGTAAAATACGACAACATACATGCTATGAGTTTTAATACAAATATTGTCATCTAGACAATATCCACACTCAATTTAGTCCTCATTACACACTATCTAATAGAATAGTGAGGACTACTAATGCTATAATCTCGGATCGTCACTCCGTTCCCCGACTAGTCCCGGCTACGTTCTCATTTCCCAAAGAGAACAGCGAAAGAAAGGGTGAGCTCAACTAGCCCAGTAAGAAATATTATGACTAAGATAATGCAGAAAAAAATTATCATTAGTCTTGAACGATCATTAAACCGATAAAATACAATAGACATCAAGTTTAACTACGGTGGAACATGCGATCCATTAAAAAGAGTCAGTAGAAAATAAAATCTACTATCTTTTATGATTTAAAAGGTTTTCATCACTTTTATCATTTGGGACTCGACAATAAATAATTCACATCATCCTTTTTCTACGGCCAGGATATTCATTAATATCACAACCACAAATTATCCAATGCACTACGGGCCGAGGATATTCGTGTATTCATCATATGGTCATGATTATGCCAACAATTTGTCCACCAATGCACTACTGAATTGATGAGGACTTTTACCACATCATTTGTAACATTACGGTCGTGATTACACGAATAATCCCTAATATAATCATACCAAGTCCATCACATACCTTTCGAATACGGATGACTTTCAAAATAATATAAACATGAGGATGATGACAATGATATAAGAATTCAATAAAATAAGTTCAAAATTAATTTATTCAGGGAACTAATAACGTCAAATTGTCGGCATGATACTTTTTTGTAGAGTAAAATTTAAGAATGCTCGTAAGAATATTTCCATGAAAAGATCTTTGGATGAAGCGCAAATATCAAGGATATTCCACTAATTTCATGGAGTATAGAAATCAAAACTTTAACCAACTGAGTATAATAAAGAATTGGAAAAATAAAAGAAATCACCATGCATGCGGTACTTGCTTGCGCATAGACAAAGTTATTCAACGAATAATAAACAATCTTAATCAGGTCGGGTCGAAAATTACGCACCAACAAGATGTTCCAACAAAAATAATATAAATTTTAACCGGTCCAGAAGCGTAAAATGCCTGTGAATGGATATTCCAACGAAATAATAAAAAAAGGCGGAACCGGTCCAGGCGTAAAAAGCATGCAGACAGGATATTTCAACGAATAATAATGAATAGAATAACGAAGAATTTTTCCAAGTATAGGGTAGCTTGCGTATCTGAGTTATTCCAATGAATAATAAAGAATGGAATAACGAAGTTCTCTTCATGAATACAAAAGAAATAATACCCTTACCGTAAAAAAGAAGAGTATTCCATTTGGTAGGGCGAGGATATTCTTGAAGAAAACTTGCCTTCACGCTCAAAGCTTCTTAAAACTCTAAGAAATACGCTCAAGATTATAGAAGAATTCTCCGAAATTTACGGTGTGATTTCAATTTTAACTAAGCATCCTATTTATAGGAGAATGAAAAGGATACTATTTGAATTTTTCACGGATTTGCACAGAGAAATTCGGACGAAATAATTTTCGAATCACGCAGAAAGGAAATTTTAAGATATGACCTAATTAATCACATGTGCACTCCTCGATTCAACAACAATGATTATATATATATTATATACATAGTCACATGCAGGCAAGTTATATATATATAACTATAACATCATTTTGGTTTCTCCCAAAAACAAACATGTGGCCCCTTTATCATATATATATATACACACACACACACACACAATTCCCTTACATTTACGTAAGCTCCCCCCCCTCCCCCCCCCCACCCCCCCCTCCCCCATTTTCATTCTTCAAAATCATCCCACATGTGGACCCAAAATGTGGCCCCCCTTTATTATATAAATTTTTTTTCTGCCGATTATTTTGAAAAATGGGTAAATGGGGATCCAAATAATAAGCAAAATTTACAACAACTACTTCATAAAAATCGTCTCAATATTTTTAATAACATTTATCATCATTAGTATAATTCACAATATTAATCGACCATATCGTTCCTGTGGAAAGAGGGGCTTTCGATAAGGATTTCTCCTGTTAGGCATTGATTAGGTGACCAAACCTCTCATTGACAAAACTTACAGACATCGTTAATATTGCGAATAATAATATTAATAACTTTGTAAATCTCGATTATTGATTTAATAATATATAAAATATCGACAATAATTGAATCAAATAACGTGAGATCTTGTGCAACAACTACTATAGTAATAATTGAACAAAAGCGGTGACTTCTCATGTAAGTATCGATAATCAATACTGGTATTATTATTCTGACCACGCCAGCGTATTCTTTATCTTTTTACTACCGAGTAGTTCAACAGATTAACGATAAAACTTCCGTTATATTTTCATAAAATATTTTTGTCGTTTTCTCAATCGACAATAATTCCGTTGTGGGGTCCACTTGTGATTGTGCCGTCGTTATGAATATTCCTTATTAAAAGCGAATATTCCCCTAATTAAATCGAATATTATATAACTTTGCGTCTTTTGCAAAATTTATGAATATTACCCACAACTATAACGTTATATCAAATTCATTCCATAATATTCAAAATGATAATTATAGAAAATTCATCTTTATTCATAAAAATTGAGATCTTACATTAAGGATATTCTTTCAAACTTCCAAATTACAAAAATAATTAATATGAGGGATTGAGAGATAGAGAGTGCATTTTCATGTAAGAAATAATACAGAGTGTGCATATTATTTTCTCTCAAAAAATTTAGAAAGCATTTAATTTAAACTAATAAGTTTCAAATTGAAATTTAGTCAAATTTGGAATATAAAGCTTGACCCGACTCAACATAGGGAGTTTAAACTGCCCAAGTCATGGACAGGCCTAATGGTACTCTTTTAGGTTTTCTGTTGGGCTGATAGTCAATTGAATGGTTAGATAGCCGCTTAACTATTCACTAAAAACTTCTTGTATCCTCCATCTCTCTCGACCCATTCATCAGAGTATCAACATACTCCGATGTGGTATTTTGAGTCGCCTTTAAAACGTTATATGCAGGTGTTTGAACGCTGAGCAATCATGGAAAACATGATTTATGATTTACCCATGAATCGGGATATCATTCTACGGCCTTGGACTTGGACTTGGACTTGAGGTGAGAATATAACAAGTTTAATTAGAATGTGAAAGCAGAAGCAACTAGTTTGAGTTGTTGAAAGAGGAGACCAATGAATTTGCTGAAATTGGGTTAGTACTACTCAACACGTGCAATTTATATTTATTTGCCGGGACTTGACGTTTACTTATTTATATTGTTAGTTTAGCAGTACAACAAACACACAGATTATTACGAAGAAAATAGTCAGACATTCCGGCGTTGACAGGCAGACAGCCGACAGATATTGCTAAATGCTTCTCTAGTAGATAGAGATTATAATGATATTTTCGATTGAAATTTAATATTTTTATACAAGATTTTATGCTTAAAATCTCGTGAATAATTTTTTTTATCATTCAGACGTGAGAGTCTTGGAGTAGGAAAATTATAGAATAATTCATTCTAATTAAAATAAAATAAATCATTCCCATTAATCCAAACAGCAACATAAAGTCTTTGGAAGCACGTGATGGACGGCGATGGCTAATGTTGTCGATTACTCCTCTTCCTTCCTATGGCCCCAACCCCCGTCCCCCCCCCCCCCCCCCCCCCCCCCATCCCATCCCATCCCATCCCATCCCATTGTGATTTTTTTTTTTATTATTTCAATTTCATAAAAAGACTCATATCTATATTGACTTTAATCCAACTTAAATTACGAAATTTAAAATAAAATTTTAGTGTGAATTTATTTAAAATTTTTAGTTATGATTTTGAATTTAGTAATTTCTTTTTATTCATTTTATAATATTAATTATTATATTAATCAAAACTAAATAAATTTATATTTATTGAAAAATTTAAAATTACACAAATTAACCCAAAAATATATTAAATAATTATTATTATTATTGTGAAATTATACAAGTACGATATATGAATATTCAATCAAATTCAAGGACAGTAGCCTAAACAAATTCATCATATCCTCACATGATTATCGTACATAAAGACAAATTCTTTTAATGCGATAATCGTATCATCATATAAACTCTTATTAGTATACTTTTATTGGGAAGTGGTTAGTATGAAGTTTATTTTTGGGTAAGTTGGTTGATTGGCCAAATGTAAATCTTGACGTGCGGCGAGGTTACATGTGTTATCGGCGTTCTATCATGATTAATTGATCAACTTATCAAAAAATAAACTTCATGCTAACCGTATCCCTTTTATTGGCCTGTTGGCTCAAAGGAAAGGAAAAGAAAAAGTAGACATGATTACTACAACTACAAGTATGAATAGAATTGATGTGGTGTGTGAGTGTCCTAATTGATAGTAGTAATAAATAAACACATAACATGGCTTTTGATAAAGCTAAGCTAGTAATAATGATGAAGGTGTGAGGTTGGTAGCTCCTCCTTTTCCCTACAACCATCACTATTGCTTAATTATAGCACAACCCCACATTCTCTCTTCTTTGAATCTCAAATACTCATGTTCTTGATCTATTTGGGCCAACATTGAACCAAAGTAGGAGGGAATTCTATAAATCCCATATAGAGTAATTTTTATTATAACATATATTCAATTTGTATAGAGAGTGATTGCAAAAGTCGATAAATTTCATAATAATCAAATGAAATTTCACTTGAAAATATGAGCTAGTAAATGTTAGTTTGGACAAATCTGATTGAATTTCAGATGATCAAAAGTACCAAATATCAACAAATATAACACAGAAATTTACTCCAAAATGAACTAGAGATAACAAAAATGAGAGATGCAGATGAGAAATCTGAATCATTCACGTGACACTGTTGAACCAAATCCCTTGGAGAGTTCATGAACTACAGGAATATTAAACCCCAAGCAACCCAATAAACCTCTCTTGTACGGCAAGAAACTCTTCCTCCTCATCTCCTCCGCCGCCGCCCGGTTCAACGTATAATGCCATTCGTGCGCCGACACCCGCCCCTTCCCCCTCCGGCTCGACACAGATCCGCCACTGTCCGTCGACCGGAAACTCGAATTCCTCACATCTTCATTCTGATTCTTCTTCAGTATGGCGTATTTGTCCTTGTGACCCTCCGACGCGCTGCGGAACAGCAGTAAATCCTTGAGCTTCCATTTACTGTACCAAGTGGAGGTTGAATTTGAATTTACAAAGGAGCTCTGTTTTGAATTTACTGGCGATAAAGGCCTCAACCCTTTTCCTCTAACACTCGAATTTGATGAATTGTAAGTTTTCTCTCCCCCTCGTTGATTAGTCCCTTCCAATTGATCATTAGAATTTTCTCGCCGGGTTTCATCCATGGCCGCCGCGAATGGGTCAAAATCTTTCATTTTCTGCCGGGGCGATAAGGCTTCTTTTAGTCTGTTTTTGGGGGATTTTGGCGAATCGTTACGGTTTCGAGTTTCAGTAAAACCTGGTGGTGGTTTTAATGGCTTGATTTTACCGCCGTCAAAAAGCTCGTCGGCAGAGAGAGAAGGTCTCTCCAGCTGTCCGCTGAAATCGAAGGCGAAATCGGCGTCATTGTGCTCGTAATTGTACTGGGTGTTGTGTTTTGATTTTGGGGTTCCGGGTTTTTCTTCCCAATTGAAGGGTATTGTGGATGAAGGGCCGGTGCCGGTGTCGGCGGAGGGAGGAAAGTGATCGGTGAAATCGCGGTATAAGGTGGCGGCGCGTGTGGGGCTGGTAGGGGCGCTGAAGAAGTAGTTGCCGAAGCGTGGTGGGCTTGAAGGGGCACTCACGTACGGAGAAGTGCATGCGCTGTCAAAGTTGAACTCACCTCCGGCCGGTGACGGTATCATCACTTCCATCGGCATTATGGGGAGGGAAATGTCTACGTAGTTTTGTACGTGTTTGGGGGAATATATAGAGAGAGAAAGAAGAGAAAAGGGAAAAGAGGAGGAAGGAGAGAAAGGGAGGAAAATGAACAGTGGGGGAATTGCCTTTTGTTAGCTAAGCTTACATGTCTGCATACTATTGATCTTCTTCACCTTTATTAAATGTAGATGGGGACATTTAATATACCAACCACCACATTTTCAAAAGTACCGTACGAGGGATTTACAAATGACTAACGCGCTATGGGAAAAAAATTATCCGAAAGTTTATTTTTGTAGTAATTTAATTAATTGGTTAACAGAATACTGACACACACAAAAATTCGTTTGCACTTTACTCTATTGAGAGTTATACACAAACATTAAGGGAGTGGTATGGTAGCACACAAGAAAGCAGTTATCCAAAGAGCAATCCATCCATGAGTCCCGAAGTTGCTCCTAACTTGTTAGAAGATCACACACACAAACGATAGAGAATTAAAAATAACACAAAAAATTTATGTGGTTTCTAATTTGGGTATTTCACAGGTGGTTTGTTGTTTATTGATGATTTCTTGAATTCGTAGAGAACTTTCTGATAGATAGTATTTATCTTATTAATCATATTTAATTACTCTTGCATTATATCTCGATTCACCATAATGCCTCCTTAATAAACAACCCATAAAAATAATCCTCTTACTTCAAATCTAGGACTTACAGTACCAAGTTTACGTTCCGCTCTCAGTGACTTCTATATTATGAGTCACAAGTTTATAACATAATCCATATTTTCCAACTTCACCATACATACAATTGGTCAGATAGAATGTGATAATCAGTCTACAACGACTAACTTGCAGGCAAATGAGACAATCGGGCTCGAGGCAACGTGTAACCAAATATGTAATAAATGACTAAATGATTTTATAGAATTGCGTTCTAGTTATTAGATGATTAAAGTTTTGGTCGAAATTAAAGATAATATAAACAACTTAAGGCTAATTACGTACATATTTTGAAATGTATCTAATTGTTGGGTCGGAAGCTAACTAACTAATTCAAAGGCATGCATAGCCATTGTGAGAATATTAATAATTTAATTTTATAATACATGTTGGTCATCTCAATATTTATTTATATAGATTAAAAAAACACAAGAGGAAGTATACAATAAGACTTGAAGCAAAACGTGACCAAATGCATAATAAATAAATAAATAAATAAATGATATAACTACCAAAATACTAATGACTATGAAACAATAACTAATCACAAACTCAAACATAATTTCATATTTGAAATTTATAAATTTTAATAAATAGAATTATTTATTCATTTATTGGTGGAATAGATCAGGGAGCTATAGTGTAATAATTTCTTGGTCTTCATACTATTATTACTAGTTTATAATCCGTGCATTGCACGACAAGTTTAAATAATGTATTGTATAATTTATCTCAAAATTGAAAATGTGTTATTTGTTGAAACAATTAACAATGATTTTAGAGACCATTCATCATATTTAGATCTTAATTACTCAATTTTATCAAACACCACCGTACTTGGGATGAATTTCTTTAGATTATATTATAAATATAAAATTACAAATAATTAAATAATTGTGAAATTATTATTTACACACCTGGAGATAAATACACACACGGTCATGTAATTTTTATAACTAATTCATACTTAACACATAAAATTTCAAATAACCACTACGAATTTACAATAAAATTCTCTTAAGTTGAGCACCAAAATTACAAACGTGATCAAACTCATCACAATCTAATAAAGCATGATCTTATATATATATATATATATATATATATATATATATATATATCAAACTACAATTAATCATCGATTTGACTTAATGTCAAATTTTTTATCACTAAAAACAAGAACAAAAATTCTTAATTTACAACAAGCAAAGCAAACGAAAATTACCAGAAGTTTTACGATACGAGGCAACTCTGGTGCATTTGACAATCGAAGGAATAGAAGTTAGCAAATCGAACATCGTTCATGTCTAGGAGACGAACAATGGCGTGGCGGCGGCGACAGAACCCGAGATTGGTTACAAAACTTGGCTGACACTTTTCAGAAAGAGCGAGAGATGAAGTTAAATTTGTCTTTATGAAGTGTTAATTAAAATAGAATATTATCAAGCACTAAATCCTTGACCAACTTTGTGAATGAGAGGATAAAAATTTAGGTTTTTGATCTATGGGAAAGGGAAAGGGAAAGGGAAAGGGAAAGAAGAGGCAGTGAAGAGGAGATGGATCATTTATGATCGAGGATGAGAAATAGAAAGAGAAAATTATTGTTTAATTGAGATTGGACCAAACTCGGCAGTACAAAACTTTACGATTTTTATATATTACTATTAATATATAAAAATTATTTTTATTGATTTTGTTTCTCTCCTAATATTAATTCTTAACTTATAAAAAGTATAGGTAAGTATTTCTGATACAAATCTAAATATCAAAAAAAAAATTAACAATCATATAATTTTCTACTGCATGAAGTGCTAATTTAAACCATTACAGCCAATTCATTTGAAACTTTCTCATGCCAAATACGAATAAAAATTGGAAATTGATATTTTTTGATATTTTTATATAAAAATATCGTTATAAATGTATAACGATGGTGAAAATCCTCATAATTTTTATATGAAAATGTTATTTTTTGTTATCAGTTTTCATAAAAATTTCTTAACTCCGGACAGAAACTTTTAAGGGTGATTTACGTATTCTATTACATTTTAAAAAAATTATAACAAAAGTCTTATCATAAAACTTTTTACACAACTAATACACTACCATATTTATTTATAATTCTAGTGCATTTAGGATTCCTTAATTTAAGGAATTAGTATTCAATTAGGATTCATTAATTTATGGATTAGTTATCTTAGCATAACTTCTCTCTACCTCTTCCATATATATATAACCGTAGTTATATATATATATATATATATAACCAAACCCTCCCACCTCCCCCTCCCCTCCACCTCCTCCTCCTCCCTCCTCTCCTCCTTCCTCCTCCCGCCTCCCCTCCTCCCTACTCCCGCCTCCACCTCCACCTCCTCCCTTGCTCCCTCCCCACCCCTCCCTTTCCTCCCGCCCTCCTCCCTCCTCCTCCTCCTCCGCCTCCACCTCCTCCGCCTCCCCTCCTCCCCTCCTTCCTCCCTTTCCTCCCGCCCCTCCTCCCTTTCCTCCCCTCCTCCTCCCGCCCCTCCTCCCCTCCTCCCTCCTCCCGCCTCCACCTCCTCCGCCTCCCCTCCTCCCCTCCTCCCTCCTCCCGCCTCCACCTCCTGCCGCCCCCCTCCTCCCACCCCCTCCCTCTCCCCTCCTCCCCTTTCATGTAGTTGGTTACCAAATCATTTGATAAGGTAACCAATTCGATTTTATTAGTTCTTAATATACTTTGAATGTGATGCGATTGGTAACCAAAATTATGCGATTGGTTACTAAATCTTCCGATAAGGTAACCAATTTAGTTTATTAGGTTATTAATTTATTTTGGATATGATGTAATTGGTAACCAAATTTCATATAGTTGGTTACTAAACCATTTGATAAAGGTAACCAATTCAGGTTTATTTGATTACCAATTTTATTTTAAATGTGATGCAATTCTTAGTCAAAATTAGTATAAAAGGTAACCATTTCAATTTTGTGGGTAACCAAATCATCAAAAAAATTGAATAGCAACTCCATGCATGCATGTGTGTGTGCGATATGGCGGCCAATGATGGCGCGGCGAGAGAGGATGATGATGAACATTAGCCCCTTCATAATTTTTTATTTTAATTTTCTCATTTTGATTTGAATTTTGAAACATGGATTTGAAATTGTTGTTAGAGACAAGATTTGAATTTGAATTTGAATTTGAATTATTAGTTATCCTTGATTTTAGGTTTCCTTATTAATGTGAATTGTACTATTTTTGTAATAATTACATTCTTTTTGTAATTATTTAGTTGATCTTGACTTTTTAACATAATTCTTTTCTATTTGTTGTATACTTATGTAAAGGACCCAACTTTTAATTCTTTGGTTTTGTAATATTCTTGGGCCTGGAAGGCTGGAACAAACTAATAACACAGTAGGAAAATGTAACGGGCCTTGAAACCCTGTCTCATTACAAAAGTAGCACAACTACAGACAATATGTTATTTTGATCCATTAAATAAAAATATTAATTATATTTTTTGATGTTCAGAAGGAGTAGTAAATAGTGATGGTGGGCAGGAAAATAGAGTACAAAATATCAATAAGCACCCAGTGGCGTCGCGTGTAAATTATAATTTTGAAAAATTATTTAAATATAGAAGGGTATTAATAATTTTAATTTAAAATTTTATTAGTACAATTTTTTAGCATTTTATTATTTATATTAATAATTTTTATATCATATTATATATTACATAATTAATTTAATTGTGACGGTTACAATTTCATTTTTTAAAAATTCTGTTTAAAAGTCAAAACATCTTAAAATGATTAATATATGGTTTTGAACTATAACCATATAGTTCCAACCCACACAACCCATATTAAAAATGGTTAATATAATTTTAGTTCTTAAATAAAACCATAACCATATTTTCAAAACTAAAACCAACCTATAATTATATTTAATTTGTGAGGCCTACAGTTATGTATCAGGTTACTCGATCATTAAAAGTTTCAATACATATATATTTTAAAGGTTCTCAATATCTTATTTATAATCAATTGATTCCTAATATTATAATAAGTTCATTCTTAATAAAGATCAATTGATTCCTAATTTGACGCACACTCTTTAATGTATATTTTTTCTCCCTAGTGCGTGGTTGATAATTATTATAATTTTTTGTCCTTAGCTGCCCATATTATTCTTGTGTGTAAGATTTTCTTAACTTTGACAATATTAATTATTTGTATTTGTAATGGTTTATATATATCCTCAAAACGAAGATTTAAGACAAAAAGCTAGTGATCGACAATAATTAATTTATATTCTTTGAAATTTTACATCATCAAAACGATATATAAATAGATAAAATAAAATGATTAATTTCAATAGGATTGTCCATAATTCATCTAGTGGAAAATTAAACATTATCCGAATTCAAAAACCAAATCTAAACGTTAGGACTAATTAGGAATTAATCCATTCAATTGAAATTAAGACCCATATATATATATATATATATATATATAGATCAAAATTGTTAATTAGCATTTGATCTCTACCACAAGTCCCTTAGAAAACTCACGAACACCCGGATCAAGATCCATGCAACCCAACAGGTTTTTCTTGTAAGGCAAGAAAGTCTTCCTCCTCATCTCCTCCGCGGCCGCCCTCTTATTTTTATAATGCAACTCATGAGCAGATACCAAC
This sequence comes from Panax quinquefolius, assembly GCA_020205615.1. Lineage (NCBI taxonomy): Eukaryota > Viridiplantae > Streptophyta > Magnoliopsida > Apiales > Araliaceae > Panax > Panax quinquefolius. Next base: position 4,981,238 of record CM035157.1, read on the forward strand.
CCCTTCATCCTCCGGCTGCCACCGCTCGACCCCGAACCACTGCCATCCGCCGACCTAAGACTCAAATCCTCTTTGGCAGCCCTCGACCCCGAACCACTACTGCGCCGGCTATCTGCCGACCTAAAACTCACATTCTTCAAATTCTCTTTATCACCACTTGTAATTGTCGCATGACCCTCAGAAGCACTACGAAACAACAATATGTCCGTCAGCCTCCATTTCCCATACCAACTCGAAGTTGAAGTTTCTCTTTCTATCTTAGCCCGCTGTGATACCATGCTAGAAACGTTCAAGGTGAATGACTTTGACCCTGAACGTTTATTTTCTTTTTTAAGCAATGGATCAGAATCTTTATTCTTAATTTGTCGTGGCGACATTGTAATTATTCTTTTAGGCGAACGTGGCGTTTTTGGAGAGTCTTTGGCACTAAAATGGCGATATTGTGAGAGTGGCACTAGCTTTAGAGGCTTAATCTTGCCCCCATGGAAGAGCTCATCGGCACAAATAAAATGTGAATCCTCCAATTTTACTCCACTAAAATTGAAAGTGAATTCTGTTGTATCATCTTTTTGTTCCCGGTGATCAGAAGCAATTTGATCACTGACCAAGTAATTACCGAAGCGTTGTGGGCTCGTAGGGAAACCGATCATGTGTGGAGAAGTGCAGGTGCTGTCGAAGTTGAACTGATCACCGCCGGCCGGTGATGGTATCATCACATCCATTTGGTTGAATTTTAATAAAAGTGCAAGTAATTAAATTAATAAGTGAGAGGGAAATATAGATAGATAGATATATAGAGAGAGGAGTAGTTTATTTTTCTACAATTTGACAAGTTTGAGACATAATCATGTCTATATATAGAAAGAGAAAAAGGCCGTGAAACTTAGCCGCCGCCTTGATCCATGTTACAGTATTTAATTTTTTTGGACAATATTTACATTATGGAGTATTGAATATTGGACTCTAAAGCTGACCTCAATATTCTTTTTATTTTCTTGTGGTGGTGGGGTTAGGTAATCCAAACTATTTGAATTTTGAAAGTTATGATTATGCAACGGACATTGTAGGTTTGCTTCCAATTACTAAAAACATGATTTTCGAGATTTAAATTGATGATCGTGGCAATGGACGAATGCATGATTTGATTTTAAATGTGTGAGTTATCAGGTTATATTTTAAATATATATAGTTTGAAATGTCTCTGTTTTTATTGACAAAATTGTTACACGATCATCATTTTTAAACTTATAATAACTAAATCATTTAATTGCATATATATGTTAAGTAATTTTTATTGGAGAATTTAGTGGTAAGAGCCCTACTGTGGAATGTTCCTGAGTTATTAAAAAAAAATATCCCCAAGTCATGTTACTTCTTGGGTCTTAATTAAAGGGAAGAAAGTTAGACAATATTTTTTAATCATTTGCGCCAAAATTTGTTCAATATTTAATCAAACATGTGAATTTTGTTATGCGCCTAGCCTGCACCCGGATAATGGATTGTTATCTTCTCTCCTAAAATTTCAACTAAAGTTAAATGACAATTATTTTATGAATTAATAATATTATATATGATATATAATAAAAGATAGTTATAAAAAATTGGATACAAAATAATGTGTCAAACTATAATTAATTGATGTTCCCTCCATATATATACATGAATGAATCTAATAGTTATATCTATTATTTTATATTCTCTTTTGTATTTAATCTTTTGTCATCAAAACATTATTGTTATGATACTTCTCTTTTTTTTCTTTGTAAGCTAACCTAATTGCTTTTCCTTAGAGAAAAGTTAAGGGAAATTATTAAATCTAAAACAGAAAATGTTATTACCACAATAAAAGTGTCGCTAGATCCTATAGCGCGACGGTTTTTTCATCGCTATACATTTACAACGACTTACACTTTTATTGTAAAAATAACAAACAAATGTTTTGAATTTAACAATTTCCAAGTTATGGCGTCAAAGAGAATTATGTCCGAAATACTCAAACCCCTCACAGAAATGGAATTCATCGTAATAGAATGCGACCCATTGTTGTGAGTGGTTGGGACGTTAACGTTTAGTTAGAAACAGATAAAAATAGTAATGTAAACGGAAAAGGAAAGAAAGAAAATATAGTCTTGACACGTAAATTGAAAAGAGAAATGGTGGGGGTAGGATCTAGAATTGAAGAAGGAAAATTAGATTGAGCCACTTCAGTGGAATTACATTACATATAAAGCACGAGTCAAAAAGTTTAACCATGATCATTTTTGTTTGTTTGTTTGTCATATCATTGTCCCAGAAAAGAAGAACCAAGTTGGACATGCATGTGGCTGCTCCAAAACCTAAAGTGCGGGGGGTTCACAACTTCAAATTAATACTATATCCCTAGCAACTTTAGGCTAATTGTTGTGTATTTTCTGGAGTACTACAATTCAGTCAAATATGCTCATAATTCAATGATACGTATAAGCTATATATGAAGGTCAACCTCCTTTTGGCCTTTAATTTGCCAACTTAAAATTTCCCAATTAGTGCAAAAAGTTTGTCATCAAAGTACTCTAGTGTGAAACGATTACAATAAATCGAATGTGAATCAGTATACAGAAATTTGATGTCCAAATACATTGAAATATATATTGCATTGTACATATATCAATGCACTTTCAAACAATTCAGACTTTAAATTTTTTATTATGTACAATAAATTATTTGAATAAAATAGAATGTGCGATGTGATATCGTATCATTTGGACTATTAATTGTTAATCGCATGTGTTTATATTTATAAAAGGCAGTGGGTTTACGTATTTGTTATGAATTAAAAAGAGACAAATCTCATTTATAGCGTCCGTTCCAAATATCAACGACCAAGATAAAAAAGAAAAACGCAACATCCGCTAGTAATGCTAATGGACGGTGTAATGACACAAATTGGACCATTATACCTCAAGTCAACGAAAGTCAACATGTCAAAAAATCATCTCGTTCGCTAGTATAACTAACGGACACCTTAACACCTAAAACTGTTCTAGCAAAACCCTTCAATTGGGAACAAAAGTACAAAATTCGCATACAATTTTGAAAGATTTGTGTTCTACATCAACTTAATCAATTAAGGTTTACATATAGTTTATTAATTATGGTTTAGGATTTATTAACCAGGGTTTATAGTTTATTAAAATGAGTTAATAAACCTTAAATCCTGATTAATAAACTCTAAACATTGGATTATAAATTCTAAACCCTAGTTAAGAAAATTAAACTCATATCCTAAGATTAAACTAAGATTAGTAAAAATATTCGTCCGCTAGTAATATTAGCAGACTTAGCGGACAACGTGTTCTCCCTTCTAATATCAGTTATTGATCATTGGAATAGATGCTCTAGATATTATTTGTCCATTTTTTATTCATAATAAATACATGATATAAATCATTATCTATATGTGTGTGTGTTGAGTGGTATCATGGTTTGTTTTATTAAAATTGAGGGGTGTGACTGAAATTTGCCAAAAACAATCCATTGTGTGTTGTTCTGGGATGAGTCGTACACCCGAACATCTTAGGATCAACTCTCACTAATAACAATTGTGAACAAATGAGACTACAGACTGCCTTCCGTAAGTAAGTTATATACCAAATTTGCACTAATCCGGACTAAAGAGTTTAGTCGGTTTGCGGGGTCGGATACTTCATATTATCAAAATATATATATATATATATATATATATATATATATATATATATATTGCTGCCTGAAAAATTAAATAGACATTAAATATCAATCTTGGAAAACCAACCCAGCCCCGGCATTACTTTTTTTTTATTATTATTATTATCAAAACTCATTTTGTTGTTTTAGCAAAAAAAAAACTCATTTTGATGTCTGACATCAAGCTATAGCTATTAGCTAGTGGCTTCAATTTCTTTACAATAAGGCTTGTCGAACAGGAAAGCTGGACAGGATTATTGGACAGACAATTTATTTATTTATTTATTTTTTGGTTTGTGACTCTAAAAAATATGTAGTATTTATTCTAATAGACTGTGTGTAGTATTATTGGATAGACTGTATAACCTTGCTTTTGTATGTGTATCTAAATTACACCTAAAACACTATATTTTGTAAAAATTCCTGTTAGAATAAATATTACACATTTTTTAGAGTCACAAGCAAAAAAAAAAAAAAAATCACTTGTCCAATAATTCTGTCCAGCTTTCCTGTCTGTGTAGAAGCACCGATTTCTTTATTGGCATTACGACCTTGAATGCTTATTTTATATATATATATATGTCATTGATTATATAGCTGATTAAATTCATTCGGCTATTTTATCTAGATGTTCCTATTTCGTCACGTATGTGTATTTTCTTGAAAATTTCCCACTAATTAACAAATATGATTGAATAATACAATTGTTAATCTTGCAGTCTACTTATATTAATATTGATCTAGTTTAATTTACCTTGATTAATATTTTATTCCTAACTTAATTGAAAAAACACAAATATATATTTAATTATTTAGAGAATCTATGCGGCTGATCAGCTTAAGACAAATATATATTATTATTATTCTCCTAGGCTATGTTTGTTTATAAGAATTATATTTGAGATATGATTATTAATTTTAAGTGTCTTGTTTGTTTTAAATTTAGACTTGAGACTATTAGTTTAGAAATTATAAAATAACTTAATAGTCTTGTGATTATAATTATAATCTTGAGATTATAATCCTAGAATTAATAATTTTAGAATTATAATCACATAAAGTATAATCTTAGGAAACAAACATAGGCATATTATATATATGGCCATATTTTGAACGTGCTTTAGTACTAATCATTTTGTCTCTTTGACTTTGCTAATAATTAGCAAGTGGACATATATAGTTTATAGCCTAAAGATATGAGTAAAGCAAAATATATATCTGAAATGTTTGAATCCATTGAATCTCATCAAATCAAAATTGAGTGCTCAATATGGGCACGTCAACTCCTTTTAAGTGATCAACCAAAACTAATTTTTTTATTTAATTGTTCTAAATTAATTTATTTTCTTGAAAAATAAACAAATTAAGACTAGCTGTATAGCACCTCTCTTGGTACAATTGAGAAGTCCAACTATATATATATATATATATATATATATATATATATATATATATATCCCAAAAAGTTTGCTTTGATTAATTTTTCACTTATATATATTTTATTAAGATTTGATGATGGTCACACTTCCATATAATTTAATTTCTACTACACTTGATTATAATCCCATATTATTAAATTATAAGCAAGTTCTTCGCAATACACTCTTTAGTTTTGATCTGAAGGAGGAAGTTTTCCATCCAAAAATGACGAGAAAAAAGCGAGAGCGTGAGATTGTTGATAACTTGGAACAAAATGTCCAGACCCTCTTATTGTCACAAACACTATGTTCTCATATCCAACCGCGTATCCTCTGACCTTAAAAAGTGTGAAAAAAAAATTAATATAAGTACGACGTACAATATATATATTTCATAAAAATTTATCAAATACTAATTAAAAAGAAGTAACATTTTCAAGGGAAAATGTAAGGCCTTAATTTCGTACCTCGCCTTGAGTGTACCAGGGGTACCATGAAGTCTTAACTGATGTTCCAAGTTTGTTTATGGCATACCTACTTGATGTTACTGGTATTATAGCATCCGTATCTCCGCTGCAATTTAATTTAAATTTCTTAAAAAAAAACAAAAAACATATAATATGATCCGTCGCTATAGATCCTACGATTTTCACCGTCGCTATACATCTATAACGACACTTTTGATGTGAAAACGTCAAAAAATGTTGTGAAAATATCAATTTGCTATTATTTTTTTCCGTTAGCATGATTCATTTTTTATACCTATATATCCAAACACTGATGCCACTGGCCATTAGCTCCTTAATGATGGGCAAAACTGTTAATGGCTTGTCTGTCCAATCACCATTTATATCAAAACTGTATAGAGATGAAACAAAACTTGGATTTTAAAAAAAAAAACAGATCACAATATTCTACAACAATTTCTATTTATATTTATACATCCAAACAGAAATTTGAATTTGTTCAAGTAAAATGCAGTACTTGCAAGATTCCCATGGATTTGGAAGGCCAGTGACATTTGCATGAAGTGCTTTTTGGACTTCAGGAATATTCAAGTAGGAGTATATATAAGTGTCTGAGCATGGATCAAATGATGATATCTGTTTGAAGAAAAAAAAAATGGATTACAAGGAAAATTACAAGATTTTTAAGAAAATGTAGTTGAAATTAAGGGAATGATGAAAATCATACCGGGAGAGAATTACTTGGAGATGAAGAACATAAGGGAGCATATATATCATATATGAAGATATTGCCTCGAGCATTGTATTATTGGTTCATATAAGCTTCACATGTGTCGGAAATAGTTGCATCCGAAGTAAAATTGCAGTTTAAAACGATGCCCTCGTGAGTTTCATCAGAATTGAGAGCATGTGACCATAAAAAGTCATACATTCCTCTGTATCTTGCCTCATAATCGATGTATGCATTGCCTATCTGAATATTTTAGTTAGTTCTCCCTATTTTCAAGATTGAGGTAATTAAAAAAAAAATTGTTTAGCTGAAACTTACAGCGATTCCTTGTAGGTTAATGACAGTTTGGTTGGTGATTTTATGATTTTATTATACTGAAGAATTAGTTGAGCAAGTTGAGGTACGTAATGCCCTGCATAGCTCTCTCCTGCAATGAAGAAATTTCGGGTTTTGTATTCTGGGAACCTATCTAGCCAATTTACTAGAAATGTGTAACTATCTGCCGCAGTTTGTTTATCTCCGGTTATATAATCTGATGTTCTGTTAGAATACGAAAATCCAACACCAGCCGGGGATTCCAAGAACAGAATATTTGCCACTGCATTGCCAATACAATAATTGTTGTAAGAATTATGCAGTTTGTTTGTTTTTTGGCAGAAAAATAAGTAGCACTTACCATTGTTCCAAGCATATTTGTTTTGTGATAGGGTTTTACCATCACTGTTGACTCTATAAGGTCCAAGTTCCATCATTGCTCCATTTCCAAAAGAAGAGCAGCCAGGTCCTGCCATTCAAATTAATTTGACATGTCGGTGATTATTATAACGATGACGAATGATATTATGAAACAATCATATATTTCAGTGGCAGATGGTACAAGAAATGCACAGGAAAAACAGTTCGTTTGTCAAATTATCAGCATAAAATGAAAAAAAAAAAAAAAAAAGACTGTAAAAAATATTAAAAAAGTCTTGCCTCCATTAAGCCAGAGCACAAGCGGCTTGTCAGAAGAGCTTTGGGGCTCAACAAAATAGTAGAATAGCGCTCTACCGGCTGTGGGATCAACAGTAACATAGCCCGAGTATTGATCAAGATTTTCTCCATTAGGTTGACCTGGCAAACTCACAATCTTATCGGCTTCCTTCAATCCGTCTTGAGGGCCTATATAAACTGGCGAATACTCCTCTGCCAGAGCCTCATTGACAGGATAAAATGTCGTTTTCGACTTTTGAGCCTCAATAAGTTTCCCAAGAGGATCATATCCATTTCCACATAACTTTGTACACCAGACACAAGCCATAATAGAGAAAGTGACAATAGGAATGCAAACTTAGTCATTTTTACTATAAGAACAGCAGTAATGATGTTTCATCTACCTGACTATCTCTCTTTTTATATAGGTACTTTTTGTAACAAATGTTGGAAGTTTCATATTTTTAATGGTTATTATTCTTGTTGAGCTTACAACCTTGTGGAATTCACTGTACTTTTTTATACTTGAAATTGTGTCTCTACTATGTGTCTTAGTGTCTTGTTTGGATTCATCAAACTCACAGCTAATACGAACCAAGAAATTTCTTAACCCTATCTGCCTTACCAAAAACAAGACGGCAACTTGAGATATATTGGAGAGTTTGGACTGGAATGTGTTAACCAATGAGCCTGCTGTTTGTAAGGATTTGATACAAAGTTGTGATACATAATTCTCCCCAAGGAACCCTAATTCTCCTGTTTTTTAGCAGTCATTCAAAATAATTGAACCATAAGCTAAAAAAAATTTAAATGAAACTGATCAGTGATCAACTATACAGAATGAGATTGTGGGAAAATATGAGCAATGCAGTCACTAGACAAATTTGTGCTTTCAAAGAAAAAAAATATAGGGCAAAGAAAACGACGACTTTTGGCACTAATGTGTTAAAATCTCTTAGCTTACAAGTATCAGTTCATGAATGTGCCTCTAATCATAAATGTAACTGGCACAAAAGAAACTTTCATACAATTAATTAATCACTAAATTGCTTACAAATTTAACTTTAAAAAAAACACCAATGATGTGATACCAAGAATAATGTCACAGAGTCTGGACTTCAATAGAGGTCTGCTAAAAACTTGTTTAGTAGAGATAAAGATCTACGAGGTTGCACTCGTGGGACTTCATGGCCAGCACCCCGAACTGTTGAAAAAGTTAGTCCTTTATAAACAGTTTGATATCCACCAACCTGCAGAATTAACAAAATCAGTTGAATGATAGTGGTAAAGGCCTATTGTCACTGGAGAATGTGAAAATTTTGTACAAAATGAAAAGGTTAATTAAAAGCTTGTAACTTACATCTCCAGTATCATCTAACCAGAAATGCCAAGGTTTGATCACTTTAAGTTTTAAGGCATTAAGGGAATATCGAGTACTGGTCACTGGAACCACTGCATCCATATCGCCGCTGTCCACAATATGTTCATATAATTTAACTTCTGTCATGAATTAACAAATGCACAATCCAATCCGAGAATCGTAGAAAAAGAGTACCATTTTCAATGAAAGTAGGAGTCTTTTTTTTTCTGATGGACTCGTTCCTATTAATTAAAGCAAACAACTGCTCATAAGATCCTAACTTTATAGCAAGTAATGAATCACCTGTAAATTAGAATTCGGAGGCCAGAGGCAATGAGTCTTCTATATATTGGGAACATGCTTGTTGGACTATCCTTCCAGTTTTCGTTAACAATTTCACTGAAAGAGAGTCAAGAAAAAGAAGAATGAAGCTCTTCCTTATAGAGTATTTCTTAAGTTTATGCAAAAAAACAAACATTAACCAAACGAAAGAAAAGACATTCAGAACCTGCAAGCATCCCAATCATAAGGCAGTTTGGTTCCATTTGCATGTAAACTTTCCTGCACATGGGGAAGGTTGAGATAGTCTCGAGTATATGATACTTCACACGGATCATAACCTCCAGAGTGTTTATTCTTTCTGGTTGCATTTGACGAATGAGAACATACAGGGCCATAGATATTGTAAAAATCTATATCTCCGGCTTCTTTATCAACTTTATATTGGATAGCATTGCATTTTATTCTGTCAAAGTTTGGGCTAGTGCAGTATTGCAGAAGTCCACCATAAGTTTCATCCGAAATCAGTGCATGGCTCCACATATAATCAAAAGTTCCTTTGTTATCTGTAGCATCATTCATTATCCCATTTCCTACCTGTTCAAAATTACCAGAATAAGAATGAAATGAAGTTGTAGGTAAATTGAAAATTGTAGTGTAGATCATCGACAACTAGACAATTTCATGGGCAATTTTTCGCAGGCTGAATGGTTGTAAGGAAATGGGTAAATATTTACCATAATTCCCTTTAGTTGGATCTTCATGGTAGAATTGCTATTTTTCTTGACAATGACATCTGCTAGCTCAGGAATATAATACCCTATAACAATTAATTATAAAAGAATTAGATACCAATGGAGCAAAGGCAGAGCATATGTTAGGCAAAATCATTATGTCTGTTATCCTCCTGCCAAGAAAGCCAGTGGCATATATTTTAATATCTAATTTGCTTCAAATTTTTTTGTAATTTATATAGATTATTCACTGTTTAAGCTTACCTGCATAGCTTTCTCCAATAATATAGAAATCTTTATCCCTGTACAGAGGGAATCTTTTGAACCAATTTAACAGAAATGCATATGCATCCTTAGCTGCAATATCAAAAGAGTGTATTAAAAATGGAAAAAAGAGGCCCTCAACACACCTATAAAAGATTTAAGCAATCATGAATTCCTCATGTGCATCAGGAACAGTTTCCATTGAACAATATAAATGCATTTGAGCTTAGTGTGTTGAGAATGTTGTATGCTTGTGTAATGATTGCTTTGTAGAAAGAAGAGAGATACCCTTTTGTGTAGGAGCCTACCAGTTCTTTTATCCCCTGACAACGCGTAGTCGGATGTAGCGTTGGAGTAAGAAAATCCCACACCTGCTGGTGACTCCAGATACAAAGTATTGGCAACTGCACCATGTATACAAACTTAAAAAATAAGCATCAGGCATCTGTATACTTTATTACACAAGTGTATATATAAAATTAGAGAGAACGGGAGCTCAGCAGAAATGTCTGATGTCTTGGTTGTAGTGAATGTTAAAAATTAGGAACTGGGTAAAATTAACTTGTAAAGCCAGACTATTGACATTTTAAATGTCACGGATAAAATGAATTGAAGAAGTCAATGTTAAATCAATCAGTAAACAGGATATCAAGTAACAGAACCTTTGTTCCATGCGAATCGCCTCAAGTAAAGTGTTTTGCCATCGGGTTTGACACCGAAAGGTCCATTCTCTACCATGGCACCAACCCCCAGTGATGAACAACCAGGCCCTGTGGAATCACATTGTTATAGGCTCTCTTCTATGACATCAATGCAAAACAATTAGACATACTTTCTTAGCACGGAATGCATAAATTGGGACCAGTTACAAATTTAAAGCTGGTTTTTCCTCTGTTTCAATAATAAGTTACAGGATCACGCTTTCAAACACATCATTAATCTCTTTCTCATATCTTACGCCTTTAAGAGTAAGTTGAACCTGAGATTTGGTGTATGAATTCAACTAGTTTAGTAAACGAGTCAGGCTCGAGCGAGGTAAAGCCCGACTGTTTAATTTCAAACACAGTAAAAAAAAACACGTTGTTAGAATTTTATAAGGTAAAATAGCAGTAGAAGGGAAAATAAAAGGAATCTACTGGCAAATGATTTAAATGTCCATGTGATTGAGCAATTATTGAGTTTGATTGGACATAATGCAGTGAACACCTTTATTGCAAACTTGATGTGATCATGAAATGTTGAAGTACAAGACAGAACACCACATCCTAAACTTTTTTACCTTGATGTGAAATGAATGGTCTAAGAAAGAGCAAGAGATTTTACCTCCATTCAGCCAGAGAACAAGTGGCTTGGAAGATGGATTATGAACAGCCTCAGCAAAATAATAGAAAAGGTTTCGCCCTTTGGACTTATCGACATTGATATACCCTGCATACTGCTTAAACTTGGCTCCTAAAGGCTGACCAGGAAGCCCTTTTGCAATGAGATCATCTTCCATGTTTCCAACTTCAGAATTAGATGTACTTGTGTCCTCATTAAAACTCATGGTGCTCCCCTTCTCGTTATCACTAAAACCAGCTTGAGATTGCATCTTAGCCCGGCGGAAGGCGGTCAGTAGACCGGCTTGATCGGTGGTCCCCGAGGCATGGCTAAGGCCATGGAGCATCAAGATGAGGAAAATGAACAAGTTGAGCTGACAATCCATTGCTTACAGTTGCAGAAAGGAATGTGACTTGCGAGCTCTTTTATAGCATGTTACCTTGTTTACATGTACTCGAGTGCATAGTTTATTAGTATAGTTTTTATTGGCACATGATCTTTGAGGGTAATTCTGTCATATGAAAAAAAAAGTTTTTGTCATATATATATTCCCTAGCTACTTCTCTAACTAATATCTTGTTTAGATTTGAAATGTTTGAGAATTGTGACAAGCCCATATATAAATAATTAAAGAAAGAAATGATTCATCCCCTTTTAGATTCGATTTTTGATTAGGGGTGGGTTAGATTTGGACAAGGGAAGGCTACCCTACGTACACAAGCTTCCAATTAACAAAATATAGATATACATACGTGTGCTGAATTTCAATGTATGCTTACTTTAAAATAAAGAATTAATAGGAGTTGGTATTGGAACTTCCTACTGGTACTGGACAAGATTCTGGAAATATATTACACATATAAATGGCAATTCCAAAAAAAAATTACCAACCCCTGTTAGGGCAGGGTGAGTGAGAATGGTTTGGTTAACCACCAGAAAAACTGAACTCTCTCCTTTTCTTTTCTTTTGTCTTCTTTTTATTTATAATGCTAAAGTAGTGATTATATTATTCTCTTCCTTTCAGTTTCTTCCCAAACAAGCAACAAGAAAGAGATCAATTTTCTCTTCACTCTCAACTCCCAAAGAAAGCATATTAATGGAGTTGGAGTCTAACTAACTTTCTCTTCTGTTTCTTCTGCTTCACTTCTCTCCTAAAAACTCATTGCAGAAGGACTTCCAGCTGGTCAGTCAGCCTACAACTAAAAAAGAAAGAAACAAAGAAAGAAAATTCTATATGCAACAGATTACTTTAGTTTGTTTGTTTGTTTCGATTTCCTATTTGGGTCGGTCATATCTTCTTCCACTAATCTTCTTTTTTTCCCTTTCCTGGGGGTCGGTTAGCTTTGGCTTCTATTATTATTATTATTATTTTGGGGGGTGGGAGGGAGGGAGGGGGGGTGGGGGGGTGGAAATGCTCTCAGAATATCTTCTTTTGGAAAAAATTGAAGCAAGCCAAAAAGTTCATAACTGCCAAGGGTTACCACCCCCGCTGCGAGTAAAACCCGTATGCACATGGAGTCACGCCACCAAACATTTCTTATAGTAATACTCCCTCCCTCCCTCCCTCCCTCCCTCCCTTTGTGGAACTAATCTTCAAGTTATGGATGTGTTTGAGCTCCCCTGTTTGGTAACAATTGAGCTTCAGCCACAAGTTTTCGGAATAAACAGCATAACAAAAGTAAGTTTGGGTTTTACTAGTACTCGAGCAAATATGACCATTAATATGGAGTCTCCAATAATACTACTACCTATACAAAACAACTTGCCAAATTGATACAATAGAAAAAGAGACGTGAATAATCTAGACCAATAACTTGGAATGATACTAGAAAAACAAATGAAAGTGACTAAATAGAATATATAGTTGCCAATCAGCCAAAATCATCAATTAGTCTGGTTCCATAATAGCATATATAGACACCAGTTACGGCTTAAAGATGTCAATTTACATTACTTAAGAACACATTTTTAGTCCCACAAAGTTATACCCAATATGATTATCAGTATTGGCTTAAAATTCAAAATATTCATAACCTATGAACAAACTTCAACACTTACCCAGATCATGCAAAAAAAATAGAGAAGAGAGAGAGAATTCAATGCTAAACCAGGCAAAATGGTGGCATTTTAGCCAAACCTCAAGGTTGTTGCCTCAATGATTATCCTATATGACGTGCCACACAATTAAAATTTGAAGGAGAGAAAAATAATCATATAAAGCTGGCCCCAGAAAGCTATGCCTTCAAAAAATTTAAATTAGGTCTCAATAGAATACTAGATAAGTCTCCAATCTCTGTGATATAATTCTAAATCCAGCTACAAAATTCAAACTGCATACTTTGGTCTAAAAAAACATATCCTCTAATGCTCATTGTATGTTTGATAGGCTCAACCTTAAAATGCCACCCAGTATCAGCTTACAGGCCCGTTAGTGGTTTCCATAACCATTTGTAGACGCCCCATAAGCAGCAGCTGCTGCATACATGTTTGGATCCTGATTCTGCGGCACAGTATACCCATAACCGTTGTACCCTTGCTTGCTGTAATAATTCCCGTTCCATTGATTTCCGGAATCCATTCTCAACTGTCAACCCATTCAGAAAGGTAAACAAGAGGTGAATACATGGAAAATTGATTAAAACATGATAAGAGCAAATGATCCTAAATTGTTTCTCATGCATCCTTTTTACGTAACATAGTAGTTGATTACAGGATAATGTTTATGAATCATTTAAATAAAAATCTGGTTCCAAATCCAAAGGCAAAATCCCTATTAGTTGGGGCAGGCACTAAACAAATAAGCTACTTTCATGAAAATCTGAAGAAACTGATCATAAGTAATAGCTTTTGGAAAAGTTTGATGGTAAGCTAAAGAGAAATGGAAAGGAATAAACTGTAACTAATCATTGACTCATTGTAGCTTTCTACTTTGCCAATTTGATAAACAATTTTAATTTTATATGCAGATTACTTAAAATACATTCACAATGACAAACAAATAAAGAAGTCATTTTGCTTATTTTTCAGATATCTTAAGAGCTTCATGTGCCATTCACATGGAAATGGAGAAGCTGAATAAAATACGTACATAGTCGATTAAAGATTAAAAAAAGGTACCTGCTTGTTCCCCGGACTCCGTCCCCAAGATAGACGGACTGTCTGCTTGCCAATAACAGTCCCGTTCAATTGTTCAATCGAATCCTCAGCACTGGTTCTGTATACAAAGATAAGCAGATGGAGATCATACAATAGTTATCATGTCAACTGTACTATTGCCACTAAGTTACTTTTAAAGTAACAGAAACGGTCATTACTTCTGAGGTCTGGGAACCTGTTGCCCCCAGGATAGCAATTCTTAAGCTAAGAAATTCAAAATAATTAGTTATTCTATAGTAAACACACGCATCATAGATGGTGGGCCCTGGAAACATTAAGTATCCTGTCAGCATCAACAACAATAATTCGATACAAAGTAACTGAACTGCAGAGGAATACCTGTTGGCAAATTGTACAAAACCACATCCTTTCCCAGCTGGTATTTTCACAGAAACCACCTCACCGAACTGCGAAAAGATCTGTCTGAGTTCTTCATCAGTTACATCAGAATCAAGCCCTCCCACAAATATCTACAAGAGAACAAGGGTTAACAAAGTACCCAAGGCAATTGTTAATTTATTCAGTAAGGGAGCAGACTCACTGTTGTGTTAGATGTATCAGTCTCAGACTGTGCACCATTTGCAGCAGCTCCTCCAGACAAAACCACAGCTAATGAAATAATTTGAGTTAATATTCAAACCATTTGCACAAAAAATATGAACATGACAGCTGCCGATGCTAATTCTAATCAGTTCAAAATAAGGGCTTAGAGGTTCTATTCTGTGCAAGACATTTCCATCCTTCATAATCCATTAAAAGTAAAAAAGGAAAGCACAAAGTCATAAGAAAACTTAATGAAGCTCAAATTCGTACATAAACTAATACATATAAACTTCATAATAAGTTCAAATCAAATTACTAGTAAATTTAACCACTATAGATAATTCATCATTTATGGGAAATTAAAGCTACAAAAACAATTCCCCCTTCCCTTTAGAATTTGCAATATAAAAACATAACACAACTAGAAGAAGATATTTCCAGAACATAAAGGATAAAGGACAGGAGTATGCACTGGCTTTAGACCGAGCCAAAGGCTATGAACCAATAAATGAAAAACAGTGGACTATTATGCTTCACCTTGTGAAGAATACTGCTGATGTGCAGATGGCTTCTTGGGGGTTGCAACACCTATGCGCATGGGCCTGCTAGAACAATATTGGCCATTCATTTCACTCATGGCCCTTGACTTCTCATTTTCATCTCCAAACCTAACAAAGCCATAACCTTTTGAACGGCCAGTGTTTGTATCAACCACAACTTTTGCACCTCGAACAGATGGATATCTGGTAGCAAATGTTTCCTGTAATATTGTATCAGTAACATCTGAAGCCAAATCGCCCACAAATATAGATTGATCAGAACCAGCATCTTGGCGCCTTTCACCAATGCTAAAGGTTGCCCAGTTCAACCGGAACGCTTGCTCTGTATTAGGCATCACAGTGCCATTATAGCTCTGCAGGACCTTCTCAGCTGCTGCATGAGAAAGAAACTCAATGAATCCAAATCGCTCCGACTGACCAGACTGCTTATTGCGAATAAGCTTTACGGATATAACCTGCTTAGGTCATGGTACCAAAAGTCAGTAAGCAGCGGCATAGTAAAAAATGTACATATATAAATACAACAAGCTCATGTGTAGAAAAAATTAAACAGGCAAATAAGGTGAATCATCTTTCTATAGTGCAAACAGCCTAGTATAAGGAAGCTCATCCTACAACTTAGTTCTTATAGGATGCACATAAACATAGTCAGCACAGATTCCGAGAGATGTGAAACATCAACATTGTGGATGTGGCAATAGGTCAAAGAATCATATATTTCCAAATTATAGGAGATAAGTGACAGTCTTCAGCCACCAACAATTTAAAAAGCTTAAGTTGTTAGAGAATGAGCCCAATAATGTATACACAAGCGATCTCCATTTGCATAAATAAAGATAAACTGGGGAGTATTGGAATACTCAAAACATAGGTATGGGGGAGTAGCTTGAACATTTTAATACAATAAAGGTGTCCAATATACATACAAAGTCGTGGACCCTACGTCAACTCATCAATCATCATAATGTTCCCTAAACTAGCATGCTTCCTCCCACATAGGCTTATTCCCCAATGAGCCTCTTTAAGCTGACAAGTTCCCTTGGAGACTTACAATTTTCCCTACACAAGCTTAACTTTTTAAATTTACTGCATTGACTATCCAAATCTATTTGTATAAGTTTTTTGAATACCTTGATTGAATGTGTTCCTTCGCATTTCTATTGTCAGTTGTAACATTTGGGTACAGCTTAAGCTATTTAGGGTAGAAACTGAAAAGAATGCAGACATATTAGTCGTAGTGAGCGCCATATCATTCACTTAAATGCTGCTGTAAAATGTAACTAGAGGCCCTTGACATATTTTCAAGAGTCGAGAGATGCTAATCTCCGTGAAGGCAGCTAAATTAGGTGTGGAAGATTGAGGAAAAACTATATCTAATAGTGAAGGTGAGAGGTATAGCACAATGGTGAATGATTATTTGTCTTTAAAATTAAAGATGTCAAGATTTAATCTTTACAAATGGTTGCTTCATAATCTATGATGACTTCCTTGAGGATCCACCAAGTCACTAGTCTGTCTTTCCAATTTCCACCATTAAAAGATATTCATATTTCATATTTTCTCACAAAGTAAGCTTATGAATTTCTACTAGTTAAAGAAATAGATATCACTGCCAATTGATTAACCCAATTCCTCTATTAGATTTTATTACACTGTGAAATTGCCGTTAACAAATAACTCTTCGTCGTTTCACCAAATTTTGAAGACTTTACACTATAGCTCTTCAGCTGACACAAATTTATCCCTTAGCAAAGGCTGGACTTTACAGTTCATATACAACCCTAGTTAATTATATAGAAAATGGCCGTCGTACTTCTTCTAAGCAATTACAATTTACAGAGCAGTAAGTAATTCACCTAATTAAGCAACTGAAACAAATACATTAAATTTAATAAGATAACAAACAGCTGAGCGAGATTCAGAAATATATATCTAATGTATACATACATATATATATATATATATATATATATATAAAAAGAGAAGACCTAACCTCGCCGGTTGCAGCGAAGCAAGATTGGAGGTAATGTTCGTCCATCCAGGTTTGAAGATCACCGATCCAGATCGTTTTGTTTTCTTCACTAGAAGTCTGAACCTGAGCTTCATTTTGCTGTTGTTGTTGTTGCGGTTGATACTGTTGTTGTTGCTGCTGATAATGGTAGGGCATGTATTGAGGCTGCTGGTACATCATCTGCTGCTGCTGCATAGCCATTGATGCCGCCGCCGCCGCCGCCGCAGCTGGATACTGCTGCATAGCCATCCATTGCTGTTGATACTGCTGCTGCATAGCCATCCACTGTTGCTGTTGTTGCTGCTGTTGTGGAGTCAAATCGCCGCCGCTGTTCGGTGATTGCATCATTTTCCGATTATGTATTTGGTATTAGATTCGCTCCTCTCTCTCTCTGTATCCCGAGTCTCCTCACCAAATTAGGCCAACAAAAACAGTCAGTTTAGGAGAGAGAAACTCTGAGGGACCTGTTTTGTATCCAACCAGGTAAGAGTTAGAGAGAGAAAATGAAAGAGGATAGAGAAGGTGGGCTGACCAGGACTATAAGAAGAATGGATCTAGGCAGAGCAGAGAGGCAGAAATTCAACGCCTTTGTGAGCTGGTGTCTGTCACATCGTTTCCGGATGATCTTTCATTCCCAGCCGTTGGATTTTGGTGCAGCCGCGTTTAAACTTTTAACATTTTTGATTTTTTTACTTGTCTTGGCGTGATACCCCATGTGAGAATAAGATCTGGTTGTTCTCATGACGCCTCCAAAAATAGGTCCCAATCCATCCAACCTATTCTCGAGTCGCCAAATACATCAGTGAAAAATAACTACAACTTTATTACTACAATTGTTGTACAAAAAATACAACAACACATATATCATGTGAGTTTTAATAATAATGCATTTCATTCCCAACCATGGACAAAGACTCAAATGATACCTTACATAAAGGTACAATCTAGAATCATTTAAGAAATTAAAATATTTGGGAAGTCTTCAATGAAACCTTCGTACATAGGAGGCCGTGAATCTAAGTTATGATAGATATCATATGTCAGGAGAATTATCCTTGGTTGATCCAATGAATTCTAAAAAGAAAAACGATAAGATTACTATCATGTTCCTTCCAATGGTGAGTCTTCTCTTCGACATATAACTATCTCCACCGTCTGCGATTGAACATTATGTTTCAACCCAACTCCAAGATCATATAGGTAGTCTTTCGTAGATATACTCAAAGAAGTGGATGACGCTGACAACACTATATTAAGATAACACGAGATTGTATGTCATTGGGACATCTTGTATGATAAAGGCAAAACACCCTTCAAAAGTTGGGTTCACCTCACCCTATTATTGTTCACCAAAATCAATTATTAAGTGACGATATAATACGATATACACATTTTAGGTCCTCACTACAATTATATATTGTATGTATACCGCTTTTATAATGTGTTGAGAAACTTTGACAGATCTCGGACCACCACACAATTCCCCGTTATCCCCGCATTCACCCAAATTTACACTCTTATTACGAAAAGAATTATGAAGCAAAAAAGGTGAAGCACAACTAGTTCAATAAAGAATATCATAACTAAAGATAATTAAATTATCAATAGCCTTCATCAAGAATAAATCGTCGATTTAGAACATATGGTAGATGATAAAACTTTCAACCATAGTTGCGGTGAACGAAGCGAATCCATTAGAAGAGTCGAATAGACCATAAAAGTCTATTATCTTCTCCATGTTAAAAGTCCACCAACAATGCTTTAACCTCAGAACATTAATCAATGGATCCTATTCACGGTCATGTGAATAACTCATAATCATAATTGTAGTTCTAATTTTCTCTTCTCATCCAAGACGAAGATATTTTTATCACACGACTTTACTCAAACATCAAAGATCATGGTTATACCAAATCACGATTCGTGGTTCATAATCATATTAATAAGCTCATCTTTGTACTACGGGCCAAAGATATTCATTAATGATTCTTTTCAGCACTACATGCCAAAGATATTCAATAATGTCATCTTTTTACTCAGACTACGGCCAAAGATATTCAACAACAATCCATCTTTGCATTACACGCCAAAGATATTCATCATCAATTCATCTTCGCACTACGGTAAAAGATATTCAATAACACGCCATCTTCAGACTACTACGCCAAAAGATATTAATCTCTCAAAGAAATATATAATCATTTCGTAATTTATATAAACAATAATTATAACCATGTTGATCAATTCACCTTTGACTTAAGCTAAAAATATTCAATTAGAATTCAATGTTCACGATCATACCAATCAACAATTCATCTTCAGCACTTCTTGGCCAAAAGAGAACCCATAGTCACGATCATACCAATAATCTACCCATCTTTACACTTAAGTCAAAGAGAAATTTCATCACCGGGATTATAAAAATGTTATATATGATAATAAAAACAATACAATCAACAACTGCATTTAATTTCAAGAATAAGATTCATAAATCAATGATTTCATAACACCTTAATCCAAATATTATAAATCACTTAATAATCTCATAATCTAATATTATTAATACTACCACAATATTTTAATCATTTCTTAAACGTATAAATAATTTATTTTAATTGTTTACACTTTACTAATTAATGCATTTAATCATACTAAAATGTCAAACTCATAAGATTTCATCACCAATAACCAACAACCTCATCAAAAATCTGCATATACCATATATAGGATTCTCAAACCATAAAATCCTATTTTTTAATTTTGTTACTTCACATAACATATTTACTTCATTTACTCATAACTAGTCCATTTTCATGAAAAATATCAAATCAGTACCAAAAATATTTCTTTTCTATAATTTAGCATAATATAGTCCCATATTGAACATATATTTTTCTCAGAATTTTTAAAATTCATTTAATATTTTTCATACGTGGTCAAAAATCTTTAATATTTAGACATTTATCATAAATTGTACTTTTGTCCAAAAATTTTGAAATTTACAGAATATACTGATGTTATATAGATGTACTCCCAATAAAAATTTCACCAATTTTGAAGTTAACCACAAGGAGTTATAAGCGTTTACTTTTAAAATAGTCTTTTCTCATAAAATCCATAACTTCTAATCTATACAACCAAAAATCGCCATTTTTGGACATAATCAAGGAAACTCATCAAATTATCATTTCAAATTTTTCAAGAATTTTTGAAAGTCCGGAAAAAGTACGAAATTGAAAAACATAATAACCCATAAAAATCTCTTACCTCAAAAGAGCAGTACTTCTGACCATAACATCGGATGTAAAGCCGAAAGAAACTTGCACTGAATAGTAACTCTCAAAGTATCTAAATACTTACAAAAATATGCTCGACAATATAGAGAGAAAGAAAACTTCTTTCTGGTGTGATTTTTAATTCTAACTTAAGCGCCTATTTATAGGAAAATGCTAGAACGCCAAAAATTCACCACGATAAATCTACAAAGGATTTTTGGGTGATTCAAATTTCTACATTTAGATTACTTTCAGGGCTTTCTTTTGATATATGGCTCATCTCCTAACTCATTATACACAAAGAGTTATAGATTTTACAAAGTCAAGTAATAAACTAATTTTTCTGAAAATCTCATATTTTGTTCTTCATTTTGACAAAATACTAATAAAACACTTCAGCATTAATTCTTTCATTTATAACTACATAAAAAAATTCATCATTTATATCCACATCAAATAAATATTTTCTTATCATATAAATTAATAATTAATTATTCACAAATAATATTACAGAATCACAATTATGACAATGTAGTGCTTCTCGAGAAGAGGGGCTTTCCAATAAAGATTTCTCCTTTCTTGGCCTTGATTAGGTGACCAAACCTCTCATTGATGAACTTTCTAGACATTGCCAATAATGCTATCTAATAATATTATCAAAATAATATAAATTATTGATCCGATAATGGAAAATATCGAAAGTGACAATTATTGAAACAACAATAATATAAAATATCAACGCAAACAATTATTGAATCAATAAAATAAAATATTCAACAAAGAATTATCAGTAATAATTATTGAGTAGTGCCTTCTTACGTAAGGACTAATAATTCAAAAATACTGCAATAATACCGTACTACTTTATGAAACAACGCAGACATTACTATATTTTAACCACCGTGTATTCCAACAATGTGTTAATTCAGAATAACTACGCCGTTATTTATAAAAATTTAAACTTGTCGCTTTCTTCATCCGAGCAGTTATTCCATTATGGGGCCCCCTGAACGGTTAACCTTGTCGTCGTTTAATATTCATCGACAACAAGAATATTCCACGACCGAACAAATATTCCCCGACAACAATAAGTATTTTATAGCCATTTGCTTATTTTGAAAAAAAAATCATATATCACCCTTAACTTTACTTTTTATTAATTTAACCATTTACAAAATAGGAAAATTGAATACTTTTATTTCATAAAATTCGGGGTCTTACAGTTACAAGGTTTAACAATGGAGGCTAACTGTTTAGTGCTCAAAAGTAGGTATACCTGTTAATTGTGACCTTGGCCTTGTATTTATAACGCTCAAACCACCTTAGAATCCTCCTCCGAGTCGGATTAGGACTCCTAAATATGGTAAGTTACCAATATTTGGGTCCAACACAATCTCCTTAAAAGGTGCAAGTGGAATCCAATCCAACGACTACCTTTGGAGTTACCTTATTCAGTTATGATTAGGATTCCGAACTCTGCGCGCAGAAAAGCCCACTGTGCAGGCCCAAACAATCACACCATTAGGTTTGGGCTTCGGCCCAAAGGACTCGAAGGCCCGACCCCGAACCCCGAACGACAGGGTTACGCATCCGGCCCAAAAGGACTCGGACGCCAACCCGACCAACTCTAACCTCTTCATGGGCTTCAGCCCGGTAGTCTCCCAAAGCCCTTCTAATGTCAGGCCTTCGGCCCACATGAAGGTCGGTAAAATACTCCCGAACATATATATATATATATATATATATATATATAATTCGTAGTAATTATTTATTACGAATTCTTATACGACATAAACCATCTTTATCATCCATTTTAAACATCAACGGACGAGATTAAAAAACTCAAACCAATTGTCCGTTAGTTAAAAAAATGCAATCCATCTGTTCACGCGAGTAAGGGTTTGAGTTTATTACTTAGGGTTTAAGGTTTATTAACTCAGGTTAAGGGTTTATAAATCAGGTGTGGATTTGATATAATATTATAGTTGTGGGTAATATTTATAAATTTTACAAAGTATGCAAGTTGTTGTATTATATTCGATTGGTCGGGGAATATTCTTTTTGTCGGGAAATATTCGTATAACAACAAGCGCAATCATCGTGGACCTCACAACGGAATTATTGTTTGATTGAGAAAATGACAAAATATTTTTATGAAAATAATTTACGGAAGTTTTACTGTTAATCGTTGAAACACCCTAAGTTAAAAGTACAATGAATACGCGTTGTTGCATAAAGGCACATAGTATTGATTATTGATGCTTACGTGAGAAGTCACCGCTTTTGTTCAATTATTGCTACAAATAATTGTTGCATAAGATCTCACGTTATTTGATTCAATTATTGTCGATATTTTATATATTATTAAATCAATAATTGAGACGACAAAGTTATTAATATTATTATTTGTAATATTAATGATATCTAGAAGTTCATTAGCGGAGGTTTGGTCACCTAATCATGCGCGCCAATAGGAGAAATTCTTATTGAAAGCACCTCTTTCCTTTTGACGACTACACAGTCGATTAATATTGTGAATTATAATAAAGGTGATAAGTTTTGTTTTATTATTATTATAAATGTAATAAAACGTAAAACTTTTATATAAAATAGAATACTTTTATAAAGTTATTCGTTTTATTAGACTATAAATAGAATATATAATATTCTATTATGCGTAGTGTTTCAGATAAGTACTGCGTAGTGTTTGCGATAGTAAAATCTTTTTTATATAAAAATGTAATACTTTTATAAAGTTATTCATTTTATTAGATTATAAATAGAATATATTATATTTTATTTAAAAAAATTTATTTTATTAGAATATTTTATTAATACTTTATAGTATATTAATATGGATCGTCCGCTTAAAAGTAAATCAATCTGGACCGTTTAATGAATTAGTTACTATTCACCCATTCTCCTATAAATAAAGCTCATTCCTTCATTATTTCTTACGAATTCAATTTGAAACTCTAGAGAGAAAACTATAGAGAGAAAGAAGAAAAGTATTCTCGCTACTTCACTACTCCTATATCCAGGTTTCTTCTAAGGTAAGTGGTATTATTTCTTTCAGATTCATGAAGAGAACTTCATTATTCCATTCTTTATTATTCTGTTGGAATAACTCAGTATCTGCGACTACCTTATATTAGGTGAAATTCTTCCATTATTCCATTCTTTATTGTTATGTTGGAATAACTTTGCTACATGTGAAGTCTGCATACATGGTGAAATTCTTCATTTATTCCATTCTTTATTATTATGTTGGAATATCCCGCTTACATGTCAAGTCGCATACATGGTGAAATTCTTCATTATTTCATTCTTTATTATTATGTTGGAATAACTCGCATACATGCAAGTCTGCATACGTGGTGAAATTCTTCCATTATTCCATTCTTTATTATTTTGTTGGAACATCCCGCATGCGTATGCGTTTCTGCACGACACGGTTCCATTATTTATTATTTTGTTGAATATCCTATCTCGTATGCTTACGCACGACTGGGTTCTATTATTTATTATTCTATTGGAATATCCTGCATATTCGCTTACGCACGACACGGTTCTCGTATTTATTATTCTGCTTGGAATAACTCATTCATAAGGCCTATCGTATGCTTGGTGATTTCTTTTGTTATTCCATTCTTTATTATACTCAAATGGTTAAAGTTTTGACTTTTATACTCCATGAAATTAGTGAAATATCTTTGATATTTGCGTTTCATCCAAAGATCTTTTCATGGAAATATTCTTCCGAGCATTCTTGAATTTTACTTCACAAAGCGATGATCGTGTTGATAATTTGGACGCGTATTGGTTCTTGGATAAATTAATTCTTGAACTTGTTTTATTGAATTCTTATATCATTGTCATCATTCTCATGCTTATATTATGTTTAAAATCATATGTGGCCCATGGTGCATAGATGGACTTAGTATGATTATGACCAGTGATTATTCTTAATAATCACGAATAGTAATGTTACAAATGATGTGGTAAAAGTCCTCATTGGCCTGTGAGTGCATCGATGGACAGCTTGTTGGCATGATCATGACCATTGATGAATACACGAATATCCTCGGTCCGTAGTAGCATGGATAATTTGTGGTTGTGATCTTAATGAATATCCTTGGTAGTAGTCTGAGGATGATGTGGATTATTTATCGAAATGTCCTCAAATGATAAAAGATGATGAAACCTTTTAAATCATAGAAGATAGTAGATTTTATTATCTACTTGACTCTTCTAATGGATTGCTTATTTCACTGTAGTTAAACTTGATGTTTGTTATATTGTATCAATTTAACACTGTTGAAGACTAACGATAATATATTATGCATTATCTTAGTCATAGTATTTTTTACTAGGCTAGTTGAGCTCACCCTTTTACTTTCATTGTTCTCTTCAGGAAATGAGAACGTAGCAGGGACTAATCGAGGAACGAAGTGATCATCCGGATGATAAAGATTAGTAGTCCTCACTATTCTACATGAAATAGTGTGTTAATAAATGTATTGAGGACTTATTTTGAGTTTGAATCTTTGCCTGAAAGACAATATTTGTATTAAAACTCACAATTTCATGTTGTATATTTAAGATTGTATTTGTATTACATCTATTGTATTTGGCATTTCGAATAGGTGATGTATACTTATTTTGGGGGCGTCACATCAGGGTTTAGGGTTTATTAACAAGAATTTAAGATTTATTAACCATTGTTTAGGATTTATTAACCCGAATTAAGAGTTTATAAACAAAGGTTTAATGTCTAATAATCAGAATTTAGGATTTAGTAACTAGGGTTTAGAGTTTATTAATTTTATTAACCTCTAGTTAATAAATCATAAACCCTGGTTAATAAACTCTAGATCCTAATTAATAAACCCTCTAAATCCCAGTTAATAAACTGTTAACCCTAATTTATAAATTCTAAATTCTAGTTAATAAAGTCAAATTCTTGCTTATTAGCGTCCGTTATTATTAGTAGTAGATGAATTGTGTTTTTTATCCGTCAGCTATTAATAATAGCGGACGTTGATTTTCAATTTTTAATTCTAGTTATTTTTTTTAATTTTTAATAATAGAGATAATATATGCCTAATTTTAATTCATAGTAAATTCTTATTTAGTGCATATAAAGATTATCATATTTAAATTACCTAAGGTAATCACATACTAAAAAGCAAAATAACAAAATGATTTTTGCCGACAATAACAAGTCGTATACCTTTAGCCCACCGCCTTTTATTTGCTAAAAATTTGGAACCTTCGTTGGACATGAGGCTAGGAAGACCAGATCCAATCAAATTAGGGCTCTTAATTGCCAACAAGTCCCATGAATATACTAGTCAACTGGTCAAGGTTTTCTGTTGTTGAGTATAAGGGTGTTTGGTGAGTTGAGTAGCTCGGTATTGTATTTGATATTGGTTGGAAAATATAATTTAAATTTTGAATTTAAAATTGATCCGAGTTGAATTCGATTCATACTCGTTTTCTATTTAATCATACACGAGTTGAATTCAAGCATACCATTATATTAGAGTTCGGGTATTTCATTTTCCATAAATCATACTCGATACATGTTCGAAGAATCTTATTGGAATACTGATTTGATTCATACTAGTAACCTAAATATTTGATATTTGTATAATTGTGTAAACTTGTACTTGAATAAATCAATGAATTGATTGTCAATTTGTATTACATTCTTTATAATTTTTTTAAATAAATAAAAGTAAAAAAAATTTATATATAAACATTAGCTCAGTAATAAGTTGAATATATGGTGGTTTAATTTCAAGTGAGACAATTCATATTCAAAACTTGTTTTGAAGGCTCACGATTAAATTATTTTGTAAACGAGTCGAGTTCTTGCGAGCCGGTCTAAATAATATTTCAAGTCAAATATGACGTAAAATTAGAATTTTCTTATCAAGTCCGATTTCAATCTTTTTAAGTCGAATCGAATCTAAATAAGAAAATGATCACTCAAATTCGACTCGTTTACATCTCTAGTTGAGAGTGAAGGTCACGTGCTTCTTCTGTTTCTATTTCGGACATGATCACAACTCACGTGATTTTAGAGTTTATAGTATGACTAAATTTTTGTTTTCTTTTATAAGGGAGCACAAAAAAAGCTTGATAGGCAAAACTGCATTTCCTCTATTGAATCAGCTCAACTGCAACAACGTTCATCATCCTCAGTATAAAGCTAGCTAAAACTAAATAAAAAATCCTAATTAACTAATAAAAAACTAAGAAAGAAAAAAAAAAAAATAGCTAAATTTTTTTTTAGTGATTTCTAAATACTAAAGAAACAAGAAAAAGGTAAGCAACGTATCATGGCCAAAACTTCAACAGCCGGCGTTGTCCTGTTAGCCCTTCTTTGTTTGTTAGCTTCTGCTAACAAAAATTAAAGAATCAACAATGTTAAAACAAGACAATTAGCCATATGTACAATGAGGTGCAGTAGTCTACACTTGGTAATCTGCATGGAGGAAGCTCTCGTAGGGTGTTCCGTTAAGCGTCTTTTTAACAAAATCCCAATTTGCAACATGTTCATTTAATGATCCTTTGTGTATCTTCACTTGACGACTTGTCAGATTTCTCTGTGGCACCCTCAGAAAATCTTGAACCTCATCCAATTTCTGGAAAATAATAGTAACAAGACTGAATGTGAAATTTTGTTTGAATATATATATATATATATATACGGTCCGAATCAAGTGCATACCCCTTATCTTACTCACCCGTGCTCACCCTCCGGACCCGGCGACGGTTCGGTCATACAACTGTCGTCTATACTTTTAGCGACGCTATATGTTGTCCGTCGCTAAAAGTATAGACGACGGTTGTATGACCGAATCCGTCGTCGGATCCGTCGCTAAAGAGGGGTGAGCACGGGTGAGCACGATAAGGGGTATGCACTTGATCCTTGCTCTCTCTCTATATATATATGCATAATAATACTATAATACTGTAAGATCACGTGTGGTTTAACACAAATATCTTACAGTCCGATTTTTAAGTATGTCCTCGTAATAAATGATAATGTGTCTTATGCTCTTGAAATATTCTAAAGCTTTGGTGGTCATCTCCTTGACCTGCCTCAGGTTAGGAATGAGCAATGTTGTATTTATCGTAGGTCTAAATTGTGCAAGTATCTCAGCCTGAAACAACACTATTTCATTCAGTGGGGAAAGAGAGGGAAGAGAGAGAGATAGGGAAGAGGAAGAGGAATAGACGGAGAGAGAAAAACCTCGTGGGGTGAATGCACATGAGATTTGTGTGTTCCATTTAGTGGCTTTGCATTTTGATCATAAGAATTTGCAAGTATTGAAATCATCCTACGAAGAAGATTCCTTCTGAAAAGAAAAATTGCTGAAACTCCCTTAGTTTTGAAGTATTCTAGTATTTCTTCATGATGCTGCACCAAACCCTGCAAAAAAACATTTAAAAATTAAGGCAACTCTGCCACAATTTCCTCCATAAGAATAATCCAGACATTGCATTGTCTATAGTCAAAGAGTACCTATCCAAGTACTCCACAATACAAGTATAAAAGAAGGTGCCTTTAGATTGGAAAATAATGCAAACAAAAGAGGAGAACATATATCAGCAACATAGTTATGAGAGAACTAAACCTCGAGCTGGTTGAACATATACCAAGAGGCATCAAATAACATATGAGATTAGACACTATGAGAAACCGATATTTTTTTTCAACATTGAGTAGGATGCCATAATTTTACGACAACGAAGACATGGTGATGCAGGACAATAAACAGCCAAACAGGTGAAGATGTAGAGTGCTTCACCCTCTCAAGGATTCATGATGCCGGCAGGCCATGGCAACAAAAAGAAAATATCACAGCTTTAATGTGCATGTTTAGTTTGGGGATTTTGGAGGCTAAACATAATTGAGAATCTTGTTCGTTCACAAATGCACTTTCTAAACGCAACTTATTAACTCACCAATGCAGCGTTTGGACTAAACTCACCAGATAAATTAGGGCCCTACGCCACAAAACTGTGTAACGAACAAGCCCAATCAACAATTCAACTCCCATGAACTTGTGAGATTGCAATACTTATATAAAGCATTATTACTAAAATACCCTTGGCACTTAACTATCCCCAAGGATTATCAAATCTCAGGAACGTGCGACAGCAAAATAAGTCAAAACATGATCATGAGAAAAAAATGAGATTAATATTAATAGGTTTCTTTTATACACAAGGTTTAAGTTATCTTCTTTCCTAACCCAACTATCAATATCCATTTGACTCCTCTGAAATCAAGCCACAGGGAAGATACAAGTACTTGGGTCAAAGGTCATTCAATTCAACAATGAAACTAATACAAATATATGTGATCAGAACCATGACCAATGTAAAATAAGTTTATCCTTTTTACAGAAAAACTTACATCAGTTTGACTGAACATATAAAAAAGCTACAGTATAGTATGCAAAAACACAACAAATAAATGGGAGAATAGTGGAATGTGCCCCTGGGATTGTTGTGGGGGGCGGTCAGAGGGGGGGAAAGAGAAAGGAAGGTGGCGAGGAAGTCACTGGTAGATGGTGGTTCAGTATACTCCAACATGGGGTAGGATTCAAGGGGGCAACTGGTTGACAGAAAGTGACCTACAACTGCTGTCATGAAGTGCAAGCCTCAATTATCGTCTTCGAATAACACAAAAGGAGAACATAGAGTGAATGCTTAAGCTAAGCCATCAGAAAGTTTCCAACCATGTTTCTTGGAATCGGTTGATAGAAACTTAGAAAAAGAGAAATAAGACTTTTAATCTATCCCAAAAAAAAAAAAGGAAAAAAGGAAGACAAGTGAGATGGAAAAGTGTCTAAGGCTAGTTGAGTGCCTTCGGGAAAACACATCACTCCTCTTATTCCTGATTTCTTTCCTTTTCTCCAAAAAAAAGAAGATAAAAAAAGAGAATCTCTGCATTCCCTCACCTATTTCCTCTCCTTTTGTGCAAAATATCTATTTGTGTTACCCACATTACAGTGCACAACCTGCAGCCCATGTTGAGATGATAATCCCAAATGTCAAACATCAAACATATTTGAGATTCTACACGTAAGGAACTTAAATAAGGCCACCGCAAACTTATGTAAATTAAAGTTAGCTAGAGAGGACAGTTAAGTATCTTTCCTTTATCATATATATATGTATATAAACATCAAGTCACGGATACATTTCTAACCTTGTGTTCACTTGAAAGATTCTAGAACAAGATGTCTACTAGATAATCTTAAGTTTCCTCTGGTGCTATTTTTATCCTTTTTGTATGTCCAGAAAACATCAAAGGAACAATAATTGTTAAAAAGGTAGTAAGAAGTACAAGTGAAACTTTCACATAAATAATACACCTATTAGCATTAGAAATACGTCAAGAATGACACTTCAATATATTTCTTTGGTAAGTCGTTTTATATTTCCATGCATATAGGATAATTGTTGAGATAGGTGGCTTGTGAGATCAAACATTTGGGAATTATAAAACAAGATGAAGGATTCATTAAACTGCCATCAAAATAGTAAATTTACACTCCGTGGTCTCTCATCAAACACCATTCATGCATATGCAGATTTGTGAGAGGGAACTTCAAATTTCAAATATTTCAGAGTCGACACTCACCTGATTAAGCATCCATTTCAAGCCAACTGCAGCTGTGCACTCATTCTTTGAAGCACTTGTGTGCAAATCTAAATTATAGAGTTTATCCAGTGTTTCTGTAATTGTTAAATTATTACTCCTCCTGACTTTAACTGAGAAGATCTCTCCATTGGAGCTTATGTTGATATGACTATTCAATAATGTCTCGAACCATCCACTCCCGGATCTCTGTGTAGACAAAATAGCAAAGAATCGAACGGGATTGCATCTACACTCAGCCCTAAGTACGCACATAAAAAAACATGTCAGCAACTGTAAATTGCAATCCAAACTCAAAACCAGCATAACAAATATCTTAAATCCTACCTTCTAAAAGTTTCAGGTTTTGGGTAGTGTACATAAAGCTTTTCCCATGGTTCAACATCAGGTGCCTCACATGGCCTCTCCACTACTGGAACATTTAGAATTCCAGCCTTGGTGCCAATACTAAGTTGCTTTATACAGATTGAGCATATATAAACCCCAAAGAACATTGCAAATGCTAACACAATCATTCTCAACAACAGCGGAGATTTCTTTTGCTTTAATGTCGAGCTATCCTGAAAATCAAAGGATTTTCTACGTGTTGAAAAAGGGCATATCACATCAACAAAGTAAGAAAGTTTTCATTTATTTCTAAAACCTAAACCATATATAAACAAGGGGATATCACAAAGAAGATTACATGGGTATTAACTAAAGCCTAATTAAAATTCTGAAGTTAATCAACAGTCTGAAACAATCTCTTCTATATTTTTTTTACTTCAATTAATGAAATATTCCACTTCAATAAACCCATATAAGATCATAGAAAAATAAGAAGAGGATATCAAAATGGGTTTCTTCTATTTGCATACTTATAGACAGACAGTAAGCCTAAAATGTAGGGAAATATTCCATAAATGTAAGATTATTCAAACACCCAGAACACAAAAAACGTATGTTACACAAAAATAATCTTTTCAACCTAATATATAATAATTGTATACTCTTATAATTAAGCATAATAAAAAATGGGACTTACTTACCTTGGAGATGAAACAGAGATCGTCAGCCATAATTTTAGGTTAAAAAAGGAAGGTAAAGAAAAGGGGCATTTGGAAACAACGATTCAAGTCGTCTTTTCCCTTTTCTTTCTAGCTTTATTCATTATTTTTCAGATATATGTAAACAACTGTAGATACAGTGAAATAGATATAGAAAGAGAGAGAGTGAGTTTTTTCTCGTGAAGAACAATATGATGAGATGCTTCGACCGTTGCACTCTCTCTCTCTCTCTCTCTCTCTCTCTCTCCTTTTTAAGATTTTGCTTCAGATTTACAGCACCCTGTATAGTATCTCACGCTTCTGTAGCTAGTTTTCTCTCTCCTTTGATCGTCCGTCGCCTTGTGCCTTTGATCCGAATCCAAACGGGGAAAGGGCGACAAAAGAGAAATGCAAACTAGCACGACATCGTTTATACTAGTTAGGTCGCAACTTTGGTTGTACTCTGGATTCTTATAGACTTTGAGGTGCTTGGATTTTACAAGAGTCCTTGCAACTTGTTGCCAATAGATACTACTACTATATAATAAAAATCATGAAATTAATTTGCTTATAAATTGATTAATATAGTATTGATATATATATAAAGGGATTATTTATTGGTCTGTATATCGATGTTGTATTGATTAAAATTAATTTCATACTAACCACCCTTAATAAAAAATTTTACTTGTGGTTCTAATTATTATTGATGTTAGGATAGGGAGAGCATTATAAAAATATCAATTTTGCCTGTAAAACTATCAATTTTCTAATAAAATTTGTTATTAATACAGATATAACAATAATTAAGTACTGTTTGTTTAGATCTGAATGGTTGAATTGTTGAATCGATCAGCTATTAAGTGTGTTTGTTTTGAAAAAAAAATCGTTTGTCATTCAGTCGATTTGGGCTAAATGATTTAATGTCATTTTTTTTTTTATTGAATGCGCTGAATGAATTTTTTTTTTTACAATATTAACTATTATATTAAATAATATTAAATACATTTATAATAATTTTGAATTTTTTTAGAGGAGTAAAGTAATAAAAATATGTTATTCAGATGTTTCAATCATGTCAATTATCAAACAACTTTTTTATTCAGATTCAGATTCATTCAATTTTTATCAAATACCCCTTTAATTCTTTTAGTGGAGTTGAAAGCGATCAAAAAGAAAACTTCAGAAATCTTATCTTCTATTATGTTAAATTAATGTGTAGGCTTAAAATTGTAACCTTGAACGATAAAAAGAGAATCTTTACCACTAAAATTATTACCTTTTTTTTATTATTAAACTATAAAAGTGTGTTTGTTAAATGATGAAAAGTAAATTAAAGCGTGTTAGTTATAAGTATGTCTAGAAAAACTTGATCATTACTTTGGATTAAGCAAAATAGACTCACAGGTGTAAACTTCTAGTTGACCAGCCAGCCAGCGTGTTAGAGCCGAGTGGACTGGGTAAAATTATTATTTATGGAGTATTTTTTTACATAGTAAAATTCAGATCGATCGATCACCACATTTTATTTACTGCAGATTAAATTAAATTTATTCAAAATCCCTCACGTGTGATTTGAGATTTTGGGAAAATAACTGGAAATAATCTGGTCTGAATTTTATTCTACTTTTAAGGTTGATGAGGTTTTGTAAAGTTGATTTAATTATAATACATAACTACTCCCCGCCTCCCAGTCCCCGCACAAGTTTATAAAGTTGAAAAATATAATCAAACTGGACGGACAGTTTATAATCCGCCTTAGTGAAAAGTGATTTAAAGTTTTCAACCGGCGTTCCTTTTAAATATACTAGTAGGTAGTAATTTGTATAATTTGTTAAAATTACAATAAAAAATATTTTTTTTATTGTAAGTTATTTTCATATAATTTTTTTAATACATTTTTACATGACATGTGAAGCAAACTTGCTAATAAATAGTAAAAAAAAATTTAGATTGGTTTTTATTTTTGGTAGGAAAGAGTAGCGCATGTTAGAAAGTCACTCTTCAACAACATTCAGTTACTCAAACTGGATCTGAGACAAATTGCTATCTTCCTTCACAGAAAAACTAGTTAGATTAGTGCCTTCAACACGGTCGACTGCAAGCCTTATTGATCCTTTGAACATGTTAATTTTTGTATTACGCAGGATCACAGTAGCACCCTCTTTCATCAAGTCCACTGAACATAAGACATCTTATTAATGTATAATTAAAGACGAGAAAATCAATTTTGTGCAAATGTGAGAGGTTAAAAATATTCTTGCCTATGAAATGAGCAGCAGTTGTAAGCACAACTCCAAGCCAGTAAAATCTTACCCATTTCAAAAAAAAACAACTTAATATATTAAACTGGCTCTTAAGAACTATAAAGAAATAAAAATTTCAAAAATCTAGTTATCTGGAAACCATAAATGGTAATCTTCTCATTCCTCAGCCTTCTAGTTATATTTATAACACGAATTTATAACAAAACCTTTGTCATACCATCCACATATACCTCATACTTTGAGTCTTTATTCAGCATATCATGAGTTGTAAAGAAAATCAACAAATGAGGAGTCCACATTAAACATCAAAAATCAATTGGTCATGTTTATGTAAACTGAAATTCTTAATTTGGGATGGAGTGGCTATCAGTTGAGATCTCTCCTAACAAAGCAGACCAAACTTAGAATAATTAACACATAACATTATAAGGAAATTAAAGTAAAGGTTGAATAAAAATGCTTTCGAGTAACTTCAACAATAAATCATACCATGATCGTTTCTGACTTTGAATATAATCATTTCAGTCTCGTCACCTACCAAGCATTCAGCAAGACGCATTTGTCGTCCTTAACCTCTCCGCGTTATCATCTTTGAGCTAACAACCTTTAGAGTTGGGTTATATTAGTATACATTCTAGGCATTATAAAATAACAATGTATATTTCTTTTTGGCATTTCATCAAATCTGTAATGCACACATTTTACCGATAAAGATCAACATACACAATTTTCTGTATCAATAGAATCTTATAGCAAGTATCTACACAACAATATATAAGCATACATAATAACATATATACAATTAAAAGAGGCATAAGAGCAAACAACTTTATTAAATCATCAGTCTTTTTGAGAAACTGATTAAACAGCCATACCACAAAATATATGTAAAACAGATACTAAACAAATAGAAAAAGTGATGAAAAATAGATAACCAAAAAGAATGTCAATGTCCTCACCTGAAAACTTTCGCACCTCACCAGCTTACTCTATAACCCAGCATCTACTACTTTTACAAAAATCTTGAATTTTTATAACCTTTTTAGCAATAGTCAAATTCTGATCATGACCAATTAAACAACATAAAATAGTTCCATCACCCAAAAATTCATTTTTATCCAAGAAAATAAATAAAGCAAATCAGTTGATGCAATCTGATTCAATCAAAACTGGAATTGAGTAGGAATTTAACTTGAACAATTTATAAGTTTCATCAATGCAACACCTTGCTTCCCAATGTTTCTCAATTTTTCTCCAACCCGACTACTCCAACTCAACTCCGCACAACAGTTGCTGTCACCGTTAATCTAAATACATAATTATTGTTTATTTTCTCTCTAAACCTTAAAATTTTAAAAATAAAATATCTTCGATCTTCCAAAAAATCATCAAACTCTTATTCTCCCATATTATTAAATAATCTCACATAAACATCAATGTCCATGTCCCTCAAGTCATTAAATCATCTCACATGAAAAATATCCAATTCGTTTTTGAACAAACCCTTGAAGTAGAATTCACAGATATACAGACCCAAAAAATTAATGAAGAAAAAGAAGACGAAGACACACAAAGGTTGCATAAGGCTTACAACGAATAAGTATTTGGTTTAAGGAAGCTGAGGAGGTGGATAAAGGGATCGACATCGGCACATGAAGTTTTCTTGCTGTGAGTTGGTGGATTAAATAGAGAGATTGGCATAAGGGGAGAAGAGATTTGAGAGAACTAAAAGGAAGAGAAACTAAAGGGTCTAAAGAGTTCGACGGAAGCGATGATACGTATACGAAAGAGTAAGAGTCCAGATAACCAAGTTAACTCTAAATTAATCAAGGGTTGACTCACACTATAAGAAAAAGCCTTATTTCCGACGGAACATTCCCTCGAAAATAAGCCTATTATGTCGGAAGTAGATTATTTACGACGGAATATTTTGTCGAAAATTCGGTCGTATATATACGCGTCAAAGATAAGGTCCGTCGCAAATTCTGTCGCACCTATCTAATATACGACGGACTTATCTTTGACAGAATTTCGTCGAGCATAATCCCAATTTTAGTTATGTAATCCCAATTTCAGACACTAATTAACCAATTTTTAACTAAGAACAATGTCCAATTTTATCAATATCAGCCTTATTTCATACAAATTTTAGACCTATTTCATATCAATTTTAAAGCAATCAGTTAAGTACAAAATCAATTTTCAAACCCAAATATACATACAAAAACCTAAACTCAAATATACAAAATCAAATTACAGACTAAAATGTCATTGTGTAGAGGAAGAGGAGGAGGAAAATGAGAAGGAGGCGGCCGGACGTGGAGGAGGCAGCAGGAGGTGAAGGAGGGAGGAGGTAATGGCTGGAAGAGGAGGATGATGAGAGAGAAAAAAATTAGTTAGTAAGGGAGGCTGCGGAAAAAGACGATGACAATTTAGGTTTTAAGAGTTATTTTCGAAGGAATTTTTGTCAGAATTAATCCCTCAAAATTAAGATATGTTCGACGGATATTCTCTCGGAAATAACTCTTATGTCGTCGAAATTAGTTTCGCACTGGCGGGAAAGATGGCGCCACGGAGGGCCTAATACTTTCGACAGAATTTCGTCGGATTTGAATTATATTCGACGGATTATTCCTTCAGGAATAAATTAATTGCTTCCGTAAAGGATAAATTCGTCGGAAATAGCCAATTTTCTCTTAGTGTCAATGAGTTTTTCAATTAATTGAGAACTGCTTATGTCATTTGACGTGATCCTTGGACGTGTTTTTATATATAAAAATTGATGCCAAATAACCATCCATAATGGCCTTATATATATATTGTAAGACCCCAACTTTTATAAATAAAAATGAATTTTCTATAAATATTATTTTTGAATATTATGGAATAAATTTGATATAATGTTATAGTTGTGGGTAATATTTATAAATTTTGCAAAAGTAAGCAAGTTGTTATAAAATATTAGTTTGGTGGGGAATATTCTTTTTGTTTGGAAATATTAAATGCATTTACTCAATCATTAATTGGACCCCTGGCGGAAGTATTGTCGTAGTTAGAAAACGACAAAATTATCTTTCTATAAAAATAACGGGGGAGGTGTTAGTTAAAACCGCATTGAACTACCCGGTGGTAAAAGTACAATAATACGCGTGGTTGCATAGTAGCACACGGTATTGATTATTGATGCTTACGTGAGAAGTCACTTAGCTATACTCAATTATTGCTACCGTAATTGTTGCATCATATCTCTTATATTATTGATTCAATTATTGTCACAGTATCATCTGTATAATATGTTATATTATTAATTGAGACGACAAGTTATAAATGAGTAATAATTGTTGAAAGATTAAAAATGTGTTGATTAAAAATAAAATGATTTGTGGTAATATTTATTCAATCCTTGATATATATATAAAGAGTCTGTTATAAGACGTTTGTGGTAAGTTTGATTATTTTATGGGGAGGCCCATATGTCATCATCTAAGAGTCTCTTCGTTAATAGTAATTACCTTTGTGAATAGTAATTACCTTCGTCAATAGTATTTACCTTCGTCGATAGTATTTACCTTCAAATCGATAGTAATTACCTTCTTCAATAGTATTTACCTTCACAATCGATAGTAATTACCTTCGTCGATAGTAATTACCCCTTCATGAAATAGTAGTTGTCCCTTCATATTACCAAGAGTTAAGCGCTCTTGATTGTTCCAAAGGTTAATTACCCTTCATGAAATAGTAGTTGTCTCTTTCATATTACCAAGAGTCATTTTGACCCTTCGTTAAGACCAAAGAGCCACCCTCGGTTTTTCTATAAATAGAAAGCTCATTCCTTCATTATTTCTTACGAATTCATTGAAACTACAGAGAGAAAACTATAGAGAGAAGAAGAAAAGTATTTTGCTTCTTCACTTTTCCAATATTCATTCTTCTAAGGTAGGGAATATTATTTGTTGTACTAAGTAAGGGTGTTATTCTTTCTTATTCATGAAGAAGAATGTTGTTATTCCATTTCTTATTATTACATTGGAATAACTTTTGTATCACGTGATTTCACCCTATACTTGGTGACATTTTTCTATTATTACATTGGAACATCACATGCATGTGTTTTACACCCGGACTGGTTCCGATCTTTATTATTATTACATTGGAATATCACATGCGTGTGTTTTACACACCGACTGGGTTCCATTTTATTATTATTCCGCCTTTTGTTATTACGTTTAATATCACATGCATCTTATCTGTGGGACTGGTTCCATCATTTATTATTCCGCATTTATTATTACATTGGAACATTACGCTTTGTGTGAATTTCACGACACAGTTCCGTTATTATTATTCTGTTTGAATAACCTACACATGCGATCTATCGCATGCGTGGTGATTTCTTTTGTTATTCCATTCTTTATTACCCGATTGGTTAAAACTTTGACTTCTATACTCCATGAAATTAGTAGAATATCCTTGATATTTGCGTTTCATCCAAATCTTTTCATGGAAATATTCTTCTTCGATCATTCTTGAATTTTACTCTACAAAGCGATGTCGTGTTGACAATTTGGGCGTTAATAATTCTGGATAAAATAATTCTTGAACTTGTTTTATTGAATTCTTATATCATTGTCATCATCCTCATGTTTATATTATGTTGAAAGTCATCACGTGGCACATAGTTCATAGATGGACTTGGTATGATTATGACCGAGAGACTATTCGGTGTAATCATGGTAGTAATTTTATTAATGATGTGATGAAAGTCATCATGGCACGTAGTGCATAGATGGACTTGGTATGATTATGACCGAGACTATTCGGTGTAATCATGGTAGTAATATTACAAATGATGTGATAAAAATCCTCGATTGGTAGTAGTGCATTGATGTACAGCTTGTTGGCATGATCATGACCATTAATGAATACACAACTATTCTTGGCGTAGTGCGTGAATAATTGTGGTCGTGATACTTAAAGAATATCCTTGGCCGTAGTGTGTAGGGTGATTCGATGATGTGGAATATTTATTAAAGTTTGAGTCTCAAATTTATAACGATGATAAAAACCTTTTAAAATCATAAAAGATAGTAGATTTTATTTTCTACTTGACTCTTTTAATGGATTCTTTGGTTAAGTTGTAGTTAAACTTGATGTTCATTATATCTTATCGGTTTAACATTGTTGTTGAAACTAATGATAATTTATTACGCATTATCTTAGTCATAATATTTCTTCTTGAGCTAGTTGAGCTCACCCTTTCTTTCACTTTATTCTCTTGAGAAATGAGAATATAAATTTGGGACGAGTCGGGGAGCGGAGTAATGGTCCAGAGGATAGCATTAGTAGTCCTCACTATTACGTGAAATAGTGTGATAATAATTATAATGAGGACTCCTTTTGAGTTTGTATAATATCTAGTAGACAATATTTGTATTCAAACTCACAGTTATATGTCATATTGTACCACTTACAGTTATATTAGTAAGTTGTATTTAAATTACATACCATGTATCCCGACTACCCAAGATGGGTGATGTATACCTAATTTTGGGGACGTCCACGTTTGGTATCGAACTTAGGGATATGATCTGGCTAAGATGTGAGAATAGTACTAGGAGGGAGAGCAGGGAATACCTTCGCTAGTATGACCTACCTAAGTTTATGTGCTATTTTATTGGTCGGCCAGAATATAGAGATAAATTGTTACATGTTAATTAACCTTTTGTTTTGTGACAGTATCTGAAAATGACATCTGAGAATGTTGAGAGTAGCTTGATGGAGCACAGCGATCGTTGATTCACCACATATCAATAATCGGGATAATGTGCATCGGGAAGGCGACAATCCTCATGCAAACAACAACACCCACCAAATGATGAATGATCAAATGTTTAGAGGCTTTATGCGATTTATCAAACAATGAAAGAGAGCGATTCCTATCCAAAACGTAGGTGGAAACACGGAAAACTCTCGGCGGTCGCTAAACAATTCAAGGAAATTGAGACCACCGGGAGTTTAAGGAGAGCCAAAACCACTTACAGCGTGAGCATGGATAAAGAAGATTACCAAGATATTTGAGGCAAAATTTACGGAGTTATCACGGTTTCGTCCCCACTTGGTGGATAATGAAGAGAGAATGGCGCGAATGTTTTAAGAGGTTTGAAGCGGGAATACGTCAACATCTTATTTCTCATAAACCGTGTTTGTATTCGAGATGTTGTAAATAGGGCTCGATTAGTGGAGCGCGATAACGAGTCAACGCAACTAAAAGAAGCGGTAAGCAAAATTATAATACCGGTGAGTAGTCATCGAGCGGTGACAACAAGCGTGGAGGAATCAACAGGGCGAGATATGGTAACCACTTGGGTGGTAATCGAGGCCAAAACAATAAGAATGGACATTTCAAGAAAAGGAGATTCAACAATGATGGAAAGACGTTAAGACCAAAGACCCGTTGTTAAGGAAGGAAAAGACCACTCATCATATGCTTCAAATGCGGAGAAGAGGGACACATCGGTCCGAATCATACCATCTTGATCAAAGCATGTTATAATTGTGGAAGAGAAGGTCACTTAGCTCGATTTTGTCGTTTACATCAAGACAAATTCAACTAGGATGGAGGCACTAAAGGCCGTTCGGAAAAAATCAAACCCAGAGTGTAGTCTGAGGAGGCGTTTGTTGTGACCTCCCAGAGAGCGAGGAACCCGAATGAGGTCATCACGGGTAAGCTTATCATAAACTCTAATGAAGTCTATACTTTATTTGATCTGGGTTCTACCCATTCTTTTATTTCTCCTACTTGCGCTCATCGATTAAATTTGACTCAGGAGAAATTAGACTTTGACTTATCTGTGGAAACTCCGTTTGGGAGAAACCTTCATTACATCCACTGTTTATAAGTCTTGTTTGGTTCAAATCGGTACCCTCACATTACACAGTCGATCTTATTTCATTAAAAATACTTGCATTTGGCGTGATTACAGGGATTGATTGGTTAACTACTTATCATGCAAAAATTGATTGTTTTAAATAGGTTGTTAGCTTTCATATTCCTAATCAACCTATTATGTGAATTCAAACGACCAAACCATTAAAATCAATCACGGTTATCTCAATCCATAAAGCTATTCGTTTATTGAAAAAGCGGATGTCAAGCTTTCTTAGCTCATATCACGATTTAAACAAAAATACGTCGGTTTTGAGCGATATTTCTATTGTTAATAAATTTCACGACGTATTCCCAAGAACTTCTGGCCTACCCCAGAGCGTGAAATTGAATTTTGTATCGACCTTGAACCCGTTATAAAACCTGTTTCCAAAGCCCCATATCGAATGGCTCTATTGAACTTCGTGAGTTAAAGACCCAACTGCGAGGAATTGTTAGACATTGGCTTTATTCGTCTAGTACTTCTCCTTGGGGTGCTCTGTCTATTCGTGAATAAGAAAGATGGGAGTATGCGACTTTGTATTGATTATCGGGAGTTGAATCATGTCACCATCAAAAATAGGTATCCATTGCCACGTATTGATGACTGTTTGACCCGATTGCAAGGAGCCAAATTCTTTTCAAAGATTGATCTTCGTTCCGGATATCACCAATTGAAGATTAGAACCGCTGACATTCAAAATTCGGCTTTTAGAACTCGGTACGGGCATTATGAATTCCTAGTCATGTCCTTTGGATTGACTAATGCTCCTGCTGCCTTCATGGATATGATGAACCGAGTATTCAAGGAATATTTAGATCACTTTGTGGTCGTCTTTATTGATGACATCCTTATTTATTCCAAAAGCCGTGAAGATCATGAGCAACACTTGAGGCTGACACTCCAAAAGCTTTGTGAATATAAGCTTTATGCCAAGTTGAAGAAATGCGAGTTCTGGCTTGAAGAAGTAGCATTCCTTGGGCCGTGGTATCAAGTCATGGAATATCTGTTGACCCAAAGAAAGATTGAAACTATTCAAAGTGGGAACAACTTAAATCGATGTCAAAATCGTAGCTTTCTCGGTTTAGTAGGTTCTTAGCGGAGATTCGTGGAAGGATTTTCTCGAATTGCTACTCTCGATTGACTCGGTGACTCAAAAAGATACAAAGTTCGGTTGGAGCGAAGAATGTGAGAAGAGTTTTCAAGAACTCAAGAGGAGACTTATTTCAAGACTGTTACGACAATACCATCCGCTCGGAGGATTTATCATCTATAGTGATGCTTGGGCAAAGGGTTGGGATGTGTTCTCATGCAACATGGAAAAAGTTATAGCTTATGCCTCGCGACAACTCAAAGAATATGAGAGGAATTATCCTACTCATGATCTAGAGTTAGCGGTATTGTTGTCTTGCACTTAAAATTTGGAGGCATTACTTGTATGGGGAGAAAGTGGAGATCTTTACGGATCATAAAAGCCTCAAATATATTTCTTCACTCAAAAGGAACTCAACATGCGACAACGACGTTGGCTTGAGTCATTGAAAGATTATGATCATACCATCCAATACCATCCTGAAAAAGCGAACATGGTAGGTGACGATTGAGTAGAAGATCATATGCAAATCTGAGTGCGTTATTGTCAACGCAAAGCCCATTTTGTGTGACTTGCAAAGGATGGAGATAGAGTTAAAGACTCGAGGACGCGTGT
Organism: Panax quinquefolius; assembly: GCA_020205615.1. NCBI lineage: Eukaryota > Viridiplantae > Streptophyta > Magnoliopsida > Apiales > Araliaceae > Panax > Panax quinquefolius. Next base: position 5,023,643 of record CM035157.1, read on the forward strand.
GATGATAGCGAGTATACGAGTAGAACCGACTTTAATCGATAAAGTTAAAAGCTGCTCAAGCTACTGGACACGGAGTACGATCGTATAAGGAAAGAAAGTCAAGAAGGTGCTATCTTAGGAAGCAAGAATCGATGAAGAAGGAATACTTGAGTCAACTCCGGACTTTGTGTTCCTAAAGACCACGATTTAAAGTATAATATCATGATGGAGGCGCATTGACACACCATTTGCAATCCATCTTGGGAGTACCAAAATGTATCATGATATTCGGCCATACATTTTGGTGGAAGCAATATGAAGAGAGAGATATTTGTTTATCTCAAGGTGTCTAACTTGTCAACGAGTTAAAGCGGAGCATCAAGTACCAAAAGGTCCATTGCAACCACTTGAAATTCCGAATGGAAGTGGGAGCACATTACCATGGATTTCGTTCTGGGTTTTCCTAAGGTTTCTCAAGGCATTGATGCGATTTGGGTCATTGTTGATAGATTGACCAAGTCTGCTCATTTCTTACCGATCTGAGAAACTTATACACTCGAACATCTTGTTCAGATGTACATAAATAAGATTGTAAGATCGCATGGTATCTGCAGATCCATAGTTTCCGATCGAGACCCAAGATTCACTTCACGATTTTGGGTTAGTTTGCAAAAAGCTATGGGCACGGACTTACGATTTAGCTCGGCATATCATCCTCGACGGACGGACGGACGATGGAGAGAACTATTCAAACTCTTGAAGATCTATTAAGACTACGTGTCCTTGATTTCAAGGGAGTTGGGACAAGTTCTTACCATTGGTGGAGTTTTCCTACAACAACAGCTTATCAAGCAAGTATTGGCATGGCTCCATTCAAGCGTTGTATGGAAGAAAGTGTCGTTCCAAGATCTTTGGGATGAGGTGGGTGAAGCAACGTTGTTGGGACCGGGAGTTGATACGTATGACTACGGAAAAGATTCAAACGATCCAACAACGTATAAAAACCTCACAAAATCGACAAAAGAGTTATCTTGATCTTCATCGAAAGGGCGTGGAATTCGATATAGGAGATCATGTGTTGTTAAGAGTTGCTCCATGGAAAGGAGTTACAAGATTTGGAAAGAGAGGAAAACTTAATCCTCGATTCATCTGGTCCATTTTAATCCTCGATCGAGTAGGGCGTGGCTATAGACTCGCTTTCTGCCAAATATGTCTCGTGTTCATAACGTTTTTCACATATCCATGTTACGTAAATATGTGAAAGACCCGAACCATATTATTGAGTTAGAACCCAGGACGAAATAGCGGAAGATTTGACGTATGAAGAGGTTCTGTTCAAATTTTGGATAAGAAGGAACATATTCTACTACGCTCCAGGTTATACCTCAAATCAAAGTTTTGTGGAGGAACCACGATGTTGAGAAAGGACTTGGGAGTTAGAATCAAAATGAAATCAAGGTAACCTTACCTCTTGAACATACCAGTCGTGCACCCTAATTTCGAGGGCAAAATTTCATAAGAAGGGAGGTTGTAAGACCCGGCTTTTATAAATAAAGATGAATTTTCTATAAATATTATTTTTGAATATTATGGAATAAATTTGATATAATGTTATAGTTGTGGGTAATATTTATAAATTTTGCAAAGTAAGCAAGTTGTTATAAAATATTCGTTTGGTGGGGAATATTCTTTTTGTTTGGGGAATATTAAATGCGACGGCTCAATCATTAGTGGACCCCCTGGCGGAAGTATTATTGTCGTAGTTAAAAACGACGTAATTATCTTTCTATAAAAATAACGGCTAGGAGGTTTTACCCTTAAAACCTGCTTGAACTACCCGTGGTAAAAAATACAGATGTCTGGCGTGGTTGCGTAGTAGCACCACTGTATTGATTATTGATGCTTACGTGAGAAGTCACTTAGCTATACTCAATTATTCTACTGTAATTCTTTGCGTCATATCTCTTATATTATTAATTCAATTATTGTCACGATTATCATCCGTATAATATGTTATATTATTAATAGAGACGACAAGTTATAAATGAGTAATAATTGTTGAAAGATTAAAAATGTGTTGATTAAAAATAAAATTATTTGTGGTAATATTTATTCAATCCTTGATATATATATAAAGAGTCTGTTATGAGACGTTTGTGGTAAGTTTGATTATTTTATTGGGGGCTCATATGTCATCATCTAAGAGTCTCTTCGTTAATAGTAATTACCTTTGTGAATAGTAATTACCTTCGTCAATAGTATTTACCTTCGTCAATAGTATTTACCTTAAATCGATAGTAATTACCTTCTTCAATAGTATTTACCTTAGTCGATAGTAATTACCTTCGTCGATAGTAATTACCCCTTCGCAAATAGTAGTTGACCCTTCATATTACGAAGAGTTAATCGCCTCTTGATTGTTCCAAAGGTTAATTACCCCTTCATGAATAGTAGTTGTCTCTTTAATATTACCAAGAGTCATTTTGACCCTTCGTTAAGACCACGAGAGCCACCCTCGGTTTTTCTATAAATAAAAAGCTCATTCCTTCATTATTTCTTACGAATTCATTGAAACTCTAAAGAGAGAAACTATAGAGAGAGAAGAAAGAAAAGTATTCTACTTACTTCACTTTTCCAATATTCATTTCTTCTAAGGTAGGAAATATTATTTGTTGTACCTGTAAGGGTGTTATTCTTTCTTATTCATGAAGAGAATCATTGTTATTCCATTTCTTATTATTACATTGGAATAACTTTGTATACGCGATTTACCTATACTTGGTGACATTCTTCTATTATTACATTGGAACATCCATGTCTGTGTGTTTTACACGGACTGCTTCCGCTTTATTATTATTACATTGGAATATCCTCACATGTGTTTTTACACTGCACACAGTTCCATTTTTATTATTCCGTCTTTGTTATTACATCGCTTAATATCACATGCTTATCTTATCTGGGGACTGGTTCCATCATTTATTATTCGCATTTATTATTACATTGGAACATCACGCTTGTGTGAATTTCACGACTGGTTCCGTTATTATTATTACATTGGAATAACTTTTGCTGTCTTGCTTCTATCGCATGCGTGGTGATTTCTTTTGTTATTCCATTCTTTATTACCCGGTTGGTTAAAACTTTGACTTCTATACTCCATGAAATTAGTAGAATATCCTTGATATTTGCGTTTCATCCAAAGATCTTTTCATGGAAATATTCTTGATCATTCTTGAATTTTACTCTACAAAACAAGATATCATGTTGACAATTTGGACGTTAATAATTCCTGGATAAAATAATTCTTGAACTTGTTTTATTGAATTCTTATATCATTGTCATCATCCTCATGTTTATATTATGTTGAAAGTCATCTGTGGCATGTAGTTCATAGATGGACTTGGTATGATTATGACCAGAGACTATTCGGTGTAATCATGACCGTAATGTTACAAATGATGTGATGAAAGTCATCTATGGCCTGTAGTGCATAGATGGACTTGGTATGATTATGACCAGAGACTATTCGGTGTAATCATGACCGTAATGTTACAAATGATGTGATAAAAATTCTCGTTGGTAGTAGTGCATTGATGGACCGATTGTTGGCATGATCATGACCATTAATGAATACGAGAACTATTCTTGGCGTAGTGTATGAATAATTGTGGTGGTGATACTAAAAGAATATCCTTGGCCGTAGTAGTGCGAGGTGATTCGATGATGTGGAATATTTATTAAAGTTTGAGTCTCATTTATAATGATGATGAAAATCCTTTTAAAATCATAAAAGATAGTAGATTTTATTTTCTACTTTACTCTTTTAATGGATTCTTTGGTTCATTGTAGTTAAACTTGATGTTCATTATATCTTATCGGTTTAACATCTTTTGTAAGCTAATGATAATTTATTACGCATTATCTTAGTCATAATATTTCTTCTTGAGCTAGTTGAGCTCACCCTTTCTTTCACTTTTTCTCTTGAGAAATGAGAATATAGTTGGGACGAGTCGGGGAGCGGAGTAATGGTCGAGAGGATAGCATTAGTAGTCCTCACTATTACGTGAAATAGTGTGATAATAATTGTAATGAGGACTCCTTTTGAGTTTGTATAATATATAGTAGACAATATTTGTATTCAAACTCACAGTTTATGTCGTATTGTACACGACAGTTATATTAGTAAGTTGTATTTAAATTCTGTACCATATATCTGACTACCCAAGATGGGTGATGTATACCTAATTTTGGGGACGTCATATATATATATATATATATATATATATATATATATATATATACAGTCCGGATCTTAAGGTCACCCCTTATCTAACATACCTTGCTCACCCCTCTTTAGCGACGGACCGGATGACGATTCGATCCATCGCTATATGTAGAACCGTCATCTTAGCTTTTAGTGACTGACATATAAATGACGGACCGAATCGTCGCCTAGTCCATCGCTAAAATGGGTGAGCAAGGTATATTAAATAAAGGTGAGCTTAAGATCCCAGGATAGTGTATATATATATATATATATATATATATATATATATATATATATATATATATATATATATATGAGTAATGATTCATAGTATGTATTTGATATAAATTCTAATAGGGTATACATCATCTATATCATTGAAAATAAGAAGGAACGGTCGGGATTATTAATTGAAAATCGATGTCCGCTACTATATTAGTAGCGGACGATAAAAAAATTACATATCATCTGTTACAAATATTAGCGAACACTAATCAAAATAAGGGTTTACTTTTATTTTAAGGTTTAGTGTTTATTAACTAGGTTTAAGGTGTATTATACTATTCAAATCTAGTAGTCGTTCTTGAGATTTTGGTGACCTATGACGAAAAATAAAAACGAGACATTTTTTCAAAATATTGTTTTCACAAAAAATATAAATAAATAAAAAGTACAAGTTGTATCAAAAAATTATCTTTCCAGAGCTTAAAACATAATAATTTGAATATAACAAAATATATAAGAACTTCAACTACAACAAAATATATGAGAATTTCGAATACAACAAAATATATGAAAATACATTTATTAAAAGATACTTTTTTTAGTATTTTTAGAGGCAAATTTTTTAATCAAATGTTCAAAATTAAGTTTGTCAAACATATCATTCTCGATGCATATGGTTGTGAACCCATTTAACATTTCTTGCGTCCTAGTCGACTACAAGTAATTTTTTAACAATTTCAACTTTGAAAAAATTTCTTTCAGTAGATATCAGTCACATGAATAGTTAATATTATATCCTGTAAGTAATTGAAATATTAAGATAACAATCCAAAGTTTTTACAAACTCCAAAAATTTTAATAACTAATTTTATTTCTTTTAACAAAATCACACACACACACACACATACATGGTATAGAATACAAATACAAACTTAATTATACAACAGTTGTGACGCCCCCAAAATAGGTATACATCACCTATTCTGAGTCGCCAAATACATGGTACAGAATACAAATACAATCTTTAATATACAACAAGAAAGCTGTGAGTTTTAATACAAATATTGTCTGCTAGACAATATCCACTCTCAGAATAAGTCCTAATTATATTTATTGTCACACTATTTAACAGAATAGTGAGGACTATTAATACTTATCATCCGGACCGAGTCACTCCGCTTCTTCGACTAGTCCGGTTCGTTCTCATTTCACAAGAGAATAGTGAAATAAAGGGTGAGCTCAACTAGCCCGATAAGAAATATTATGACTAAGATAATGAAGAATAAATTATCATTAGTCTTCAACAATGTCAATGAACCGATAAAATACAATAGACATCAAGTTTAATCTGCGGTGAACATGCGATCCATTAAAAGAGTCAGTAGAAAATAAAATCTACTATCTTTTATGATTTAAAAAGTTTTCATCACTTTTATCATTTGGGACTCGACAATAAATAATCCACATCATCCCCGCACTACTGACGAGGATATTCATTAGTATCACAACCACAAATTATCCATGCACTACAGGCCAATGATATTCGTGTATTCATCAATGGTCATGATCATGCCAACAACTGTCCATCAATGCACTACGGACCAATGAGAACTTTTACCACATCATTTGTAACATTACTGACATGATTACAATCAATAATCCTCGTCATAATCATACCAAGTCCATCTATGCACTACAGGCCACAAATGACTTTCAACAAAATATAAATATGAGGATGATGACAATGATATAAGAATTCAATAAAAAAAGTTCAAGAATTAATTTATTCAGGAACTAATAACGTCCAAATTGTCAACACGATACTTCTTTGTAGAGTAAAATTTAAGAATGCTCAGAAAAATATTTCCACGAAAAGATACTGGATGAAACATAAATATCAAGGATATTCCACCAATTTCATGGAGTATAAAGTCAAAACTTTAACTAACCGAGTATAATAAAGAATGGAATAACAAAAGAAATCACCATACATGCGATGCTTCGATGTATGTGCAGTTTATTCAATGAATAATAAATAACGGAACCAGTCGGGATTTAATACGCACCGATAGAATATTCCAATGAATAATAAAGAATGGAATAACAACAGAAATCACCATGCATGCGGTACTTGATAGATGTATGCGAGTTATTCCAATGAATAATAAATAACGGAATCAGTCCTGCAGAAAAAACATGCATGTGAGATATTCAAATGAATAATAAAGAATGGAATAACAGAAGTTCTCTTCATGAATAAGAAAGAAATAATACCCCTTACCTTAGAAGAAACTGGATATTGGAAAAGTGAGGTAGCAGACTTCTCTTCTTCTTTCTCTCTATAATTTCTCTCTCTAGAGTTTCAGTGAAGTCGTAAGAAATAATGATGGAATGAGCTTTTATTTATAGGAGAATGGACTGAATAGTAACTAATTCATGAACGGTCTAGATTGATTTACTTTTAAACGGACGGTCCATATTTATTTACTATTAAAACTTTAAGCAACGGTCCATACTGATTCACTATTAAAACTTTAAACCAGCGACCCATATTGATTCACTATTAAAATTTTAATCCAGCGATCCATATTGATTTACTATTAAAACTTTAAACCAACGATCCTTATTGATTTACTATTATAATTTCAACCAACGGTCTGAAAAATTAACACATCTCCTCATGGAATAATATTGTACCCAAAAATGATTTGGACCGAAAAGAAATATATTTTTCGGGTGAATAGTACCCCGTGAATAGTAACTCATGAATAGTAATTCATGAATAGTAACTCTGACATGAAAAGTGCCCCAAATACCCGATTGAACAATATAACCTCCAGACATCAATTATTATCGAAATAAATGTCGATTTTTACTAACACTAATAATTTCAACACAGTGAAACTATTAAATTCATCTATAATCAACACGAACTTATTCATCATTAATATTATAACTCACAATATTTAACAACCAGGTCGTTCCCAGGAAAGAGGGGGCTTTCTGATAAGGATTTTTCTTATTGGTAGCCTTGATTAGGTGACCAAACTTCTCCTCGACGGAACTTCTGACATTGTAAATATTACAATTTAATAATATGAATAACTTTGTCGTCTCAATTATTGATTTAATAATATAACATATAATGCGTATGATCTTGTGTCAATAATCAAATCAATAATATGAGAGATATGATGCATCAATTCTTTCAGTAGCAATAATTGAGTATAACCGAGTGACTTTTCACGTAAGCATCAATAATCAATACTGCGTGTCTTACTACTATCAACTACGCCAGACATCGCATTTTTTTACTACCGGGTAGTTCAACGGTTTTAACGGTAATACTTCCAAGTTATTTTTATAAAAGATATTACATCATTTTATTACTACGATAATACTTCCGTTATGGGGTTCACCAATGATTGTGTCGTCGTACGAATATTCCCTGTTAAAACGAATATTCCCCGACCAATCGAATATTTTATAACAACTTGCATACTTTGTAAAATTTATAAATATTACCCACAACTATAACATTATATTATATTCACACCATAATATTCAAAAAAAAATATTTCGAAAAAATTAAATCTTTATTCATAAAATTTGGGGTCTCACAATCTCCCCTCCTTATGAAATTTCGCCTTCGAAATTAACGTACGTACATGGTATTTCGAAGAGGTGAGGATACCTTGACTTCATTTTAGATTCTAACTCTTGAGGTATAACCTTTGAGTGTCGAATAGGATCCTTCTTATCCAAGATTTTATCATGTATCTCCTCATACATTAAATCTTCTACTATCTCGTCTAGTTCCAATTCAATAATTCAGTTTGGGTCGTCCACATATTTACGTAACATCGATACATGAAAAATGTTATGAACACGCGACATACTTAGCGGTAAGGCGAGTCTATAGGCCAGAGTTCCTACTCGATTGAGGATTAAAAATGGGTCAATTAAATCAAGGGTTGAGATTTCCTCTCTTCATCGATTTTTGCTTCTAGAATAACGCCCACTTGAACTTTCTTCTTCACATTTATCAGCTCCAAGTGTGTAGTTTGAGCAACTTTAACTTTATTGATTAAAGTCGATTCTACTCGTATATTCGTTATCTTCACGTGGGTCCCTAGAGTCTTTAACTCTATCTTCATCATTTGTAAGTTATACAAAATGGTTCTTTGTGTTAACAACATCGCACTTGTAAATGATATCGATCTTCTACTCAACGAAGTCATTTACCACGTTCATTTCTTCCACGATGATATATGAATGGTCGTAACCTTCAACAAAATTTCAAGCCATCGTCTTTGGCGCATTATCGTTCATTTTGGGTGAAGAAATATTTAAGGGTTGAAGAAATGGGTTTTGTATCTTTGAAATTCGATATAAAATTCGATTTCACGTTACGGGGTAGGCTAAGAAGTCTTCAAGAATACGTCAGGAAATTTATTAACAATAGAAATATCATTCAAAACTGTGACTCTCATCCAAGACTTGGATAGCACATGTAATGAAGGTTTCTCCTAACAGAGTTTCAACAAATAAGTCAAAGTCTAACTTCTCCGTAGTCAAATTTAAACGTTGAACACAAGCAAGAGAGATAAAAGAATGGGTAGAACTGGTATCTAATAAGGTATAGACTTTGTAAAAATTTATAATTAACTAACTCGTGCTAACTTTGTTCGGGTTACTCGCTTTTTGAGAAGTCACGAAAAATACTATTCCTGAAACCACCGACTTTATTTTTTTCGTATCCGCCTTTGGTGCCACCGTCCCAGCTGGACTTGACTTTGGTGCACGACAAAATCGGGCTAGGTGAACTTCTTTTCCATAACTAAAATATAACTTGCTTTCTTTTCGGATTGTACCTTCCCGGTTATTTCCTCTCTATCATGATTTTCCCATTTCTCTTCTCCTGTATTTCAGATATCATTCTAAAATATAGTTTCAAAATAAGGGTTTATTAACATGTCACATGTGACGCCCCCAAAATAGGTCCATTCCATCCAACCCATTCTGAGTCGCCAAATACATGGTACAGAAATAACTACAACTTTATTATCACAACAATAAAACTGTGAGTTTAAATACAAATATTATCTTCTAGACAATATTTATACTCAAATAAATCCTCATCACATTTATTGATACATTATTTTATAATAATGGTGAGGACTACTAAACAACTCTCTCTAGAACCTTCATTCCATACCCCCGACAAAGTACTTCCGCTACATTCTCTCGCCTCCCGAGAAGAAAAATGGAACAACAAGGAAAAGGGTGAGCTCAACTAGCCCAAAGAAAAATGTTATGACTAAGGTAATATACAACAAATTATCGTTAGTCTCCAACAGGGAAAAATCGATAGAATACAATAGATAACAAGTTTCGGATCAATATTCGCGGAGGAAATAATAATTCATAGAAGAGTTACGTAGAGAATGAAATCTACTATAATCTATGAATTTAACGGTCCATCATCAATATTTTATCCCTCAGAACATCAATCAATATTCATCTCAAATCAAATATTCATCTTTACACTACAGCCAAAGATATTCATCAATCGGTTATGTTCATCTCAACACTGCTCATCTTTGCACTAAAGGCCAAAGATATTCATCGATCGATCATGTTCATCTCAACACTGCTCATCTTTGCACTAAAGGCCAAAGATATTCATCGATCGATCGTGTTCATTTAAACACTGCTCATCTTTTACTTCTGAGCCAAAGATATTCTTCAAAATCATTCATCTTTGACTGAAGCCAAAGATATTCTTGAAAATCATTCATCTTTGCACTACAGAGCCAAAGATATTCTTCGAAATCATTCATCTTTACTACGAAGCCAAAGATATTCAATAATATCATCATTTAAGACCGAGGATGATGAAAAATATTTTTAAAGAAAACGAATCCAATGAAACAAAATGACAAGGATTAAGGATTAGTACTTGGTTTTATCCACGTCCAAAAATACCTCAAAAATAATCACGGTGGTGTAAAATTCAAGAATGATCAAAAACATGGATACAATCAAAGCTAGTATCCAAAATAGATATTTTGGACGAAAAGAAAAATTTTCATTTTTCGGTGAATAATCTTTATTAATGAATAGTCTTGAGTATCGTGAATAATGCCATATCGTGAATAGTAACTCACACCAAAAGATAGAAATTCCACAAAAAACATCTTCACGCTTCATGAATAGTACTCGTGAATAAGAACTCGTGAATAATAACTCATGAATAGTAACTCGTGAATAGTAACTCATGAATAAAGAACCCCAACATGAAAAAGTTCCAAATTTGATAAAAAAGTACCAACCAATATTTCAAAGATAATGATATTAAAGAATTAATATCATTTGAGAAGAAAATAACATCCCTTACCTCGAAGAATCGAAGATTTCCGGAAGGAAAGGTTCAAGTGATGCCGAATGAAACTTGTCTTTGAATAAAGAACTCTCAAAGTATCTAAATACTCACAAAATACGCTCAATAATATAGAGAGAAAAAGAGAAAAACTTTGTTTACGGTGTGATTTTCAATTCTAACTTAGCCCTCTATTTATAGGAAAATGTTAGCCGTAGAAGCGGACTTGACTTGCTTTACACGATGGCTTTACTGCTACTATTGCCACCCACCACATTTGAAATAAAATTCAGCACATTTCTTCACCAACCACAAGTGGGGCCCCTCAATTCTAGAATTTTCCACCAAAATCAATTATAACCCTAATTTAGAATCCGACACCTCTTAAAATTCACAACAAATCATTCGTGCATTTTAACGGTTCAAAATTTGTGGACATATACTCAACTTATGTATGTATAACATACCCAAAAATTACCACAATCCAACGGTCGGATTAAAAATTATAACCCATGATATATCTCAAAACCCTGATTTGATTTTTAACACCTCCAATCCGATAAAATCTTGATAAAACACCTCAACATTAATTCCTTCATTAATAACCACATAAATAAATTCATCATTTATATTCATATAAAATAAATATTTCCTTATCATATGAATCAATAATTAATTATTCACAAATAATATTACGTAATCACATTTATGACAACCAAATTGTTCCCGGAAAGAGGGGCTTTCCAATAAGGATCTCTCCTCATCGGGCGCCGCAATTAGGTGACCAAACCTCTCCTTAGATGAACTTTCTAGACATTGCCAATAATGTTATCTAATAATATTATTCAAATAATATGAATTATTGATCCGATAATGGGAAATCTGCAAGCGATGACAATTATTGAAACAATAATAATATAAAATATCAACGCAGCAATTATTGAATCAATAAAATAAAATATTGAGCGAAAGAACTCATGTGAAAATTATTGAGTAGTGCCATCTTACGTGCGAATCAATAATTCAACAATCTTTGTAATACTGGTGTAACTCTTTATGCAACCACGCGTATATATTGTATTTTAACCACCGAAATTCCAATAGGTTTAATTGATATAACTACGCCGTTATTTATAACCACCCAAACTTTGTCGTTTTCCTCATCCAATCGCTTTTAGTTATGGGGCCCACATACATGGTCACTACCATTATACGAATATTCCCAAACGATTTAAATATTCTATCGAAAACGAATATTCCCCACAAAGATCTGAATATTCCACGACCAAAACGAATATTCCCAAGCAAAATGAATATTTTATAACCACTTGCTTATTTTGAAATATTTGCGTATTTAACCCTTAACTATCCACATTAATCAAATCAACCCTTACTATTTCAAAATAATAAATAAAGGAAATTCCTTTTTATTTAAAAAAAATTCGGGGTCTTACATATAAGGTTGTTACGTGTGAGTGTGTATATATAATATAATATGTGTGTGAGTGGGAAGTGGTGGGGGAAAAGAAAGGGTGAAAGTGATGGGTGTATGATTATAGTATATATGTTTATTATGTGAGTGGGAAATGGTGGGGGAATGGAGTTGAATTATAATAGAGGTACAGAAATAACTACAACTTTATTATTACAACATATAAACTGTGAGTTTAAATACAGATATTGCCATCTAGACAATATCCACACGCAAATAAATCCCCATCATAATTATTGATACATTATTTTACAAAATGGTGAGGACTACTAAACAACTCTCTCTGAACCTTCATTCCATACCCCGACTCGTACTCGCTACATTCTCGCCTCCTGAGAAGAAAAATGGAACAAAAAGGAAAAGGGTGAGCTCAACTAGCCCAGTAAAGAATATTATGACTAAGATAATATACAACAAATTATCATTAGTCTCCAACAGGAAAAATCTAATAGAATACAATAGACAACAAATTTTTTAATCAATATTAGCGGTGAAATAATAATTCATTAGAAGAGTTAAGTAGAGAATGCAAACTACTATCTTCTATATATGAATTTAAAAGTTCATCGTCGATATTTTATCCCTGTAACATCAATCAATATATATCTGGAATCAAATATTCATCTTTGCACTACAGGCCAAAGATATTCATCGATTAGTCATGTGTTCATCTAAACACTGCTTTATCTTTACTACGGGCCAAAGATATTAATCGATCGGTCGTGTTCATCTCAACACTGCTCATCTTTGCACTACTGGGCCAAAGATATTCATCAAGAAATCTTTCATCTTTTTACTACTGGGCCAAAGATATTCCATAATATCATCATTTAAGGCTGAAGATGATGAAAATATTTTTTAAAGAAACGAATCCGATGAAACAAAATGACAAGGATTAAGGATTAAGGATTCGTACTTTGTTTTATCCATGTCCAACAATACCTCAAAAATAATCATAGTGGTGTAAAATTCAAGAATGATCAAAACATGGATACAATCAAAGCTAGTATCCAGAATAGATATTTTGACGAAAAGAAGAAATTTCATTTTTTCGATGAATAGTGCAGTGATTAAGTGAATAATGGTCGATATCGTGAATAATCTTGTATCGTGAATAGTAACTCAAACACCAAAAGATAGAAATTTCACAAAAAAAATATCTCCACGCTTACGTGAATAAGACTCGTGAATAGTAACTCGTGAATAGTAACTCGTGAATAGTAACTCATGAATAGTAACCCCGACATGAAAAAGTTCCAAATATGATAAAAAGTTCCAACTAATATTTCAAAGATAATGATATTGAAGAAATAATGTCATTTGAGAAGAAAATAACATCCACTACCTCGAAAGACAATACTTACAGTTGAAACACCTGGATATAGGCTATGACTTGAACTTGCACTGTATATAGCAATACTCAAAGTATACTCAAAATACTCACAAGAATACGCTTCGATAATATAGAGAGAAAATTTGAGTTTACGGTGTGATTTTCAATTCTAACCTAAGCACCCTATTTATAGAAATTCTTAGAACACCAAAGCGAAAAATTGAATATAATAATATTATTTATAAACAAAATTCCTTAGCCCACCTTTGAAATCTGATTTCAGCCATAGCACATGTTAAATGAGGTTCACAAACTCACCAAAAACGTTTTTCTCAAAATAATTAATTAAAACTCCCAAAATCAATTATTTGAACTCAAAACTTCAATAATTCATAATAAATAGCTATTTTATCAGAAAATTCGATTCTCGCGAGTTTTTATAGGAAATTCAATTCTCTACAACTTTGCAGAAGAAAGTTTTTCCAAATTCCAAACAGAAATTGACCGAAATCCACAAACGGACGATTTTACATGCTATAATCAAATTTCAGTCAAGAAATGGTGTCCACCGACACACAAAACATGTGTTAATCATTTAATGCCACAAAAATACTCTTCCTCCTCATATACTCATATATCCCACATTCATTATAAAAATATCACCGTTAATATATTATTAAAATAATATATTTAAATGAATTATTTTATCAGAAAATGATAAAATATTAATTTTCAACAATTGTCATTTTAAAAATTTCCTCCATCTATATCCACATAAAATCAATATTTTCCTCATCATATAAATCAATAATTAATTATTCACAAATAATATTACTGAATCATCATCGATCTTGTGACGGTAGTTCTAGGAAAGAGGGGCTTTCCAATAAGGATCTCTCCTTCTCGGCGCAATTAGGTGACCAAACCTCTCCTTGGATGTAACTTTCTAGACATTGCCAATAATATTTTCTAATAATATTATTCAGATAATATGAATTATTGCTCTATAATGGAAAATAATGTGTAATGACAATTTATTGAAACAACAGGTAATATAAAATATCAATGCAAAGAATTATTGAATCAATAAAATAAAATACCGAATTGTAATTCTCATAACAATTATTGAGTAGTGCCTTTCACGTAAGAATCAATAATTGGTGCAATATCGTATGCTATCTTGTGTTTTTAACTACCGTATTTTAACAAAGATTAATTGTAACAACTACTGTAGATTATTTATAAACAACTTATATTTGTCGTTTTCTTCATCCAATCGCTTTCAGCATGGGACCCACAAAAGATCATACTGCCGTCAATGCGAATATTCCCAACGATCATGAATATTCCACGACCAAATGAATATTTTATAACCACTTGCTTATTCAAAATATTTGCGTATTTTACCCATAACTATCCACATTAATCAAATCCACCCTTACTATTTCAAAATAATAAATAAAAGAAATTCCTTTTTATTTAAAAAATTTCGGGGTCTTACATCACATATTATCCCTATACTCTGACCGACCAATTAAATATCAAATAAACTTAGGTAGGTCATACTAGCGAAGAAATTCCCCAACTCTCCCCTCCTAGTTCTTCTCTCACATCTCAGCCAGGGATCATATCCCTAAGCTTTGATACCAACTGTGATGCCCCGAAAAATAGGTATACATCACCCATCTTAAGTCGCCAAATACATGGTACAGAATACAAATACAAACTTAATTATACAACCGTCGTGTAATATACGATAATACATAAACTGAGAGTTTTAATAGGAATATTGTCATCTAGACAATATTCACACTCAAAGGAGTCCTCATTACATTTATTGTCACACTATTTAACAGAATAGTGAGGACTACTAATGCTATCATCCGGACCGTAACTCCTTTCCCAGACTCGTCCCAAATATATTCTCATTTCACGAAGAAACGATGAAAGAAAGGGTGAGCTCAACTAGCCTAGTAAGAAATATTATGACTATGATAATGCAGAATAAATTATCAATAGTCTTTAACAATGTTAAACTGATAAAATACAATAGACATCAAGTTTAACTGCAGCGGAACAAGCAATCCATTAGAAGAGTCAAATAGAGAATAAAATCTACTATCTTCTATGATTTAAAATATTTTCATCAATTTTCATCGCTGAGACTCAACTTAATAAATAAACCACATCATTGAATCATCCCTGCACTACGGGCCAAGGATATTCATTAAATCATCAATGGTCATGACTTAACCGAATAATCCCTGGTCATAATCATATCAAAAACTGTCCATCAATGCACTACAGGCCATTGAGGATTTTTACCACATCATTCGTCACATTACGGTCATGACTATACCAAATAATCCCTGGTCATAATCACACCAAGTCCATCTATGTACGTAAGCCAAAGATGACTTTTATCACAATATAAATATGAGAATGATGACAATGATATAAACATTAATCAAACGAAAACAAGGATAAATATTAAAGACTTTAAATTTATCCAAATATTATCAATCACTTAATAAACTTATAATCTAATATTATTAATATTATAACAATATTTTAATCACTTCTTAAACTTATAAACAATTTATTTCAATTGTTTACACTTTACCAAATAATGTATTTAATCATTCAAGAATGCCATACTCATAAGATTTCATCACCACTGATCAAATCCCTCATCAAAAATCTGCATACCCTATATAGGATTTCCAAACCATAAAATCCTATTTTTCAATTTTGTTACTTCACATAACATATTTAACTCATTTACTCATAACTAGATTATTTTCATGAAAAATACCAAATCAGTCCCAAAAATATTTCTTTTCTGGGATTTAGCAGAATATAGTCCCATATTGAACATATATTTTTCTCGGAATTTAAAAAATTCATTTACTATTTTTCAAAAATTAATTTCTAATTAATTCCTTAAGAAATTAGCTACCTCAAGTTTAACTCCAGAAATTCCCAAATCTTGGCAGGATCTTACACATGTTAACGTGAGCTTCCAGTTTAAATTTCATGGTAATCAGAGTTATAGCACTCCGGTTATAGCATTTTTCGTCGGAAAAATCTAAATATTGAAATGGTCATAACTTGCTCATTTTAAGTCGGAATGAGTTCATTTTTGGACAGGAGGTACTTTATACAATATATTTCTATGTCCCAAAAGGCTAGAATTTTTTTCATAAACTAAGTGGTCAAAAATGCCCTTTTAAACTTCTGGGCAGTAGCCTTTTTGGTATTTTCTAGTTTTTGACTCCTTTGCTAAAATCAGTCCACACGAAAATCTACAACACCTTTTCCAGTGATTCCACTTGGATAAGTTAGAAAAATCATAGATCTAACTCAAGAACTTTACCACACTCAAAAATTTGAAATATAATAGGGGATATGGTCAATTGAATTTCATGTTCTATTTTCACTAAAATCTGATTTTCAACCCTTTGTGATTTCTAAGAAACTTTCATGTTTTCACATAATAACGAACATAACTCATAATAACACTTACTAATACTACATATACCCATGATTTTCATCAGTCCAATGCTTTTATTATGACTTTCATCGTAATCCACTTAAACAGATCATTTCCATAATTTAATAAGGAATGAATACAAAGGATCATTCACCATGCATGTGGTAATCCACATAGACATGTTATTCCAACAGAATAATAAAGAATGAAATAACGGAAGGATTTACTAAGACGCCCCCAAAATAGGTATACATCACCCATCTTGAGTCGCCAAATACATGGTACAAAAATTCAAATATAACTTAATTATACTGAATGTAGTAAAATACGACAAAACATATCTTTGTGAGTTTTAATACAAATATTGTCATCTAGACAATATCCACACTCAATCGAGTCCTCATTACATTTATTATCATACTATTTAATGTAATAGTGAGGACTACTTAATGCTATTATCCGGACCGTCACTCCGTTCCCCGACTAGTCCTGCTACGTTCTCATTTCACGAAAAGAACGGTGAAAGTAAAAGGTGAGCTCAACTAGCCAAGTAAGAAATATTATGACTAAGATAATGCGAATAAATTATCGTTAGCCTTCAACGATGTTTAAACGATACAATATAACAAACATCAAGTTTAACTGCATAATGAACAAGCATTCCATTAGAAGAGTCAAGTAGAGAATAAAATCTACCATCTTCTATGATTTAAAAAGTTTTTCATCACTTTTATTGC
This sequence comes from Panax quinquefolius, assembly GCA_020205615.1. Classification (NCBI taxonomy): domain Eukaryota; kingdom Viridiplantae; phylum Streptophyta; class Magnoliopsida; order Apiales; family Araliaceae; genus Panax; species Panax quinquefolius. The sequence goes on from CM035157.1 coordinate 5,041,554, forward strand.
TGAGACTCAGCTCAATAAATAATCCACATCATCAATTCATCCCTACACTACAGGCCAAGGATATTATTTAGTATCACGACCACGAATTATCCATGCACTACGGGCCAAAGATAATTGTGTTTTCATCAATGGTCCTGATCATGCCATAAAACAATTCATCTTTGCTCCCTTGGTCGAAGAGAATCCATAGACATAATCATACCAAAAACTGTCCATCAATGCACTACGGGCCAATGAGAATTTTTTCCACATCATTTGTAGCATTACAGTCATGATTATACCGAATAATCCCTGGTCATAATCATACCAAGTCCATCTATGTACTATAGGCCACAGATAACTTTCAACAAAATATAAACATGAGGATGATTACAATTGTAAGACCCCAACTTATTATTTAATGAAATTAAATTTCCTCTATTTATTATCTTGAAATAGTAAGGGTTGATTTGATTAATGTGGTAAGGTATGGGTAAAATGCGAAATTATTTCAAACAAGCAAGTGGTTTTAAAATATTCATTGTTGACGGAGAATATTCGTTTGGACGTGGAATATTCTTACTGTCGGGGAATATTCGTACGACGGCGCAACCTTGTGTGGGCCCCATAACGGAAAACGATTGGATGAAGAAAACGACAAGAATAAGTTGGTTATAAATAACTTGATTGTAGTTATTCACATTATCTTTTGGAATACCCATGGTTTAAAACACGATGGCACATGGTATTACACCAATTATTGATTCTTACGTAAGAAGGCACTACTCGATAATTGTTACGAATTATTCTTTCAAAATTATTTTATTTTATTGATTCAATAATTGTTTGCGTTGATATTTTATATTAATGTTGTTTTAATAATTGTCACAAAGACAATATTTTCTATTATCTGAGACAATAATTCATATTATCTGAATAATATTATTAGATAACATTATTGGCGATGTCTAGAAAGTTACATCTAAGGAGAGGTTTGGTCATCTAATTGCTTGCTAAGAAGTAAGGAGATCCTTATTGAAAGCCCCTCTTTCTGAGGAGGCTGCTGGTTATCGACCCCCCGTCTGTTCTTATTGTTTTGGCCATGATTACCACCAAGTGGTTACCATTTCGGCATGTTGATTCCCTCTACACTTATCATAACACCGCTTGATGATTATTATCACCGGTATTATCATTTTGCTTTTTTCTTCTTTGGTTTGGGTTGACTCATTATCACGCTCCAATAATCGAGCCCTATTAACAACATCTCGAATACAAACACGGTTTATGAGAGATAAGATATTGACGTATCTCGGGTTTCAAACCTCTTAAAAATATTCGCGTCATTCTCTCCTCATTATCAACTAAATGGGACGAAACCGGACAACTTCGGCAAACTTGGCCCCGTCTTTGCGATACTGATCGTGTTGTTTTGTTCCACTTGATGAACTCTACCTCTCTTTCATGTGACGAATACTTTCGGAAAGTACTTGTCGTTGAACAGTTCTTGGAACTTCTCCCAAGACATCTTCAAGCGGCGAGTTGAGTACGCTTTTCTGATTCCCACCAATGTCTCCTCTGCCCGCAACATAAGAAGGTAGGCAAAAGGAACCTTTTGCTCCTCGGAGCATCAAAAGACATCAAATATCTTGTTGATCTGCTTAATCCACGTCTCCGCCTTAAGTGGTTTTGGCTCTCCTAAAAACTCTGGTGGTCCCAGTTCCTTAAATTGCTTCGCGGTGACCGTCCGAGAGTTGCCAGTGTTTTCACCTGCATTTTGGACAGGAGCCGCTCTCGCCTGATGTTGCATGAATTGCATAAAGCCTCTAAACATTCCATCGTTTATCATTTGGTCAGTGTTGTTGTTTGCCTGAGGAATGTCTCCTTCCTGATGCACATTATCCTGATTATTGATCTGTGGAGACTCAACGGTCTCTTGTGCTCTATTGATGTTCTCAACATTCTCGGATGCCATTTTCAAATACTGCCACAAAACAAGGGTTAATTAACATATCATATATTATCCCTATACTCTGACCAACCAATTAAATAACAAATAAACTTAGGTAGGTCATACTAGCGAAAGAATTCCCCATCTCTCCCCTCCTAGTTCTTGTCTCACATCTTAGCCAGAGATCATATCCCTAGGCTTTGATACCAACTGTGACGCCTCCAAAATAGGTATACATCACCCATCTTGAGTCGCCAAATACATGGTACAAAATTCAAATACAAACTAATAATCTGACGATTAGTGTAAAATACGACAAAACATATCTTTGTGAGTTTAAATACAAATATTGTCTTCTAGACAATATTCACTCTCAGAATAAGTCCTCATTACATTTATTGTCACACTATTTAACAAAATAGTGAGGACTACTAGCTAATACTATCATCTGGACCATCACTCCATTCTCCGACTCGTCCCAAATTTACGTTCTCATTTCACGAAGAAAACGGTTGAAAGAAAAGGGTAAGCTCAACTAGCCCAAAGAAAAATATTATGACTAAGATAATGCGAATAATTTATCATTAGCCTTCAACAATGTTAAAAAGCGATAAAATACAATAGACATCAAGTTTAAGCTGCGGCGGAACAAGCGATCCATTAAAAGAGTCAAGTAGAGAATAAAATCTACTATCTTTTATGATTTAAAAAGTTTTTCATCACTTTTATCGTTTGAGACTCGACAAATAATTAATCCACATCATCCCCTTTTACTGACGAAATATATTCATTAGGGTCACGACCACAAATTCCATACACTACTACGGGCGAGGATATTTGTGTATTCATCAATGGTCATGATCATGCCAACAAGCATCCATCAATGCACTCTACGGTCGATGAGGACTTTTACCATATCACTTGTTACATTACGGTCGTGATTACACCAATAATTCCTGGTCATAATCATACCAAGTCCATCCATGCTCTACTGAGGCCATAAATGACTTTAAAAAAATATAAACATGAGGATGATGACAATGATATAAGAATTCAATAAAACAAGTTCACGAATTAATTTATTAGGAACTAATAACATCCAAATTATCGACATGATCTTTGCTTTGTAGAGTAAAATTCAAGAATGCTCGGAAGAATATTTCCATAAAAATCTTGGATGAAGCGCAAATATCGAGGATATTCCACTAATTTCATAGAGTATAGAAGTCAAAACTTTAACTTATTTGAGTATAATAAAGAATGGAATAACAAAAGAAATCACCATACATGCGGTACTTAGCATAGGCGAAGTTATTCAACGAGAATAATAATAATCGGAACCGGTCGGTGAAATTCACAAAGCGAGGATGTTCCAACGAAATAATAAGTGAAGAATAATAAATAATAGAATCGGTGTCATAGATAGTAAAACACACGATATGATATTTTGAATGAGAATAATAAAGACGGAATAATAAATAATGGGAACCGAGTAGGTGTAAAACACATGACGGGATATTCCGAAACGAATAATAAAGATTGAATAATAAATAATGGAACCAGGTCCGGTGTAAAACACACAGATAGGATATTCTAACAGAATAATAAAGATAGAATAATAGAAGAATGTCACCAAGTATAGGGTGAGCCCGTGCATCTGAGTTATTCAACAGAATAATAAGAAATGGAATAACAACAGTTCTCTTCATGAATAAGAAAGAATAACATCCCTTACCGTAAAAGGAACTGAATATAAGAGTAGGGAAGTTGCAGAATACTTTTCTATAGTTTCTCTATAATTTTTCTCTCTGGAGTTTCAGTGAATTCGTAAGAAAATAGTGAAGGAATGAACTTCTAATATTTATAGAAGAATGGAAGACACTATGTTAGGAATGCAAATTATCGGATGACAATTTTTACAACTCAAGATGCAATTTTGTCAAACCTCCAACCAATAAGAATCAAGCAAAAATAATAATACATATAACCCACACAATTTGTTAATCAACCAACCAATAAGAATAAAGCAAAAATAATAATACATATAACCCACACAATTTGTCAATCAACCAACCAATAAGAATAAAGCAAAATTATAATACATATATATATATATAACACACACATGTTATAAACATAAATATACATATAATACTAACTACCTTTTATAAAACAAACAACATCATTTCCCCACCATTTCCCACTCACATAATATTATATATATATATACACACACCACAACCTTATATACATAAATTCCCTCCCCTATACGTATCTCTCTTCCACCCCTATTTCCAAAATTAGTTTTTCAACATATATGGGCCCCACATGTGGCCCCACATATAGGGCCCCACTTTTAAATAATTTTTACTGGATTATTTTGAAAAAATGGATAAATGGGGTCCATAAAATAAACAAAACTTCATAAAATTACCTTAATAATTTTAACAACATTTATCACCTTTATTATAATTCACAATATTAATCGACCGAGTTGTTCCCGGAAAGAGGGGCTTTTCGATAAGGATTTCTCCTGTTGGTAGCCAATTGATTAGGTGACCAAACCTCTCCTTGGCGAAACTTAGACATCGTTAATATTGTAATTTATAATATTAATAACTCTGTCATTTCAATTATTGATTTAATAATATATAAAATATCGACAATAATTGAATCAAATAACGTGAGATATTATGCAACAATTACTATAACAATAATTGAACAAAAGCTGAATGACTTCTCACGTAAGCATCAATAATCAATACAGTGTATTGCTACTGCATGCAATGCGTATTCTTTGTACTTTTACTACTTAGAGTAGTTCAACGATATCAACGGTAAAACTTCCGCCAGTTATTTTTATAAAAAATATTTTTGTCGTTTTCTCGATCAAATAATAATTACATTTATGGGGTCCACCAATGATTGTCTTGGTTGTTATGCGAATATTCCCTGCTAAAACGAATATTCCCCGACCAATCGAATATAATATAACAACTTGCATACTTTAAAAAATTTATAAATATTACCCACAACAATAACATTATATTTAATTTATTCCATAATATTCAAAAATGATAATTAGAGAAAATTCATCTTTATTCAAAAAGTTGGGGTCTTCTGACCTCCCTTCTTAAGAAATTTTGCCCTCGAAATTAGAATTGCGTGCACACGGTATATCGAAGAGGTAAGGATACCTTGATTTCATTTCAGATTCTAACTCCCAGGTCATTTCCTCAATATCGTGGTTTCTCCACAAAACTTTGACTTGAGGTATAACTTTGGAGCGTAGAATATATTCCTTCTTATCCAATATTTGAACAGGAACCTCTTCATACGTTAAGTCTCCCGCTATTTCATCCGATTCTAACTCAATAATGTGGTTCGGATCTTTCACATATTTACGTAACATGGATATGTGAAAAACGTTATAAACACGAGACATATTTGGCGGTAAAGCGAGTCTATAGGCCACCGTTCCTACTCGATCGAGGATTAAAAATGGGCGATGAATCGAGGATTGAGCTTTCCTCTCTTTCCAAATCTTGTAACTCCTTTCCATGGAAGCGACACGTAACAACACATGATCTCTCAATATCGAATTCCACGTCCTTTCGATGAAGATCGGCATAACTCTTTTATCGATCTTGTGAGGTTTTTATCGTTGTCGGATCGTTTGAATCTTTTAAAGTAGTCATACGTACCAACTCGGTCCCAACAACGTTGCTTCACCCACCTCATCCCGGTATCTTGAGAGAACGACACTTTCTTCCATCTGGCGCCTCGAATGGAGCCATGCGATACTTGCTTGATAAGCTGTTGTTGTAGGAAAACTCCACCAATGGTAAGAACTTATCCCAACTTCCCTTGAAGTCGAGGACCACGAGTCTTAATAAATCTTCGAGTTTGAATAGTCCTCTCACGATTGTCCGTCCGTCGAGGATGATATCTTAGAACTAAATCGTAAATCCGTGCCCATAGCTTTTTGCAAACTAACCCAAAATCGTGAAGTGAATCTTGGGTCTCGATCGAAACTATGGATCTTGGCATACCATGCGATCTTACAATCTCGTTTATGTACATGCTGAGCAAGCGTTCAAGTGTATAAGTTTCTCGTATTGGTAAGAAGTGAAGCGGACTTGGTCGATCTATCAACAATGACCCAAATTGCATCAATGCCTTGAGAAACCTTGGGAAGACCGATGAATCGAAATCCATGGTAATGTGCTCCCACTTCCATTACGGAATTTCAAGTGGTTGCAATGGACCTTTTGGTACTTGATGCTCGCCTTGACTCGTTGACAAGTTAGACACCTTGAGATAAACAACGATATCTCTCTCTTCATATTGCTCCACCAAAATGTATGACGAAGATCACGATACATTTTGGTACTCCCGGGATGGATTACAAACGGTGTGTTGTGCGCCTCCATCATGATTTTATACTTTAAATCGAGGGTCGTTAGGAACACAAAGTGCAGAGTTGACTCAAAGTATTCCTTCATCATCGATTCTTGCTTCCGGCATAGCACCTTCTTGCACTTTCTTCCTCATCATGCGCATCGGCTCCGGTGTGCGTAGTTTGGCGACTTTAACTTTATCAATTAAAGTCGGTTCTACTCGTATATTTGCCATCATCACGTGGGTCCTGAGTCTTTATCTCTATCTCCATCCTTTGTAAGTCATACAAAAATGGGCCTTTTCGTTGACAATATCGCACTTTCGTGCCGCGTATGATCTTACTTTCGATCGTCGTTTACTACGTTAAACTTTTCGGGGATGGTATTGGATGGTATGATCATAATCTTTCAATAGTTCAAGCCAGCGTCGTTGTTGCATGTTGAGTTCCTTTTGAGTGAAGAAATATTTGAGGCTTTTATGATCCGTAAAGATCTCCACTTTCTCCCCATACACGTAATGCCTCCATATCTTTAGTGCGAAGAAAACAGTTGCCAACTCTAGATCATGAGTAGGATAATTCCTCTCATATTCTTTGAGTTTTCGTGAGGCATAGGCTATGACTTTTCCATGTTACATGAGAACACATCCTAATCCTTTGCCCGAAGCATCACTGTAGATGACAAATCCTCACGAACCGGATGGTATTGTTAGAGCAGTCTTTGAAATGAGTCTCCTCTTGAGTTCTTGAAAACTCTTCTCACATTCCTCGCTCCAACCAACTTTGTATCTTTCCGAGTCGATTTGAGTTAATGGAGTAGCGATTTGAGAAAACCCTTCTACGAATCTCCAGATAATAACCAAACTAAACCAAGAAAGCTACGTGCTTGATCATTGATTTAGGTTGCTCCCGACTTTGAATAGCTTCATCTTTGTTTGGTCAACAGATATTCCATGACTTGATACCGCGTGCCCAAGGAATGCTACTTCCTCGAGCCGAACTCGCATTTCTTCAACTTGGCATAAAGCTTATATTCACGAAGCTTTTGGAGTATCGACCTCAAGTGTTGCTCATGATCTTCACGGGTTTTGGAATATATGAGGATGTCATCAATAAAGACGACCACAAAGTGATCCAAATATTCCTTGAATACTCGGTTCATCATATCCATGAAAGCGGCGGGAGCATTAGTCGATCCAAAAGACATGACTAGGAATTCATAATGCCGTCTGGGAGTTACGAAAGCCGTCTTTGGAATGTCGTCGGTTCTAATCTTCAATTGGTGATATCCGAGCGAAGATCAATCTTTGAAAAGAATTTGGCTCCTTATGGCTTGGTCAAACAGGTCATCAATACGTGGCAATGGGTACCTATTTTTGATGGTGACATGATTCACTCTCGATAATCAATACAAAGTCGCATACTCCCGTCTTTCTTCTTCACGAATAGAACAGGAGCACCCCGAGGAGAAGTACTAGGGCCGATAAAGTCGATGTCTAACAATTCCTGCGGTTGGGTCTTTAACTCACGAAGTTCAATAGGAGCCATTCGATATGGGGCTTTGGAAATGGGCTTTGTCTGGGGTTCAAGGTCGATACAAAATTCATTTTCACGCTCTGGGGGGTAGGCGGGAAGTTCTTGAGGGAATACGTCGGAAATTCATTAATAATAGAAATATCATTCAAAAGCGGCGTATTTTTGTTTAGATCTGTGACATGAGCTAAGAAAGCTTGACATCCATTTTTCAATAAACGAATAGCTTTATGGCTTGAGATGACAGTGATTGATTTTAATAGTTTGGTTGCTTGAATTCACATAATAGGTTGGTTAGGAATATGAAAGCTAATAACCTTACGAAAATAATCAATTTTTGCATGATGAGTAGTTAACCAATCAATCCCTAGAATCACATCAAATGCAAGTATTTTTAAAGAAATAAGATCGACAGGTAATGTGCGGTTACCAATTTGAATCAAACAAGACTTATAAACCGTGGATGTAATAAAGGTTTCTCCCAATGGAGTTTCAACGAGATAAGTCAAAGTCCAATTTCTCCTCGGTCAAATTTAAGCGTTGGCGCAAGTAGGAGAAATGAAAGAGTAGGTAGAACCAGATTATCAAATAAAGTATAAACTTATTTAGAGTTTATGATTATCTTACCGTGATGACCTCGTTCGGGTTTCTTACTTTTACGGGAGGTCACAACAAACGCTCTCCCTTGCACTACTGGCTTTGACTTTTACGGGACGACCTTTGGTGCCTCCTCCAAATGGACTTGTCTTGATGCCGCGACAAAATCGGGCTGGGTGACCTTCTCTTCCACAATTATAACATGCCTTGGATGGCATCGTGCAGATTGGGACCGATGTGTCCCTCTCCTCCACATTTGAAGCATATGATGGGTGGTCGTTCTCCTTCCTTAACGACGGTCTTTGATCTTGACGTCTTTCCATCATTGTTGAATCTCCTCTTCTTGAAATGTCCGTTCTTATTGTTTTGGCCATGATTACCACCAAAGTGGTTACCATTTACGGCATATTGATTCCTCTACGCTTATTGTCACCGCTTGATGACTATTATCACTTGGTATTATCATTTTGTGTAATTTTTCTCTCTTTTTTGGTTGGGTTGACTCATTATCACGCTCGATAAGCGAGCCCTATTAACAACATCTGAATACAAACACGGTTTATGAGAGATAAGATATTGGCGTATCTCGGGTTTGAAACCTCTTAAAAACATTAGCGTCATTCTCTCCTCATTATCAACCAAATGGGACGTAAGCCGGACAACTCGGCAAACTTGGCCCGTCTTTGCGATGCAGGTCGTGTTGTTTTGTTCGACTTGATGAACTCTACCTCTTTCATGTGATGAATACTTTCGGGAAAGTACTTGTCGTTGAACGATTCTTGGAACTTCTCCCAAGACATCTTGATCACGGCGGGTTGAGTCGCTTTTCTGATTCCCACCATGAATCGCCTCTGCCGCATGACATGAAGGTGGCAAAGGGAACCTTTTGCTCCTCGGAGCATCCCAAGACATCAAATATCTTGTTGATCTGCTTAATCCACGTCTCCGCCTTAAGTGGTTTTGGCTCTCCAAAAAACTCTGGTGGTCCCAGTTCCTTAAATTGCTTCGCGGTGACCGTCCGAGAGTTGCCAGTGTTTCCACCTACATTTTGGACAGGAGCCGCTCTCGCCTGATGTTGCATGAATTGCATAAAGCCTCTAAACATTCCATCGTTCATCATTTGGTCAGTGTTGTTGTTTGCCTGAGGAATGTCTCCTTCTACGATGCACATTATCACGATTATTGATGCGTGGAACTTCAGCGGTCTCTTGGGCTCCATTGATGTTCTCAACATTCTCGGATGCCATTTTCAAATACTACCACAAAACAAGGGTTAATTAACATATCATATATTATCCCTATACTCTGACCAACCAATTAAATAACAAATAAACTTAGGTAGGTCATCTTAGCGAAAAGAATTCCCCATCTCTCCCTCCTAGTTCTTGTCTCACATCTTAGCCGGAGATCATATCCTACTAGCTTTGATACCAATTGTGGCGCCCCCAAAATAGGTATACATCACCCATCTTGAGTGCATGAATACATGGTACAAAATTCAAATACAAACTAATAATACAAATAGTCGTGTAAAAATACGACAAAAAAATATCTTTGTGAGTTTAAATACAAATATTGTCTTCTAGACAATATTCACTCTCGAAATAAGTCCTCATTACATTTATTGTCACACTATTTAACAAAATAGTGAGGACTACTAAGAATACTATCATCCGGACCATCACTCCATTCTCCAGGCTCTCGTCCCGATTCGTTCTCATTTCACGAAGAGAAACGGTGAAAAAGAAAAGGTAAGCTCAACTAGCCCGATGAAGAAATATTATGACTAAGATAATGCGAAATAAATTATCATTAGCCTTCAACAATGTTAAGCGATAAAATACAATAGACATCAAGTTTAAGCTGTGGCGGAACAAGCGATCCATTAAAAAAATTCAGTAGAGAATAAAATCTACTATCTTTTATGATTTAAAAGTTTTTCATCACTTTTATCATTGAGACTCGACAATAATTAATCCACATCATCCACCACTTTTCTGACGAAATATATTCATTAGGGTCACGACCACAAATTCCATACTACTCTACGGGCGAGGATATTTGTGTATTCATCGATAATCGTGATCATGCCAACAAGCGTCCATCAATGCACTACGGACCATGAGGACTTTTACCACATCATTTGTTACATTACGGTCATGATTATTACTTAGAATAATCCACAGTCATAATCATACCAAGTCCATCCATGCTCTACGAGGCCATAGATGACTTTAAAAAAAATATAAACATGAGGATGATGACAATGATATAAGAATTCAATAAAACAAGTTCACGAATTAATTTATTCGAGGAACTAATAACATCCAAATTGTCGACATGATCTTTGCTTTGTAGAGTAAAATTCAAGAATGCTCGGAAGAATATTTCCATGAAAAATCTTTGGATGAAGCGCAAAAATATCGAGATATTCCACTAATTTCATAGAGTATAGAAGTCAAAATTTTAACCAATTGAGTATAATAAAGAATGGAATAACAAAAGAAATCACCATACATGCGGTGCTTGCATAGGCAGGTTATTCAACGAGAATAATAATAACGGACCGGTCGGTGAAAATTCACCGAAGCGGGATGTTCCAACGAGAATAATAAGTGCGGAATAATAAATAATGGAACCGTGTCGTTAGTAAAAACACACGCATGCGATATTCAGACGAGAATAATAAAAAACTAATAATAAATAATAGAACCCGGTCCGATGTAAAACACACAGACGCAGGATATTCCAACGAGAATAATAAAGGCGAATAATAAATAATGGAACCGAATCGGTGTAAAAACCATGAGCGGGATATTCAGCATAATAATAAAAGGAATAATAATAGAAGAATGTCACCAAGTATAGGGTGAGCCAGCGTATCTGAGTTATTCCAATGAATAATAAGAAATGGAATAACAACAGTTCTCTTCATGAATAAGAAAGAATAACACCCCTTACTGTAAAAGGAACTGAATATAAGAGTAGGGAAGTAGCAGAATACTTTTCTATAATTTCTCTATAATTTTTCTCTCTGGAGTTTCAGTGAATTCGTAAGAAAATAATGAAGGAATGAGCTTCTAATATTTATAGAAGAATGGATGACACTATGTTAGGAATGCAAATTATCGGATGACAATTTTTACAACTCAAGATGCAATTTTGTCAAACCTCCAACCAATAAGAATCAAGCAAAAATAATAATACATATAACCCACATAATTTGTCAATCAACCAACCAATAAGAATAAAGCAAAATTATAATACATATATATATATATATAACACACATGTTATAAACATATATATACATATAATACTAACTACCTTTTATAAAACAACATCATTTCCCCACTATTTCCCACTCACATAATATTATATTATATATATACACACACCACAACCTTATATACATAAATTCCCTCCCCTATACGTATCTCTCTTCCACCCCTATTTCCAAAATTAGTTTTTCAACACATATGGGCCCCACAAGTGGCCCCCACATATGGGCCCCACTTTTAAATAATTTTCTACCGATTATTTTGAAAAATGGATAAATGGGGGTCCATAAAATAAACAAAACTTCATAAAAATTACCTTAATAATTTTAACAAAATTTATCACCTTTATTATAATTCACAATATTAATCGACCAGGTCGTTCCCAGGAAAGATGGGGCTTTCCAATAAGGATTTCTTCCTATTGGCGCGCAATTAGGTGACCAAACCTCTCATTGGCAGAACTTCTAGATATCGTTAATATTGTAATTTATAATATTAATAACTCTGTCATTTCAATTATTGATTTAATAATATATAAAATATAAATAATAATTGAATCAAATAACGTGAGATATTATGCAACAATTACTATAGCAATAATTGAACAAAAGCTGAATGACTTCTCACGTAAGCATCGATAATCAATACTGGGTATTATACTTATGCAACCACGCCGTATTCTTCGTACTTTTTACTACCGAGTAGTTCAACAAATATCAACGGTAAAACTTTCGTCGTTATTTTCATAAAAATATTTTTGTCGTTTTCTCGAATCCGATAATAATTACATTATTGGGGTCCACCATGATTGGCTTGTGCTGTATGAATATTCCCTGCTAAAACGAATATTCCCCAACCAATCGAATATAATATGACAACTTGCATACTTTGCAAAATTTATAAATATTACCCACAACTATTACATTATATTTAATTTATTCCATAATATTCAAGAATGATAATTATAGAAAATTCATCTTTATTCAAAAAGTTGGGGTCTTACAAGGAACGTATGACGCGGATGTTTCTGAGAGGTTTGAAACCTGACATACGTCAGTATCTCATTTCTCACAAATTTTCTCTCTATTCAGATGTTGTCAACAGGGCTAAATTATTAGAGTGAGATAACGAGTACGTTCAACCGAAGGACCATAAACAGGATCATACCGGAGATAGCAGTCAATAGAATAACGATAACCAGCAGAGAAAGAAAAATACGGACAAAAATGGTAACCACTCTTGTGGTAGTCATGACAATGAGAATAGAAGAAGCGAGTCGGGAGGAGATTTTAAAAAGAGGAGATTTAACAATGACCATGTAAAGACGTCAACACCAAAGATGAATCGGTTCCAAGGAGGAGAACGACCACCCATCGTATATCTATAAGTGCGGGAAAGAAGGACATATCAGTCCAAACTCTCTACAACAGTTCAAGGTATGTTATAATTGTGGAAAGGAAGGACATATCACTCGAGATTGTACGATAGCGAAACCAAGTCCAGGGGGGACGGTGACTCAAAATGCTATCCCAAAAAAGTCAAAGTCAACGGTTCCTGAACCAGGTCCGGCGTAAAGCACAGACAGGATGTTCCAACAGAATAATAAAGAATAGAATAACAGAAGAATTTTACCATGTATGCGGTATCAGATAACAAAGTTATTCCAATGAATAATAAAAATAGAATAATGAAGTTCTCTTCATGAATAAGAAAGAAATAATACCCTTTACCTTAAAGAAATCGGATATTGGAAAAGTGAGGTAGCAGACTTCTTTCTTCTTTTCTCTCTATAATTTCTCTCTCTGAGAGTTTCAAAGAAGTCGTAAGAAATAATGAAGGAATGAGCTTATTTATAGGAGAATGGATCTAATAGTAACTAATTCATGAACGGTCCAGGATTGATTTACTTTTAAATGCAGACGGTCCATATTTATTTACTATTAAAACTTAAAGCAACGGTTCATACATGATTCACTATTAAAACTTTAAACCAAATGACCCATATTGATTCACTATTAAAATTTTAATCCAAATGATCCATATTGATTTACTATTAAAACTTTAAACCAACGATCCATATTGATTTACTATTATAATTTCAACCAACTATTCGAAAAATTAAAGACATCTCCTCATGGAATAATATTGTACCCAAAAATGATTTGGGCCGAAAAGAAATATATTTTTTGGCTGAATAGTACCCCGTGAATAGTAACTCGTGAATAATAATTCATGAATAGTAACTCTGACACGAAAAGTGCCCCAAATACCCGATTGAACAATATAACCTCCAGACATCAATTATTATCGAAATAAATGTCGATTTTCACTAACACTAATAATTCCAACACAATGGAACTATCAAATTCATCTATAATCAACACGAACTTATTCATCGTTAATATTATAACTCACAATATTTAACAACCAGGTCGTTCCCAGGAAAGAGGGGGCTTTCCGATAAGGATTTTTCCTTATTGGCGCGCAATTAGGTGACCAAACCTCTCCTTGACAGAACTTCTAGACATTGTAAATATTACAATTTAATAATATAAATAACTTAGTCGTCTCAATTATTGATTTAATAATATAACATATAATGCAGATGATACTGTGTCAATAACTGAATCAATAATATGAGAGATATGATGCATCAATTACTGTAGCAATAATTGAGTATAACTGAGTGACTTTTTACGTAAGCATCAATAATCAATACCGTGTGCTACTGATGCAACCACAGCGTATTCATCGTACTTTTACTACCGGGTAGTTCAATGGTTTTAACGGTAACACTTCCGCCGTTATTTTTATAAAAAGATAATTCTGTCGTTTTATTACTACGACAATACTTCCGTTGTGGGGTCCACCAATGATTGTGCCGTCGTACGAATATTCCCCGACCAATCGAATATTTTATAACAACTTGCATAATTTGCAAAATTTGTAAATATTACCCACAACTATAACATTATATTATATTCACACCATAATATTCAAAAAAAAAATATTTTGAAAAATTTAAATCTTTATTCATAAAATTTGGGGTCTCACACACACACACACACACACACACATATATATATATATATATATATATATATCCGGATCTTAAGCTCACCTTTATCCAACTCACCCGAGCTCACCCCACATTTAGCGACGGACCCGGCGACGATTTGATCATACAACCGTCGTTTTAGCGATGCTATATGTTATCCGTCGCTAAAAGTATGATTTACGACGGTTGTATGTAATCGAACCGGTCACCGGTCCGTCGCTAAATAAAGGGTGAGCTCGGGTGAGTTGGATAAGAGGTGAGCTTAAGATCCGGACTATATATATATATATATATATATATATATATATATATATATATATATACGGTTTGGTTCGTAAATGGATCGGTTCGTTAATCTGACCAATTTTTAGCGACGGATCGTCTGTCACAAAGCTCATAACATGCAATGTTATGGGCTTTAGTGACGGACAGTCCGTCGTTAAAGACTGGTCCGTTGGAAAACTACTGCATATATATATATATATATATATATATATAAAGTTAAACTTTCGATCAGAGACCCAAGGCGATCGACACTTTCGCTTGTGTTTAATAACGAACCTGAAGTCTAGAGGTTGATGAGGTTTTCAAAAGTAGATATTAATATATTGCAAAAAAATAAATGTGGCGGCATGCATTTATATTATTACTATTGTACATTGAACACACATGCTTCTATTTTGACCAGCTAGCTGTTGTTGATATTGGTGTTGTGAGAGTAAATATATAGTACTCCCTCATTTTTTAATATAAGTCGTTTTAAAGTTGTGCACAAGTATTAAGAAAATAATTGTAAAGTATTAAATATACTATCAATTGTCTATATTACCCTTGTATTGAAAAAAGAGAGTGTTATTTATTGAGCAAAAAATAATGAGAGAACTAAAGTTATATTTATTACTTGGGGTAATATTGGAAACTAAGCAATTAATGCTTACTTGAAATTCTCAAACGACTTATATTTAGGAACAAAAATATTTCTCTAAAACGACTTATATCAAGGAACGGGGGGAGTAATAGTTAATAATATTTATTTTAATTATATTTAACACGTGATATCAATAGTCTATATTTTACTTTTTAAATATTAAAATTATACTCTAATGTGTGTAATAACATTTTTTATATATACAATATTTATTAGTGGAGTACATATTTGTGAGAGATGAGCTCATGAGTTTCAATAATTCAAGTTAAATTAAAACATACTCCCTCCGTCCCATAGTTATAGGTCGATTTCTTTTGGCACATAATTTAAGAAAATCAGTTTAAGTGATAATTTTTAACAGAATTTTTGTGACGCCCCCAAAATAGGTATACATCACCCAACTTGAGTCGCCAAATACATGGTACAAAATTCAAATACAACTAAATTATACAACAGTCGTGTATAGTACGACAACATACATGCTGTGAGTTTTAATACAAATATTATCTTCTAGACAATATCCACTCTCAGAATAAGTCCTAATTACATTTATTGTCACACTATTTAACAGAATAGTGAGGACTACTAGCTAATACTATCATCCGCACCATCACTCCGCTTCCCGACTCTCATCCCATACGTTCTCATTTCACGAAGAGAATAAAAAAGAAAGTGAGCTCAACTAACCCAAAGAAGAAATATTATGACTAAGATAATGCGAGAATAAATTGTCATTAGTCTTCAACAATGTTAAACCGATAAAATACAATAGACATCAAGTTTAATCTGCGGTGAACAAGCAATCCATTAAAAGAGTCAAGTATGTAATAAAAGTCTACTATCTTTTATGATTTAAAAGGTTTTTCATCACTTTTATCGGCTGGGACTCAAATTTTAATAAATAATCCACATCATCCCCGCACTACTGACAAGGATATTCATTAGTGGTCACGACCACAAATTCCATGCCTTCTACGGGCAAGAATATTTGTGTATTCATCAAAGGTCATGATCATGCCAACAACTGTCCATCAATGCACTACGGGTCAATAAGGACTTTTATCACATCATTTGTAATATTACTGTCATGATTACACCGAATAATTCCTGGTCATAATCATACCAAGTCAATTTATGCACTACAGGCCACAGATGACTTTTAAAAAAATATAAACATGAGGATAATGACAATGATATAAGAATTCAATAAAATAAGTTTACGAATTAATTTATTCAGGAACTAATAACGTCCAAATTGTCAACATGATACTGCTTTGTAGAGTAAAATTCAAGAATGCTCATAAGAATATTTTCATGAAAAATACTGGATGAAGCGCAAATATCAAGGATATTCCACTAATTTCATGGAGTATAGAAGTCAAAATTTTAATCAACTGAGTATAATAACGAATGGAATAACAAAAGAAATCACTATGCATGCGGTGCTTGCATGTATATGTGTTATTCCAATGAATAATAATAACGGAACGAAGTCGTAAAATTCACACAACGCGGATGTCCCAATGTAATAATAAATGCGAGAATAATAAATAATGGAACCAGTGTCCTGTAAAACACACGCATGGATATTACGTAGAATAACAAAGACGGAATAATAAATAATGGAACCAGGTCCGGTGTAAAACACACAGACAGAATATTCTAACAGAATAATAAAGACAGAATAATAGAAGAATGTCACCAAGTATAGGATAGCCCGCATATACAGGTTATTCTAACAGAATAATAAGAAATAGAATAACAACAGTTCTCTTCATGATTAAGAAAGAATAACACCCCTTACCGTAAAAGAACTGAATATAAGAGTAGTTAAGTAGCAGAAAACTTTTCATTTTTCTCTCTATAATTTTCTCTCTCTAGAGTTTCAGTGAATTCGTAAGAAATAATGAAGGAATGAGCTTCTATTTATAGGAGAATGGAAAGGAACTGTGTAAGGATTTCTTCACAGATGAAATAATTCAAAGACTCACGGATGAAAATTTTGATACTACATATTCAAATTGTCAAACCTTCAACCAATCATAACAAAGCAAGACAAAATATAATACATATATATATAAACCTACATGTTATAAACATATATATATATATATATAATACTAACTACCTCTATTATAATTCAACTCCATTCCCCCACCATTTCCCACTCACATAATAAACATATATACTATAATCATACACCCATCACTTTCACCCTTTCTTTTCCCCCACCACTTCCCACTCACACACATATTATATTATATATACACACTCACACGTAACAACCTTATATGTAAGACCCCGAATTTTTTTTAAATAAAAAGGAATTTCCTTTATTTATTATTTTGAAATAGTAAGGGTTGATTTGATTAATGTGGATAGTTAAGGGTTAAATACGCAAATATTTCAAAATAAGCAAGTGGTTATAAAATATTCATTTTGTTAGGGAATATTCGTTTGGTCGCTGGAATATTAAATCGTTGGGAATATTCGTTTGGTCGTAGAATATTCGTCTTGTCGCTTGTGAATATTCGTATAATCTGGCAAATGCCATGTGTGGGCCCCCCATAACGAAAAAGCGATTGGATGAGGAAAACGACAAAAAGTTTGGGTGGTTATAAATAACTACGTAGTTATTACAAGTTAAGATCATTGAATACCCATGGTTAAAATACAATAATACGCGTGGTTGCACAAAGAGCACACCAGTATTGCACAAAGATTGTTGAATTATTGATTCGTGCGTGAGATGGCACTACTCAATAATTTTCACAATGAGTTACCGCTCAATATTTTATTTTATTGATTCAATAATTGTTTGCGTTGATATTTTATATTATTATTGTTTCAATAATTGTCATCGCACAAAGATTTCCCATTATCGGATCAATAATTCATATTATTTGAATAATATTATTAGATAACATTATTGGCAATGTCTAGAAAGTTCATCTAAGGAGAGGTTTGGTCACCTAATTGCTTGCGGTGGAGAGATCCTTATTGAAAGCCCCTCTTTCCGGGAACAACTGGTTGTCATAAATGTGATTACGTAATATTATTTGTGAATAATTAATTATTGATTCATATGATAAGGAAATATTTATTTTATATGAATATAAATGATGAATTTATTTATGTGGTTATTAATGAAGGAATTAATGTTGAGGTGTTTTATCGATATTTTATCGGATTGGAGGTGTTAAAAATCAAATCGTGGGTTTTGAGATATATTATGGGGTTATAATTTTTAATCCGACCGTTGGATTGTGGTAATTTTGGGTATGTTATACATACATAAGTTGAGTATATGTCCACAAATTTTGAACCGTTAAAAATGCACGAATGATTTGTTGTGAATTTTAAGAGGTGTCTGATTCTAAATTAGGGTTATAATTGATTTTGGTGGAAAATTCTAGAATTGAGTGGGCCCCACTTGTGGTTGGTGAAGAAATGTGCTGAATTTTATTTCAAATGTGGTGGGTGGCAATAGTAGCGAGTAAAAAGCCATCGTAGTAGCAGTCAAGTCCGCTTGGTAGGCTAACATTTTCCTATAAATAGAGGGCTAAGTTAGAATTGAAAATCACACCGAAACAAAGTTTTCTCTTTCTCTCTATATTATTGAGCGATTTTGTTAGTATTTAGATACTTTGAGAGTTCTTTGTTCAAAGATAAGTTTCATTCAAAGATCACTTCCGACCTTTCCTTCCGGCATCGATTCTTTGAGGTAAGGGATGTTATTTTCTTCTCAAATGATATTAATTCTTCAATATCATTATCTTTGAAATATTGGTTGGTACTTTTTATCAAATTTGGAACTTTTTCATGTCTGGGGTTACTATTCATGAGTTACTATTCACGAGTTACTATTCATGAGTTACTTATTCACGAGTTCTTATTCACGAGTACTATTCATGAAAGCGTGAAGATGTTTTTTTGTGGAATTTCTATCTTTTGGTGTCTGGAGTTACTATTCACGTGATATGGCACTTATTCACGTGATACTGCAAGACTATTCACGAATCTGACAAAGACTATTCAATAGAAAAATGAAAATTTTTCTTTTAAGTCCAAAATATCTATTTTGGATACTAGCTTTGATTGTATCCATGTTTTGATCATTCTTGAATTTTACACCACTGTGATTATTTTTGAGGTATTTTTGGACGTGGATAAAACCAAGTACTAATCCTTAATCCTTGTCATTTTGTTTCAATTGGATTCGCTTTCTTTAAAAATATTTTTCATCATCCTCGATCTTAAATGATGATATTATTGAATATCTTTGGCCAGTAGTGCAAAGATGAATGATTTCTGAAGAATATCTTTGGCACAGAGTGCAAAGATGAATGATTTCTCAAGAATATCTTTGGCTTGTAGTCTGAAAAGATGAATGATTTCAAGAATATCTTTGGCCCAGAGTGCAAAGATGAACAGTGTTTAAATGAACACGACCGATCGATGAATATCTTTGGCCTTTAGTGCAAAGATGAGCAGTGTTGAGATGAACATGATCGATCGATGAATATCTTTGGCCTTTAGTGCAAAGATGAGCAGTGTTGAGATGAACATGGCCGATTGATGAATATCTTTGGCTCATGAGTGTAAAGATGAATATTTGATTTGAGATGAATATTGATTGATGTTACGGGATAAAATATTGATGATGGATTTGTTAAATTCATAGATTATAGTAGATTTCATTCTCTACGTAACTCTTCTATGAATTATTATTTCTCTGCGAATATTGATCCGAAACTTGTTGTCTATTGTATTCTATCAGATTTTTCCCTGTTGGAGACTAACGATAATTTGTTGTATATTACCTTAGTCATAACATTTTTTACTGGGCTAGTTGAGCTCACCCTTTTCCTTGTTGTTCCATTTTTCTTCTCGGGAGGCGAGAATGTAGCGAAATACTAGTAAAATTATGGAATGAAGGTTCTAGAGAGAGTTGTTTAGTAGTCCTCACCATTATTATAAAATAATGTATCAATAAATGTGATGAGGATTTATTTGAGTATAAATATTGTCTAGAAGATAATATTTGTATTTAAACTCACAGCTTTTATTGTTGTGATAATAAAGTTGTAGTTATTTACATGCACCATGTATTTGGCGACTTCGAATGGGTTGGATGGAATGGACCTATTTTGGGGTCGCCACATCACGGTTAGTATCGAGCTTAGGGATATGATCTCCATGGCGAGATCGAGGAATAGAAACTAGGAGGGAGAGATGAGTAAATCCTTCGCTAAAGTGTGTCCTACCTAAGCTTATTTGTTGATTGGTCATAATATAGGGTATTATGTGATTTGTTAATTTATTTAATTAACCCTTGTTTTATATAATGATTTGAGAATGTCGAATGAGAATATTAACAGTGGAGTAAATGAGACCGTGGAGATGCTGCATTTTACCAACGAGGAGAACGTGCAACAAAGTGGCAATGTACCTCCTGTGAATAACACCACCGAAAGCGATGATGATGAACGAGGGATGTTTAGAAGTTTTTGCGCTCATGCAAAATCGCATTTGAGGAGACTCGTGTTCAAAATACTGAGGAGAGATGATAGCAATTCACGTGGTCACAAATGCAAGAAGTTCAAAGAGTTGGGACCACCGAATTTAAGGAAAGCCCGATCCGATCATGCCGGCGGAAACATGGGTCAAACAAATTACCAAGATATTCGATGTCTTGGGATGCACGGAGGAATGTAAGGTTCCATTCGCTACTTTTATGTTCCGTGGCGAGGCATTCATCGGTGGAATCATGAAGCGTACCAAATCCAAATTTGCACTCGGCGTATGCATGGGAGACGTTTGAAAATAGATTCAATGACAAGTACTTCCTCGAAAGTATTCGTCATATGAAGGAAGTGGAGTTTATTAGACTAGAAGCGAGAATAACACGGCGGTGTCCCAAAGACGAGGCGAAGTTCATGAGTTATCCGTGTTCACACCTCATTTGGTGGAGAATGAGGAACGTGTGACGCGGATGTTTCGAGAGGTTTGAAACCCCATACGTCAATATCTCATTTCTCATAAATTTTCTCTATTCGGATGTTGTCACAATAGGGCTCGGTTGTTAGAAGCGAGATAACGAGTACGCTCAACCGAGGGACCATAACCGAGGATCGTCATCAAGATAGTAGTCAACAAAATAACGATAACCACGGAGAAAGAAGAATACAGACAAAGCGGTAACCACTCTGGTGGTAATCGTGGCCATGAAAATAGAAGAAGCGAGTCGGGAGGAGATTTTAAAAAGAGGAGATTCAACAACGACCATGTGAAGACGCTGGCGCCAAGTAGTAATCGTTCCAAGGAGGAGAGAAAAGACCATCGATCAGTATGTTACAAATCTTGGAAAGAGGGACATATCATTGAAACGCCCACAACAGTTTAAGGTATGCTATAATTGTGGAAAAGAAGGACATATCGCTTCGAGATTATGCGATATCGAAACCTAGTGCGGTGAGGCGGTGACTCAAAAGGATGTCCCGTAAAAGTCAAAGTCAACGATTCTGGAAGAAGCGTTTGTCGTGGCCGGTCAAAATCGCGGAACCCGAACGAAGTTAGCACGGTTAGTTAATTATAAATTTTTGCGAAGTTTATACCTTACTAGATACCTGGGTTCTACCCATTCTTTTATCTCTCTTGCTTTGCGCTCACGTTTGAACTTGACTACGGAGAAATTAGACTTTGACCTATTTATGGAGAATCCGTTAGGAGAAACTTTCATTACATCTGTTGTTTAGAAATCTTGTTTGATTCAAGTTGGCACCATTACCTTACCTGTTAACCTTATTTCTATAGAGATATTTGCTTTTGATGTGATTTTAAGGTTAACTACTCATCATGCCAAATTGATTGCTTTTGTAAGGTTGTTAGTTTTATATTCCTAAGTAACTTTGTTATTCGAATTCAAGCAATCAAACCATTGTAATCAAACATTTTCATATCAAGCCATGAAGTCATTCGTTTATTACGGATGTCAAGTTTTCTTAGTCCATGTTATGGATTTGAATAAAGACACGTCAGATTTGAATAATATTCCTGTTGTTATTGATTTTTCCTGACGTATTTCCTGAAGAATTTCTTGGATTACTCCCAAAGCCTGATATTAAATTTTGTATCGACTTTGAACCCAGACAAAACTCATTTCTAAAATCTCATCGAATGGCTCTATTGAACTTCGAGAGTTAAAAATTCAACTATAGAATTTGGTACTGAGCCTTTATCTTGTGACTTCCTTTGTGGAATTCACCTGCCCGAACTACTCTCTGTAGGGGACGTCATATTAGCATGCGATAAGTAAAGCGATAGGTGTCATTGTGACGTCTATCCAAGGTTGAGATATGAGTCATGATTGAGAACAACCTAAGTCGATGTCGAAATACGTAGCTTTCAGGCTTAGTTGGTTATTATCGAGATTCGTTGAAGGATATTCTAGAATCGCTATTCCATTAACGTAAATGACTCATAGAGATACAAAATTCGAATGGAGCAAAGAATGTGGGAAGAGCTTGAAGAACTCAAGAGAGACTCATTTCAAAGACATGTTACGACCATACCCATCCTCGAAAAGCGAACGTGGTAGGTGACGTGTTGAGTAGAAGATCGATACAAGTACGAAGTACGATATTGTCAAAGACTCATTTCAGTATAATATACAAATAATAGAGATGGAGATGAAAACTCTAGGTACCCACGTGATGATATCTGAGTACGTGATGATATACTGAGTATAATCGACTTTTAATCGATAAAGTTAAAGTCATTCAAGCTACACACACGAGTGATGAATTTGAAGAAGGAGGTGCAAGAAGTTGTTATTTTAAAAGCGAGAATCGGTGAGGTGAGGAAAGCTCAAACCTTCGATTTATTAATCCATTTGGAATTCTCGATCGAATAGGGCTGTGGCCTATAGACTCGTTTTACCACCAAGTATGACGCGTGTTCATAACGCTTTTCACGTATCGATGTTACGTAAATATGTGGACGACCGAAACACGTCATTGAGTTAGAACCCATTTAGATAGCCAAGACTTAACGTCACGAGGAGGTACTGTCAAGATTTTGTAGAGAAAGAACATGACCTATGTCTCGAGGTTATACCATAAGTTAAAGTTTTGTGGAGAAACCATGCTATTGAGGAAATGACACGGGAGTTGGAAACGAAAATGAAAGCGAGGTATTCTCATCTTTTCAAACACCAGTATCGTCGTCAATTTCGAGGACGAAATTTCATAAGGAGGGGAGGTTGTAAGACCCCGAATTTTTTTTTAAATAAAAGGAATTTCCTTTATTTATTATTTTGAAATAGTAAGGGTTGATTTGATTAATGTGGATAGTTAAGGGTTAAATACGCAAATATTTCAAAATAAGCAAGTGGTTATAAAATATTCATTTTTGTTTGGGAATATTCGTTTGGTCGTGGAATATTCGTCTCGTCGGGGAATATTCGTTTGGTCGTAGAATATTAAATGACTGTCGGGAATATTCGTATAAACCAACGCATGCAATGCATGTGTGGGCCCCATAACTGAGCGATTGGATGAGGAAAACGACAAAGTTTGGGTGGTTATAAATAATTGGCGTAGTTATTATCAAGTAAGATTTGTTGGAATACCCGTGGTTAAAATACAATAATACTGCGTGGTTGCACAAAGATGTAAAGACACGGATTGCATGAAGATTGTTGAATTATTGATTAAATGCGTAAGATGGCACTACTCAATAATTTTCACAATGAGTTCTTGTTCAATATTTTATTTTATTGATTCAATAATTGTCGCGTTGATATTTTATATTATTATTGTTTCAATAATTGTCACGCATGATATTTCCCATTATCGGATCAATAATTCATATTATTTGAATAATATTATTAGATAACATTATTGGCAATGTCTAGAAAGTTACGCTCTAAGGAGAGGTTTGGTCACCTAATTGCGCCACCAAGAAGGAGAGATCCTTATTGAAAGCCCCTCTTTCCGGGAATGACTGGTTATGTATAAATGTGATTCGTAATATTATTTGTGAATAATTAATTATTGATTCATATGATAAGGAAATATTTATTTTATATGAATATAAATGATGGATTTATTTATGTGGTTATTAATGAAGGAATTAATGTTGAGGTGTTTTATCGATTATTTTATCGGATTGGAGGTGTTAAAAAATCAAATCGGGGGTTTTGAGATATATTGCGGGGTTATAATTTTAATCCGACCGTTGGATTGTGGTAATTTTTGGGTATGTTATACATACATAAGTTGAGTATATGTCCACAAATTTTGAACCGTTAAAAATGCACGAATGATTTGTTGTGAATTTTAAGAGGTGTCGGATTCAGAAATTAGGGTTATAATTGATTTTGGTGGAAAATTCTAGAATTGAGTGGGCCCCACTTGTGGTTGGTGAAGAAATGTGCTGAATTTTATTTCAAATGTGGTGGGTGGCAATAGTAGCGGTAAAAGCCATCGGTAGCAGTGTCAAGTCTCGCTTTGGTAAGCTAACATTTTCCTATAAATAGAGGCTAAGTTAGAATTGAAAATCACACCGTAAACAAAGTTTTCTCTTTCTCTCTATATTATTGAGCGTATTTTGTGAGTATTTAGATACTTTGAGAGTTCTTTGTTCAAGATAAGTTTCATTCAAAGATCACTTCCACCTTTCCTTCCAAGTAATCGATTCTTTGAGGTAAGGGATGTTATTTTCTTCTCAAATGATATTAATTCTTCAATATCATTATCTTTGAAATATTGGTTGGTACTTTTTATCAAATTTGGAACTTTTTCATGCTCTGGGTTACTATTCATGAGTTACTATTCACGAGTTACTATTCATGAGTTACTATTCACGAGTTACTATTCACGAGTACTATTCATGAAGCGTGAAGATGTTTTTTGTGGAATTTCTATCTTTTGGTGTCGAGTTACTATTCACGATACTAAGACCTATTCACGATATCTGACTATTCATTCATAATCTGACTATTCAATTAAAAATGAAAATTTTTCTTTTCGTCAAAATATCTATTTTGGATACTAGCTTTGATTGTATCCATGTTTTGATCATTCTTGAATTTTACACCACCGTGATTATTTTTGAGGTATTTTTGACGTGGATAAAACCAAGTACTTAATCCTTAATCCTTGTCATTTTGTTTCACCGGATTCGCTTTCTTTAAAAATATTTTTCATCATCCTCGGTCTTTAAATGATGATATTATTGAATATCTTTGGCAGTAGTGCAAAGATGAATGATTTCGAAGAATATCTTTGGCACATAGTGCAAAGATGAATGATTTCGAAGAATATCTTTGGCTTGTAGTCAAAGAGATGAATGATTTCAAGAATATCTTTGGCTCAGTAGGCAAAAGATGAACATGTGTTTAAATGAACATACGACCGATCGATGAATATCTTTGGCCTTTTAGTGCAAAGATGAACAGTGTTGAGATGAACACGATCGATCGATGAATATCTTTGGCCTTTAGTGCAAAGATGAGCAGTGTTGAGATGAACACGACCGATTTGATGAATATCTTTGGCTCACAGAGTGCAAAGATGAATATTTGATTTGAGATGAATATTGATTGATGTTACGGGGATAAAATATTGATGATGGATTTATTAAATTCATAGATTATAGTAGATTTCATTCTCTACGTAACTCTTCTATGAATTATTATTTCCTCTCGAATATTGATCCGAAACTTGTTGTACTATTGTATTCTATCGATTTTTTCCCGTTGGAGACTAACGATAATTTGTTGTATATTACCTTAATCATAACATTTTTTACCGGGCTAGTTGAGCTCACCCTTTTTCTTGTTGTTCCATTTTTCTTCTCGAGAGGCGAGAATGTAAAATGAGTACTTAGTCGGGTATGGAATGAAGGTTCTAGAGAGAGTTGTTTAGTAGTCCTCACCATTATTGTAAAATAATGTATCAATAAATGTGATGAGGATTTATTTGAGTATAAATATTGTCTAGAAGATAATATTTGTATTTAAACTCACAGTTTTATTGTTGTGATAATAAAGTTGTAGTTGTTTCTGTACCATGTATTTGGCGACTCAGAATGGGTTGGATGGAATGGACCTATTTTGGGGTCGTCACATTATATACATAAACTCCCTCCCCTATACGTATCTCTCTCCCACCCCAATTCCAAAATTAGTTTTTCAACACATATGGGCCCCACATGTGGGTCCCACCTTTAAATAATTTTTACCGATTATTTTAAAAAATGGATAAATGGAGATTCATAAAATAAGCAAAACTTACACAAATACCTCATAAAAATCACATTAATAATTTTAACAACATTTATCACCTTTATTATAATTCACAATATTAATCAACCAATGTCGTTCCTGTGAAAGAAGGGCTTTCCAATAAGGATTTCTCCTCTATCAGCGCCGCAATTAGGTGACCAAACCTCTCCTCGATGTAACTTCTAGACATCGTTAATATTGCAATTTATAATATTAATAACTCACATTACAATTATTGATTTAATATTATATAAAATATCGATAATAATTGAATCAAATAACGTGAGATACTATGTAACAATTAATATAGCAATAATTGAACAAAACCGAGTGACTTCACGTAGGATTAATAATCAATACCGCAATGCTACTACGCAACCAACCACCAGACATCAGATCTTTTTTACTACCGAAAGTAGTTCAACAAGATCAACCGGTAAAACTTTCGTAGTTATTTTCAATAAAATATTTTTGTCGTTTTCTCAATCCGACAATAATTCCGTTGTGGGGTCCACCAATGATTGTGCCGTCCTACGAATATTCCCCACACAAAGAATATTCCTCGACCAATCGAATATTATATATTACAACTTGCAGACACTTTGCAAAATTTTTTTAAATACTACCCACAACTATAACATTATCTCAAATCCACACCTTAATATTCAAAAAATATCTCGAGAAATTTAAATCTTTATTTATAAAATCTGGGATCTCACAATTTTCCACATATACCCCTTAATATGGAATTAATGAATAAATTAATTACTCCTTACTTATCACATTGGAACTCTTAACTTCATTGATTGTTGGTACAATTGTCTTTTATACACAAAATATGTTAAACTAGTAAAGTCTAAAAAGTTGAATTTTTTTATTGAGAATACAACAATATTAAATATGGTGATAAAAATAATGATATTGAAGGCTGTTTCTTCAAAAAAAGAGTAATGGTTGAATATTTATTATAAGGGCATAAAAGTAAAATAATGAACCAACTAAATTTTATAAATAATAAGTAGTCTATATATTGGGACATCCCAAAATAAAAAATCAACTTATAACTATGGTAGAGAGGGAGTATATGTCAACGTACAAGATCAAACTCTATAGCTAGCCTATGCCTAGCTATAATAAGAAACAAAATCCATTAGTAGAATAAATATTTAATTTTGTTTATTTCTTCCTTTTATACTCATCCAAAAGTAAAACTTTGGAGTTGAAAAGCTAAAAAGACTGATAATAATTTATTAATTAGGGAGGAGTCCGCCGTTAGAAGTCGATCGTCCCGTCCTCCACCTCACAAGACTGCCCAACCGCTGCCAACCATAATCTTGATGATCTAATTCATGACTTAATACTTTGAATAAACTCAGCATTCAAAATTAATCAAACCACATGTCTCTTTAACGTAGACAACACCACCAATCAGAAATTAAGTTTGACCAGATGGGGCACTATTATTAATATAATAACAGCTACATATGATTTACATGACCGCTACGTACTATAATAGCCGAATGATTTTCACTTTACATCCTAACTTTTCATGTCAACAATCAATGACTTAGATGTTAGTTGTTGAAATAATCTCCACGATCAATGGCTCCGTTGCTATAAATGAGAATATATATATATACATATATATATATAGTCCGGCAAATTAAAAGCGAATCGGTTATAACGACGATTTTTTCTGTCGCTATAATATAAAAATTGAAACTTTTTATACTATAAATGGTAGAAAAAATTCATTATAATCGATTATTTCTTTCTAATTCGCTAAAGAGAAATTTATATATATATAAATATATATATAATTGTCATTCGTCAACTTCTAGAAAGGGAGATGGGACTTGGGAGACTTTCATGTCAATTGTCAAGTATTAACCACCGACAGTTATCTCAAAAGGTCACACCAACCAAGTTGAATTCTCAGGGTACTGTATGTTATGTAGTATTATACAACTCCAGTCAAATAATTATAGAAACTACAATATTAACAATAATTATAATTTATTTATTAAACATATAAAAATCGAATGCAACTCATTTAACCATTGCAATGAATAAGTTGTAATCAGTAAATTATTAATAATAATATAATATAAATAGAAAAAAAAGGAGAGACGCATTAAAATATTTAAATTAATTAATTGTTAAATTCAAAATATATTGGACTTTTTTTTCTTTTGTTTTATATAATTAAATAAAGTTACACACACACCACTTATGTTTATAAAGTAACTAAAAATCTTTTATTTAATCAATATGAAACCAAGACAAATAAAATTTTACAAACAACTTGCACGTACATTATCAAAATTTTCATTTAAGTCATTGATAAACACAAGTCATATAATTTTAACTTAAACCAAATGAATTACTCTTAATCTCCACATAGAGGACAAATAAGTTACACATTTTATACTTAAATTATGTCCACAATGAGCTTTATCAAACTAAAATGGGATAAATAATAAATCACAAAAGTATTAAATATGTTGCAATATATAACATTTTATTTAAGTCATTTATTTTGTGTAGACGGAAGTAATACTCAATTATATAGTCTTCCTCCTGTTTCATAATATATGATGTTTTAGATAATTTTATTTTTTCTAAATTATTTATTATTTTATATAATTTAGAAAATTAATTACAATCTTTTAAAAATTACTCCTTATGAAAAACATTAAGAATGATAAAATATCAGATAAATATGATAATAAATAAAAATTTAAAAATATTATAAATAATTAATATTATAATTAATATTATTTAATTATTTCTTTAATTATTGTGCAGAATTTTATAATTATGGAAGGGAATGATAATATCTCAGTCACATAATTTATGTTTTCAAAGATATATGATACACGCATGTTAACGAAAAATCCGACTGATTGACCAAGAACTACCTAACGTGGCTTCACTACAAGTCTACAACACACTATTATTCATGGCGTCTTCTCTATAAAACCAACCACAAATCCTTCATTATCATCTTACTAACCTAGCAAGACCATAAAAATTATCCTCTCTTGCATTATGGATCTTCTTTCCAAAACGGATTCAACCTCAAATGACAACATACTCCATGATCTGAGCCCATTTTTCCGCGTCCACAAAGACGGCACCATCGAGAGACTTCTCGGCAGCCCAATTATCCCTCCGTCCGACGGTGACGCCACCAAAACCACCAGCGTCAGATCCAAAGACGTTTTCATTTCCACGGACCCCAAAGTTGGCGCTCGTCTGTTCCTACCCCAATCCGCCGCGCCGAACAAAAAACTCCCCCTCCTGGTTTACATCCACGGCGGCGGTTTCACGGTGGAGTCCGCTTTCTCTCTCTTCTACACGAGTTATCTCAATTCCCTGGTCGCGAATGCCAATGTAATCGCGGTCTCCATAGATTACAGGCTCGGCCCGGAAAGCCAAATTCCTGCTTGCTATGAAGATTCATGGGCTGTCATGAAATGGGTCGCTTCCCATGAGAAAGCAGAAGGACCCGACCCGTGGATAAACGAGCACGCTGATTTCGGAAGGGTTTTCTTGGCGGGTGATAGTGCCGGAGGTAATATTGCACATAACATGGTGACCCGGGTTGGAGTTGATGGGCTCGGGCAAGGAGTGAAGATTGCGGGTATGATTTTGGCACATCCATTTTTTGGGAACGATAAGCCTGATAGGATTTGGTCGTTTATTTGTCCGGAGGATACCGGGGTTAATGACCCAAGATTGAACCCGGCTGCGAAACCGGATTTACTGGCGAAGCTCGGGTGTGGTAAGGTGATGGTTTGTATTGCGGGTAAAGATTTTTTGAGGGAAAGGGGATGGAGTTATTATGAGGCTTTGCAGAAGAGTAAATGGGGCGGGGAATTGGATTTGGTGGAAACAGAAGGTGAAGATCATGTGTTTCATTTGTTCAACCCGACTTGTGAAAAGGCCGGGTTGCTTATGAAATTGATGGCTTCGTTCATCAATAATGACAAGGTTTCTTCTTCGTTATAATTTTTAATTATGATTATTATTTAATTTTAATTATGTATTAAAGTAATATTTCACTTTATATGGTTGATGGGATCCATTGATTGAATAATGGGGCAGCTGCCCGACGGACAATTGATAGTAAATTGAAATAGTCCTTTGTCCCTCTCCCTCTACCTCTCCCTCTCTTTCTCTTTCATGAACTCCAAATCTTATGTTTCATTTTCTTTTAATTTTTAATTATTTATTATTATTATTTTATAAATAAATAAATAAGTTATGTGTGATGAAGAGATTTTTATATTTTGAAATGACAGGAATAAGTTGGGTTTCACAGAAGGCTTTATTTATTTATTTATTTATTTTTTTTATAAATAAATAAATAATCGAATGATTTTAAGTATACGTTTGGTTGTTTATGTCTATGAGGAATGATTCTTTCAATTGGTTATAAATATCCGAATTACAGATAAGATAGAGTTAGAGAGGTTATCTACTGTATTCAAAAGTGAAAAACTTCCGACAAAGATGTCCAACTCCTATTGTATATATATGGACAATATGATCGTACACAATTATGTATATATTTTTATTTTTTTTTTAAAAGCAGCTTCTCTCTTTCAAATGAGAAATCAAAAATAAATGTCAAAACAACATGATTTCTGTGTATTACTAATATTCTCTCTATATATATAATCATCATTAATTTATCATCACCAACAATTAAACTCGTCAAATGTTACAAATATTAATGGAGAGACAAACCAATCTCCCATGTCAAGAGGAGGAAAAAAACTCCATAAGAGAACCCTCAAATCAGGAGAAAGAAATTATATCCACCTATGGAGAACAAATTAAATCCCAACAAATTAAATTGTTCAAAAGAAGACAACAAAAAAGAATAAATAAAAATAAAATTAAACTAAACAAACAGGCCAGACATATATTCCTAAGGTGCTCTCCGACAGATGGCTTATAAACCTTAAACCACTGCCAAAGTAAACCAGATGAGAGTTATGGAGAGGAGTGTTACACTAGCTAGCTCTCTTCTATAGATATATATATATATATATAATTTTTAGTACATTTGTCTCATATATATATATATAAACCATTGTTGGTTAATTACGTACAACCGTTTGGCGAGCTCCACAATTCAATCGCCCTACTTTCTCTCTGTACATCCGCCCCTTAGATATGCAGTATATATATATATATATATATATATATATATATATATATCATTTTTAACATTCCATGCAGGCATGCACCGAACACAGTTTTCGATTGAGATTTGGAAACCACTCATTAAATAATGGCATATATATATATATATATATATATATATATATAATCCAAATACCAAACACCTCTCTCTCTCTCTTTCAATATAAATAAACTCTCCTAGGGCCATCCTTTGTAAGACTTCTTCCTTGAAACACAAATTGTTGTATCTTCGTTCTTCTTTCCTTCCAATGGATTCAAGCACAAGTGGTGAAAATGGTAATGAAATTCTCCATGACTTTGCTCCCTTTATACGCGTATACAAAGATGGTAGACTCGAAAAACTTGTAGGCAATGATGTTGTCCCCGCCGGCGTTGATCCCGACACCGGCGTTCAATCCAAAGATGTTGCCATTGCTAAAGAAACAAGTGTATCCGCCAGGCTATACATACCTAAAGCCACTAATCCTAATGAAAAACTCCCTCTTCTAATTTACTTTCATGGAGGCACTTTCGTCGCAGAAAGCGCCTTCTCTCCTACATATCATAAACACATCAACTTACTTGTATCACAAGCAAGTATCGTCGTGGTTTCTGTTGAATATAGACTAGCCCCAGAATACCCTCTTCCGATCGCGTATCAAGATTCTTGGTACGCGATCAAATGGGTTGCTTCGCATTCCTCGGGAGATGGTCATGAGCCGTGGCTAAAAGAGCATGCTGATTTTGGGCGAGTATTTTTGGGTGGAGATAGTGCTGGAGGGAACATAGCACATAACATGGCCATGCGGGTCGGGTCAGAAAACCCTGGTGGTGTGAAACTTGAAGGTATTATTTTAAATCATCCATTTTTTTTTTTGGGGGGGGGGGAATGATCCAATTGTTGGTGACGAACCTGTTGACATCCATATAAAAGCATATCTTGATAAACTATGGGCTTTTGCAAAGCCGGAAACTAACGGATCGGATGATCCGGATTTTAATCCGGGTATGGATCCGAATCTTTCGAGCCTAGGGTGCAGAAGGGTGTTGGTTTCGGTGGCTGAAAACGATTTCTTGAGGGATAGGGGATGGAATTATTATGAGATATTGGGTAAAAGTGGGTGGAAGGGAAATGTGGAGATTATGGAGTCTAAAGGAGAGAACCATGTTTTCTTTTTGTTTGCTCCAACTTCTGATAATGCTTTGGATTTTTTTAGAAGAATGGTTTCATTCATTAACGAGGACAATACCTAATTTATCATACATATATAATTGGTGCTTAATTTATAGTACCTGATTTGCATGCTCTTGGACAAGAATATTAATACATGAAATTAATTAATGAAGATTTGGTTTCGGTTTTGACCTTTTTTAAGCATACTAACAGAATTAAATAGAATAAAACTCTCATTTTCAGATTTGAGGGAATATTTATTAGGTATATATAGGGTGATGTATCAAGGCAAGACATGATCTTAATGGTCTATTCATGTGGTACGTACTGTCAAGCCTAAGTTATACTTGCAACCCTAATTAAGTTGGTGTCTACGTACTGTGCTCCGTTTTCTTCGAACTAGGATTCTCTCCGTTTTAAATAAGAGTCTCAATTCTTTGTATGTTCGATTTTCATAATCATTTCTCTCTCATCATCGTGATGTCACATTCTAACACATTTTAAATCTATACCATAAAATAGAGATTGAGGAACCTAATTCGTTTTCTTGCCCTCGTGCCCACTATGTTTTGGGCCCTAAACGTCTCCTTTCGACTCGCCGCTTGTCTTGATGGTGATAGGTCTTATTATGTGGGGCTAAATTGGTCTTTACATGAGCCGCTACTGGCAAGGTATCTCTGTTAGATCTGTGAATGCTGAAATAGCGTTCATAACAACCATTTGTAATGAATCACTATCATATATATATATATATATATATATATATATATAGGATGGATCTAAAACACTCTCTTTTAAATAACACTCATTTATTAAAACTACGTCGTTTTAGAATTTTTTTTAAAAAATAAGTGGGGCACAAGTGATATTTTTGTAAATAAAAAGAAAGAAAGTGAGACCACTCTATTTTAATATTATTTTATATTTTAAAAGAATCTCTAAAACGACGTAATTTTAGTAAAGGAGTGTTATTTAAGAGAAATGTTTAGATACGATATGTTAATTTAATTACATGTTTTGAATACGAAATTAATTAAAGGTGTTAATAGTCGATACACTCCACATTTTAATGTGTGACAAAAATATCATAACATATTTTATAAATATAATTTATAAAATCATTTTTGGTTATTAAAATAATAATAAAAATAGTAAGAAATGCACCGAGACATTATTTTATTCACTCTCGGTTCCATATTCAAAATTAGTAATCACTTTGCAAAGTGTATCCGTGGTCGAAAAACTATTTCTCCAATTTGCTGATATGTTAATATATATGCCTATCTCAAATAGTGTAGATTTCAAATAGCACAAAATTGAACTTCAAACTTGTAACGTCCCGGCCCAAAAAGTTCCATCAGTATGTATAAATATATATATGTACAAAAAAGTACATAAAATGATCCTTATATAGGGGTTGTTAAAAAATGATATATAAAAAAAAAGAAAAAGTACATGCATGGATGATGATACAATTTGGTACATACATCGGCAATAGAGCCGTTTCTGAGATTTTGGTGTTCCATTATAAAAATTAAAAATGAGACCCTTTTCGAATTTATTTTCATCCAAAAACAAAGGAAATAAAAAATAAATAAAAGCACAAGTTATTTTCAAAAAAGTGTATTTTCGAAGTTTAAAACATAATAATTCGATTATAACAAATTATATGAAAACTTCGACTACAGCGAAATATATGTGAAGTTCGACTATAACAAGATATATAAGTGTTAAAGTTGTTCCTTGTTTGCATTAATAAGTCCTAGTCTTAAGGGATAAGTTGTTCTCTATTTTGATTTAGTCTAGTCATACCCCACGATTATAGGCCTCTAAAATAGTGGGTTGTTATTTCTTTTCTGTTAGATGTACTGCTATTTATTAGCTATGTTTTGCTATTCAATAAACATAGAAAATCCTCCTAAAACTTGTGTGATTTCAAGCTTTCTTTTGTTGGTTCTAACATCTTTTCAAGCTTTCTTTCGTTGGCTTCAACATCTGGTATCAGAGCAACATCATGGCAAGTGAGAGCAACTTTGTCCAACCTGCTATTCCACGGTTCGATGGACACTACGATCACTGGAGTATGCTTATGGAGAATTTTTTGCGTTCAAAGGAATATTGGAGTTTGATAGAAACCGAGATCTCTGCAGCAGTAGAAGGGACAGATCTCACAGCGGAACAAAGGAAGGTAATTGAGGATCAAAAGCTAAAAGACTTGAAGGCTAAGAATTATTTGTTCCATGCCATTGATTGATCCATTCTAGAGACGATCTTGAAGAAAGACACAGCAAAAGATATTTGGGACTCCTTGAAGCAGAAGTACCAGGGGACAGCACGGGTCAAGTGTGCACAACTCCAAGCTCTTTGCCGGGAATTTGAAGTGCTGCAAATGAAAGTGGGGGAAATGGTGAATGACTACTTCGCCAGAACTCTTGTCATAGCCAATAAGATAAGAATGCACGGTGAGAAAATGAAGGATGTAGTGATCATCGAAAAGATCCTGAGATCCATGACACCACAGTACGACTACGTTGTATGCTCAATCGAGGAATCAAATGACTTGGATACCCTATCTATAGATCAGCTTCAAAGCAGTCTCTTGGTGCATGAGCAGCGGATCAGTCGTCATGCTATAGATGAACAAGCCCTTCAAATTACTCACGGAGTTCAGTCTGGAAGAAGAGGAGGTGGTAGGGGCTCTTGTCGAGGAAGAGGAAAGGGTAGGTTTGTGTCTGATAAATCTACCATCGAATGTTATAATTGTCACGAACTTGGTCATTTTCAGTGGGAATGTCCAAAAAAGGCGAGGGACATAAAGGCTAACTTTGTAGAGACTAATGAGGAGATGCTTTTAATGGCATATGTAGATGACAAAGAGACTGGAAGAAATCATTTGTGGTTCTTTGACTCTGGGTGCAGTAATCACATGTATGGGAAAAAAGAGTTGTTCTCATAATTTGATGACACCTTTCGAGAAACGGTGAAGCTGGGCAACAATACAAGTCTTCTTGTGCAAGGGAAAGGTAACATACGAATGGAGATACATGGAATCAAACAGGTAATTACTGAAGTTTTCTTTGTACCCGAGCTTAAAAATAACTTGTTAAGTATTGGTCAGTTGCAAGAGAAAGGTCTTATAATACTTATGCAACATGGAAAATGCAAGATCTATCACCCTAAAAAGGGTTTGATCATTGAAACTGAGATGGCATCCAACAGAATGTTTATTGTGATTGGTCATTGTTCACCACCAAACAAAGAAAGTTGTTTCTCCTCTATGACCAAAGATCAAACACATCTTTGGCACTGTCGTTATGGTCACCTGAGTTGGAATGGTCTCAAAGTAATTCAACAAAAGAATATGGTGGATGGATTGCCTCAGTTGAAAGCTCCGTCAAAGATCTGCGAAGATTGCTTGATATGAAAACAGCATCGTGATCCTTTTCCAAAGGAGAGCATACACAGAGCATCGAGAATTCTTCAGCTAGTACACTCAGATATCTGTGGGCCAATAAGTCCAATTTCAAATAGCAGAAGGAGGTACCTTATTACGTTTATTGTGACGCCCCCAAAATAGGTTTACATCACCCATTCTGAGTCGCCAAATACATGGTACAGAAACAACTACAACTTTTATTATTACAATTGTCGTGCAAAATACGACAACACACATGCTGTGAGTTTAAATACAAATATTGTCTTCTAGACAATATCCACACCTAAATAAGTCCTCTTTACATTTATTGATACACTATTTTACAAAAATAGTGACGACTGCTAAAACAACTGTCTAGGACCATCACTCTTTACCCCGACTGGTTCCTGCTATATTCTCACCTACTAAGAAGAAAAATAGAACAAAAAGGAAAAGCGTGAGCTCAACTAGCCCAGTAAAGAATATTATGACTAAGATAAAGAACAATAATTTATCGTTAGCCTTCAACAAATCAGATAAAAGATAATGGACAACCAGTTTTAGATCAATATTCGCAGCGGAAATAACAATTCATTATAAGAGTTAAGTAGAGAATCAAAACTACTATCATCTATGAATTTAAAAGACCATCATCAATATTTTATCCCTGTAACATCAATCAATATACATCTTGAATCAATATTCATCTTTGCACTACGGGCCAAAGATATTCATTTAGATCACCAATTAATCATATTCATCTCAACACTGCTCATCTTTGCACTACGCGCCAAAGATATTTATCAGTAATCATACATCTTTACAGACTACGTGCCAAAGATATTCATCAAGTATCACCATTAAGGACCGAGGATGATGAAAACATTTTAGAGAACCAATCCAGTGAGATAGAAGAACAAAGATTAGGAATTCGTACTTCAGATGAATCAAGTTCAAAAACGCTCCATAATAAACTATAGTAAAGATAAAAACATAGATTCAATTTCAAGAATAAGGGTCACAACAGATAACTTGAAAGGAATTTTTTTTTCTTTTTGTGAACAATACCGTGAGTGAACAAAGACATGAAACAGAATGAATGAAGATGCCGGTCATGAAAAGTTCCAAATTTGATTAAAAGTTCAGACCAATAATCCTATGAAATGATATTAGATGAAGCAAAATTTCTAATCATTTCAGGAATTATAGAAGCAATACTTACCATAGTAAGTTCAAATTAAAGAATACGAGATGGAATAATATCGCTTACATAATATGGAGTATGAATGAAAATAATATTTCTCACGAGTATTGCAATAAAATAATATCCTTTACCTTGGTAAAAACTGAATTTGACTGGAATATTGAATATTATTCTGAGAAAATCTTGTAGAAAAACTACGATCAAAATATTCTTATACTCAAGAAAAATACTCACAATACTATAGGAAAAAATTTCTGATTATCAAGGTGTGATTGAGGAAGGGGGGGTTACCCCCTATTTATAGCAAAGGAAGGAGAAAAGTTAAGCAGAGTTGCCTAATTTTTCTTTCTCTTCACGCCTAACTTCTCTGCCTAATTTTCTCTTATTTCAATGGTTGGGGCCACACAATGACTTTGCAGACAATTCACTTCCAAACATCCTAACTCTTATTGGTTGAGGGCCCATGACATAGGAAATATGTAATGAGTTTGCAGGAAAAACAAATGAAATTAGTACATGGTTTTGAAAAGGAAGAAATGTAATACATCAGTTTTTGAAAAAAATAAGGAGATCAAAGCCAAGCTTCTCACTTTTCAATGCTTAACATATCAATTAATCACAATTGGTGAGGCCCACCATTTGGAATAAGTTTTGCAGATAACATCCACCCACCATTTCCATGTTACAACAAAGTATTCAAATATTAACCACATGCGTATATATTATAATAATATTATTATTAAACAATTATTATAATATTATATATGAATGAATATTTTATCGGAGAAATAATTATAATTTCACATAAAATATGCCAAACTTTCAACAATTATTTCATGCAAAATTCCTTCATTTATATCCACATAAAATAAATATTTCCTTATCATATAAATCAATAATTAATTATTCACAAATAATATTACAAAATCATAATTATGACAACCGGTAGCCGCTCCTGTGAAAGAGGGGTTTTCCAATAAGGATTTCTCCTTCTTTGCGCAAGAATTAGATGACCTAACCTCTCATCGATGTAACTTTCTAGACATTGCTAATAATGCTATCTAATAATATTATTCAAATAATATGAATTATCGATCGAGGATAATGGGAAATATCATGCAATGACAATTATTGAAACAACAATAATATAAAATATCAACGCAAAGAATTATTGAATTAATAAAATAAAATATCGACTAGTAATTATCGTAATAATTATTGAGTAGTGCTTCTTCACGTAGGAATCAATAATTCAACAATACTGTAATACCAATGCAGTATATCTTTATAACCACGCCAGACATCGTATTTTTAACCACCAAGTAATCCAACAGTGTTAACGGTAAAAATTATGCCGTTATTTATAAAAACCCAAATTTGTCGTTTTCTTCATCCGACCGTTATTTTGTTATGGGGCCCACAATTAACTGCGCCGTCGTACGAATATTCAGGACAAAAAAAATATTCCACGACCAAACGAATATTCCCCGACAACAATGATTATTTTATAACCACTTGCTTATTTTGTAAAATTTGCACATTTCACCCATAACCAAAGTATTATATCAATTAACACCTTTTTATTTCAAAATAATGAATATAGGAAATTCAATTTTATTTATAAAAAATTGGGGTCTTACATTTATTGATGATTTTAGCGGGAAAAGTTGGGTTTATTTTCTAGTTGCTAAATTAGAAGCATTTGCTACCTTTAAATCCTTCAAAGCTAAGGTTGAGAAAGAAACTGGGGCACTCATACAGACTCTTCGAACTGATCGTGGGGGAGAGTTTACATCTCAAGAATTCACTCTTTTCTGCAATAAGCATGGAATACAGAGGCAGTTAACAGCTGCGTATACACCCCAACAGAACGGGGTTGCGGAACGAAAGAATCGCACTATCATGAATATGGTGCGTAGTATGCTGTCAGAAAAATAAGTTCCAAAGAGCTTTTGGCCTGAAGAAGTGAATTGGACAGTACATGTCTTAAATAGAAGCCCAACTCTTGCCGTGAGAAACAAGACACTAGAAGAAGTCTGGAGTGGTTTCAAACCTTCTGTAAGTCACTTCAGGATTTTTGGATGCATTGCTCACGTCCATGTACCTGATAACAAGAGGGTAAAACTTGATGACAAAAGTCTAAAGTGCATTTTACTCGGCGTGGGTGAAGAATCCAAAGCTTACAGGTTATTTGATCATATCTCTCAACAAATAATTGTGAGCTGAGATGTTGTGTTCGAAGAAGATCAAGGATGGGATTGGGATGTTAATCACAATGAGACTATCATGAGCGATTTGGTATGGGAAGAAGATGTAACTACAGATACAAATGGCGACCATGGAGAGGATCTTGAAGCAAATGTCATTCCTGAAGCTGGTACTCCTGAAACCAACCTGGATAATAATGGTTTAGTTCAAAATAGCTCAACCGAAAGTGAAGAATCTTCAAATGATAACAACCATTCTCTTAAAGGACGGGTTCGACGACCTCCTGGGTGGATGCAAGATTATTTAAGTGGGCAGGGCCTCTCCGATGAAGAACATATTAATATGGCTCACATAGCCTTATTCTCTGATAGTGACCCATTAACATATGAAGATGCAGTAAAGAGTAGCACATGGAGACAAGCCATGGACGGTGAGATCGAATCTATTGAGAAGAACGACACGTGGGAACTCACTGAGCTGCCGCATGGGGTGAAGACAATTGGAGTAAAATTGGTTTTTAAAATAAAACTCAATGACAAAGGGGAGGTAGACAAATACAAGGCGAGGCTCGTGGCGAAAGGGTACAGTCAACAGTATTGAATTGATTATGCTGAGGTGTTTGCTCCAGTAGCTCGCTTGGATACCATTCGAGTAGTCATTTCACTTGCTGCCCAGAAAAGCTGGAAAATCTACCAACTAGACGTTAAATCTGCATTTTTGCATGGGGAGATTGATGAAGAAGTTTTCGTAGACCAACCGCCAGGATATAAACACAAGGGACAAGAATCTAAGGTGTACCGACTTAAAAAGGCCTTGTATGGACTTAAACAAGCCCCCAGGGCTTTGTACAGTCACATAGAGGCCTATTTTGTTCAAGAAGGCTTTGAGAAGTGTCCCTATGAGCACACTCTGTTCATCAAAAAGGCTGATGGAGGTAAATTCTTAATTGTGTGCCTTTATGTTGATGACCTTATATTTACTGGTAATGATGAGATTATGTTTGAGCACTTTAAGAAGTCCATGATGCTCGAATTTGATATGACTGATCTTGGTGAGATGAGGTATTTCCTTGGGATTGAAGTGTTGCAAAGGGTGGACGGTATTTTTATTAGTCAAGGGAAGTATGCTCAGGAGGTTTTGAAAAGATTCAAAATGGATCAGTGCAATCCAGTGCATAATCCGATGGTTCCTGGTTTTAAGCTTACTAAGGATGAAGATGGAATAAGGGTCGATGGTACTCTTTACAAATAGATGGCAGGCAGCCTTATGTACTTGACTAACACCCGTCCTGATTTAATGTTTGTGGTTAGTTTAATTAGCAGATACATGGAACGACCTACTAAACTTCACTTGCAAGCAGTGAAAAGACTATTACGATATATGAAGGGCACTACCAATTTTGGGTTGTTTTACAAGAAGGGAGGAGTTGAGGATTTTGTTGGACACACGGATCTTGTTGGCTACACTGATAATGATTACGATTACGGTGATCAAAATGATCGAAAGAGCACTTCAGTTTCGTCTTTATTTCAAGTTCGGGTTCGGTTTCTTGGTCTTCAAAGAAACAAATTGTTGTCACTCTTTTCAACTACAGAGAGTTCATGAGTTCATCGTCACGCCTGCGTGTCTAGTGCTTGCCAAGTCGTGTGGCTAAGAAGGATTTTGAGCGCAAATTTTAATCATGTTCAAAGAAAACCAATTA
Source organism: Panax quinquefolius (assembly GCA_020205615.1). Lineage (NCBI taxonomy): Eukaryota > Viridiplantae > Streptophyta > Magnoliopsida > Apiales > Araliaceae > Panax > Panax quinquefolius. The sequence goes on from CM035157.1 coordinate 5,083,469, forward strand.
TGGTCTATCAGGACAACATCTCACCTATTAAACTGCTGTCAAAAATCCAAGCATGCATGGTCGCAAAGAAACATATCGATGTGCGTTTTCATTTTATTCGAAATCTTGTCAAGGATGAAGTTGTTGAATTAGTGCAGTGTTCCACTCAAGAGCAAATCGCAGATATTTTGACAAAGCCGCTAAAGCTCAATGTGTTTGTGAAGATGCGTGATCTCATGGGTGTACGTGCATATCCAAGAATAAACTGAATTATTGGCAGCATTCAATTTAAGGGAGGATGTTAAAGTTGTTCCTTGTTTGCATTAATAAGTCCTAGTCTTAAGGGATAAGTTGTTCTCTATTTTGATTTAGTCTAGTCATACCCCACGATTATAGGCCTCTAAAATAGTGGGTTGTTATTTCTTTTCTGTTAGACGTACCGCTATTTATTAGCTATGTTTTGCTATTGAATAAACATAGAAAATCCTCCCAAAACTTGTGTGATTTCAAATTTTCTTTTGTTGGTTCTAACATCTTTTCAAGCTTTCTTTCGTTGGCTTCAACAATAAGAATACATTCATTGAAAGATATTTCTTTTAGTATTCCTATAGTCAAAATCTTCAATCATATATACATATATATATATATGTATGTATATAATTGGGGCCCCTTTGATTGGAGGTTCAGGGCGGTCGACCCTTCCTTCCGTGCTCAAAAACGGCTCTGATTGGTAGTGAACTATGTACCAAAAAAAACAGTCATCAAATGAAACCGAGAAGAGTCTGTATTTTTTGTATATTCTTCGTTATCATCTCTCTCATATCATCATCATCATCACAGTGATGGGATCAGCTTAGACTCTGGATTCAGCTAGCTGCCATAAAAAAACAGAGTAAATTGGAGGCACGGTTATCATTCCCAAATTCTCCTAATGGCTACTAGTAGTACTGTAAATTCTGTTAAGCCGTTGTAACTCCCACGCACGCAGCCAATATTTTATGACCGCCTGCAGCCGAACGTGGCCCTCACTCATTAGCAGCTTCCTGATCGGTAATTAATCTGTGATCCTCAACGGCCAGATCTTTGTAACGGCCGTAGCACATGGTCTGTCATTCTCTTTCGTCATTCCGCCCGTCACCGTTAACGGCGCCAGGACCACACTCTTACCAATTTACACTTTTACCCTTCTCTCTTTAACCATTTCTAGAGAGAGAGAATAAAAACCTGCCTCAAGCTCCATTTGATCAGAGTTCTTCTATAATATATATTGATATTGATATACATATATATACAGTGAAAGAGAGAGAGAGAGAGAGAGATAGAGAGAGAGGAGAGAGAAGAGAGGAGTGATGGAGGTCGCGCATGCGAGAGCTATGAAGGTCACGAGCTCTGGTTCAACTAAGAGAAGAAAGCTCGATTCTGGAGATCAGCTAATACAGTTGTCTCCTCCGTCGACTGCTCAGCTTGCAAATCACTGCCGTTGCGTGTTTAATTCACCCAAGGATTCAGCGTCGCCAGCCACTCCCGGTACTTCCGATCAAATTCCGGCATCGAGATCCTTAGATCTGAAGGTGAACATTTTAAAATTCAGATGCTTCCATTTGTCCTTATTGTTTGTTCCGAATTAAACTCGCTTAATGCTTACTTTCTCAAGCTTGAACTATGTTCAGAATTAATTATCATTGTGTGTATATATATATATATACGTATGTATATGTAAAAACTAAAAAGTACATAGATATATGCTCTCTTTTTTTCTCCTTTGTGTTTGGAAAGAGAGAGAGGTGGAAGTACAAAATTCAGATGATATAGTACTCTTTCTTACTGTTTTCCGAGCGAGTAAACTAGACCGGTTCTTAACATTTTCCTTTTCAAGCTTTAATTACTGATTTCAAATTATGTTGTTGAATTTCCATTGTAGGCTGAGAATTTTGGAGCTGACATTTCCGTGTCCCCCTACGACGGTTTCAGGTTGATTCTCATTGAATAGTAATTGATTTATTTATTTCAATAAATTAATGATATCTTCAAAACTGAAAATTAAGTACTAGACAGTTTCCCGATATTTGTAATTTAATGATTTTAGCGTATGTTGCTTCTTCTCATTTACATACATTATATATGTTCATGTATCTACATATCCATGTATAAATCATATTCATGTTATGCCTTTGTTAATTTGATCGTTGCAGTAGAGAAGCGACGCCGTTGAACGAGCTTAGCTCGGGTTACACAGTTCACCTAATGGAATCCTCAAAGACGAAGAAGAATCCTTCTTCAGCTAGTTCCCGTGCGGCGAAGATGCCTTCGGGTGCGGAGATCGAAGAGTTCTTCTCAGTAGCAGAAAAGTACGAGCAGAAACGATTTGCAGACAAGTGAGTGTGCCATGTGCATTTTAGATAATTATATTCGGTGTAACAGAAAAAAAAAAAACTGAGAAGGGCTAGCTTGAAATAAAAATAAGAATGATTTAGTAATGATGAATATATTTTGTTGGTTCAGGTACAATTATGATATTGTGAAGGACGTACCATTGGAAGGGAGGTACCAGTGGGTTGGTTTAAAGCTATGATCATTATTATGAAGAATTGAAGATCGAATTGCTAGTAATTCATCAGTACTTACTTAACACGGAGATATATATAATTAATTAATTGGATATATATCTTTTGATTTGATCTGTGTTTTTCGATCTTCTCTAAAATTTATAATATAATTAAATTAAACTAGAACTCCATTAAAATTATATGTACAAAGATTTCTCTATATATCTATGTTAAGAAGGTCACTGCTGAGGTACGATACAACGCATTACACATGTAGAAGCTTCTTCTGCAACATCTATTTTGGTGTGATATGAATTACAGATATTTGCTTTTCCAGAAATACAGTTACGCTCTCTCTCTCTCTCTCTCTCTCTCTCTCTCTAGGTTTCTCTCTGCAGTAATAGCTTGTGGTAATACAGGTGATATAGTCAGTCAGTATGTTGGTGGGGTTCGTAATGGAATTTTATTTTTGAGATTGTTAAAGTATGTTCTGTTTGGGCATGGTTGGCTTTTTCTGCTTATTTTTGTCAGTTTTTATGCATTTTCAAACCGTATTTTGCAATATTCCCTTTTCTTTTGAGCCAAGGAAGTTGGAGTGTTTTGCGCAGAATGTGAGGACACAATTTGTGGGGGCATGCTCCATATTAATTATGACTAAAACCAGTATCAACTTTGAAGTACTCCCGAATTGAAAGTTCTTTGTCCTATTCTTTAATTTGGTGATGAAGTAGAACCGCTTAATTAGCTTTCTTATTTGTTCACATTTACATTCATTAATTCGTTACTCTTTGAATCTTAAAACTGGGTTCCAGCTCGATATGAATTATTGCCATTGTTACCGAGTAGGAAGAGCTTGTGATATATATATCAATATAATGAATTGGGTCAACTATTCTCTCATATATAAACTTAATAGTATTACATTAGAGCATACATTCTTATTCACTTGAAATATTTGTTTAAAAGGTTAAAATTATCCTTTTCTTAACTAATATTACTCATGCATCAACAATAGTTATTAGTAGTTTATTAGCGCTTTCTTTTGGTCGTGTCTTGTGAGTTGTAACTAACTTCTTTTGATCTTGTGTGGGTCTCTTCGAGTCAACATGCAATCACCAAGTTATTAGTGACGAGGAATATTAGAGTATATATAAAGTATTTGTGTAGTATACAATAAGTTGGGGTAACTTTCTCATTGATGAAAAAAATTAAGGTCTTTATATAATAAAATTAGGCCCATTTATAAATCCAATAATATCTCCAGAAATCATTGAATGCGTCTGTCAAATTAATCATAATAATATCGTAGACAGATACATAGATGCACAATACATGTCATGGAAATGGAAAGAAAGAAAGTTTCTTCTTTGAGTTACAATAAGCCTTTTTCCGATCTATATAATAAAACACAATCAATTTTGAATCCTTCTCCACTTAAAAAGTTGAGAAACCACAACAAAGGCTTAGATTTAATCTAAGTTAATCTAAAGGTCAGATTTCAATTGAGACAAAAAAAAAAAAAAAAATTACCGCACAAATACTCTCCTTCCCGTGTACTCTTCCCCTCTCTGTCTCCTTACCGTCACTCTCTTCCTCTCTTTGTCCACTCCTCTTCCTCTCTTTGTCTCTTTAACGCCACCCCCCAAATCAAGATTGCTTGCTAAGCGGATTCAACTCCGGTGAGTTACATCTTCATCAGACCACAGCGCCGGTCACAAAGTATTCATAATCCCTCCGTCTCACAATGTTAACTCTCATTTTTTTTCATTTGTCTTCATCTCTACACTCTTAGGAGGTTCAACTATTTCGTAATATGTAGAGAATAAACTAAGCAAGGTGTTAGCCCTCAAGGTGTTTGTCTTTATGCTCGAACAAATTGAAAGCGTAAAGCTCATCGCGCGCCTTCTATTTGTGATCCTTTGTGCATATGTCTGTGTGAGTGTTCCTGTTATGATGTTTGTCTATACATAGAGGATAGCAATGACTTATTGGCTATTGCAACAAACTTTGAACTATGGGCTGACTTATGAATGCCTTTTGACTCAATGTGGCATCGCACAGTTCCATATCTTATGGTTGGAGCCAATGGAAATGGAATTGCACCATTCATGATTTTGTGGATGCTCAATTTGTTCTTTGTAAATGACGACATTTTGTGGATGCTCAATTTGTTCTTTGTGATCAGCAGTGAATTAATGCTACTTTCGCCATACACGTCTCTTTAATTGTCTTTCTCTCAATTGAAATAAGTGGTGATGTCTTTGATTTTAGTTACTTTTGGGTAAACTTACTTTTGGGTTTACTTATTATGTCTTCAAATCTGAGTATGATTTTAGTTACTTTTGGGTATAATTTTTGATTTTGCTTTTTTTTGTTCTTGATTACTTCTCTCTGTTATTCAAGGGAGATTATTTGCTGTTGCCCTGTAAATTAAGTGGGTGCTTGATTGAAATACTCAAAGTTTGCTCATCTTTGTTACCAAAAAAAATCAAATTTGAAGCGATAAGCTGAGCTCTGGGTTTTCTAATCTTCTGTCTTTGAGCTGCCGTCGAGCTCGGTCGTATTTCAAAGCTATTTTTTTCTTGAATGGCGGTGGATTCAAGGAAAAGGTGAGATTTATTCTCTAATTCTAAGCTTCATTTTAGTGTTTCTTCGCACTCCATCTCTTTGCATTTATCTTAAAAATCGTTCTGCTTTTGTTTAATTAAAGTTGGTTAATTAAAGGAGTAAAGGCTTTTTTTAGAACGGAAGGGTAAACACTATTTACTGTTTTTGCAGAAGGAGTGGAATTAATTTTTTTTGGACAAAATTAACTTACTTTTTCTAATATTAACATTTAACCAAATTTATCAAATAAACATGCTTTCGCTTAATAATCACATTACTCTCTTAAAATTTCTGATTTCACTAATTTTACCAACTTATTTCAAAAAATTATGTAACGTAACATATTTAAAAACAAGAACGGTAATATTTTTTAAAAAATTAAAATTAAAAAAATAAGAACCGAGCTTGCTAATTTAATTTTTTTTTTTTCGATTTCACTAATTTTACCAACTTATTTAAAAAATAAGAAATGATAAAACAATGTAAACTCACCAACTTATTTCAACAATATTTAAAAGTTTATAATTAATTATTCATCATTTTTATTGGTAAAGGTATAATAGTCCAAACTTTTAATCTTTTTTTATCTAATCTTTTAATTAATCCTAAAAAAAACATAAATGAAATTATTTTAGTTATATCATGAATAATTCCATAAAAAAACAAACATGTATAAATCCCAGGATTAATAGTCTTGGAATTATAATACCATGAATTATAATCCTTGCAAACAAACATGAACCTAGGAAAATGTTAATAGTATAATCTTTTAACATTCCTTGAATGAAAACAATTAATTTCAAGTAAATAAAACTCTTTCTATATAAGGGGAGTAATATCAATAGTAGCTTAGGTGAGCGGTGTAGTTTTATTGAAGCAAATGGTTATATTGTGTTGTTTGGCATCATGGAGCTGCAAAACATGCTTGAAAAGTGTTTTCTATTTTCTATTTTATTTGTTTGTTATAGTGCAACCGATTTTTTTGACTTGAAGAATTTATAGTGAATATAGCTCAATCCATATGCCTTGGAGAATACGTAATTTATAGTGAATTTACTTCCACCGCTTGAGTTATGAGAATGGCTAATTTGAGTTATGTATTATGTATTATGAGAATGGCTCATTTCGCATAATAAGTGATATGTATTATGTAAACTTAACAAATGCATGTACTTTTTAACAAATTCATTTTCTATATCTTATAAAATTTACTGTATAGGTACAACCGTTTCAACAACACAATCATCGACCAATGGATGATGTTGTTATATTTGGTAGTGTAAGTTTATCATCTGATTAACTCTCTCTAAATGTATCTTATTGATTTTTTAATAACTTATTTATTTTAACTTATTTTCATTAATGTCGTGACAGATGGATGACCACCTAGCAAACACCATATGATAATAATTTCTTACTCATCATTTTCTTACTTTTTTTCTTATCTTTTCACCAGCTTATTTACTATTAAACGCTTTTTTTGTCTACGTGTTCAATACTTACGTCATAATAATGTAGGAGTGGTGATTCATAATGAGTATGAACTAAATTGTCTCTGCTTTACGTAAGGTATTGTATACTCACACCTATTTCCTTTTTTTCCTTGGCAATGATTATTTTATTACATGAGCATATCCATTACAACCTGCAATTTCCTAAGAATTTTTATTATGATATCTCAATGCTATTTTTATATTATTAGTTTTATTATTTTGCTTTGGTTTTGTTGTGCTCTCTTTTCGATTTTGTTAACAAGTTCTATATATAACAAGCACTCGTGTTTCTTTTTTTTTTTTTGCTATTAAGTAGTGTTTCCTTACACGTAGGAGAAAAAGTTACGATGCTTTCAGCGAATGCCAAATTTAAGGGAAACAAAAATCAACTTCTTCTACCCAAGGAAGAAAACATAAAGATTGCCAACTGGTATCACTTTTAATCATATTCTTTTCTCTCTGTTTTTACATTGGATTTGGATGTTATTAAATTTAAAAAATTTGTCAACATGTTTTTGGTTTGTCTCATTTAATATTACTTATTTTTTATCGTGTTCTTACACGTAAAGGAAAAAAAAATTACGATGCTTTAGCATGATCGCTAAATTTAAGGGAAACAAAAATCAATATCTTCTACCCAAGAAACAAAAATACAAATTACAAACCGGGTATCACTTTTAATCATATTCTTTTCTGATTTACGTGTTATTCTCATTTGCTTTGCAGCCTTTAAGCTTCATATGACATATAATTTGAATCTTTTGTTGGGTCCGATTTTATTAAACTCTAAATTTGTTTGAACATTCCATAATTTGAAGCATCAATCAATAGTAAAACCTCAACCTTTCCAAGTAGTTTTGATCAGATTTATAGAATACCTTTCAAGCTGTTAAATTCAATATGTTATTGATCGAGCATATTACTATAGAACAATGTGTTGGATACAGGGCTATGGTGTTTTATTTTTGCATCAAACAAAAACTTTATTATAATTATAATGTTGATAAATGGTTGGGTAGATAGTTCTGTTAATGTAACACTTTATTGTCATGTTACATCACGTTGTTATATATACAAAGTGCAAAACGATACGATATACCTTAAATCAACAAAATAATAATTAATTTTTTATGAGTTTGTGGTTTAGGCACCAAACTATAATGTTGTATCAAAATCAACATTGCCGCAATGTACAAGACTTGCTCCAAAAATGTGTTATGTTGGGAAAGAAAATGAGTGCTCTAAATGTCAATTGGGACAACTTGCACGTTACGAAAGAGAGCGATCAAAACATTGTGCCCCGTCCCAAATTTAGATTTTTTCTTCTTTACCACTAAGTCGTCGTCATGAAAGCATGCCTTGAACGAGAATCAAATAAAAGGTCCCGCCTTCAACCACCTGTAATAGACAGTATAGTGACAACAAATGTTTTAGAGTCATCGCCAACCACCTTACTTCAAAATCTTAATGAAGATACTACAACAATTGTTTCACATGTGGTTGTGCTGCCATCATCGTGAATCAAGAAAATCCTCAAAATCTCAAGAAGGCACACCAACAAATATCTCAAGGTGTTGCACAGTGACTACAATGCTCCAAGACTTGCCTCCTCAAAACCTATACAAAATCACAACAACAGTCTTGGAACCATTCTCCCCACGTTCCCCAGGGGCATCATATATGACAAATATGTTCCAACAAATGCGTAATCCGAATGAAGGCACCAGGTGTTTTTGAGTTGAAGCGGAATTTTTTGATGAAGGAGATAGAAATAAACAACGTCTTTGGTAGAAAAGTGGCGCATGTTTTTATAATTGAATTCCAAAAAGAGGATTCTGCGCGACATGCACGCACTTTTGTTCCTTCATGGTTCGGATAAAATTCATACATGTGCTTTCGAGTGAATGAAGGTAATGTGTCTTGATTTTCGAATTACCAAACCGACCCATTACTTTTTGAAACAATTATAGGTTGCATGGTACACGGACCGTGTGGTGCAATCAAAATCCACACCGTGTATGGAAAAATGGGGTGTACCAAGCGATACCCTCGATCATTTGTTGAATCAATAAGTATGGGCTCGATGGATATCCCGCATCTATCGTCGTCGTACATACCGGTACTTGGAGGAATTAATGAGATCCAACAATATCTTGATGCTAGGTATATTGGACCTCCGTGTCGCTAAGCGTGGCGATTGTTTGGTAATCCTTTACACGAAGAGATTCCTTCAAATGTAAGATTGGAACTATATGATAGATTCCTTCCCACGAAGATATACGCATTTATGATAGATGTGATATCCGCTGTGAGTCCATACTTGTTGATTCAACAAATGATCGAAGGTATCGCTTGCACACACCCCATTTTCCATACACGGTGCTTGTGGATTTCGAGCACCACACGGTCCGTGTACCATGCAACCTATAATTGTTTCAAAAGCAATGGGTCGCTTTGGTAATCCGAAAATTCAAAGACACACTACTCATCCACTTGAGCACATGTATGAATTTTATTTAAACCATGGAAGAACAAAAGTGTACGCACGCAAGAACCCCTTTTTTTGAATTCAATTATAAAAACATGCGCCACTTTTCTACCAAAGACGCTTGTTTTATCTCCTTCATCAAAAATTCCGCTTCAACTCAAAAACACGGCCACTAAATCGACTACCAAGAGGGATCCGATTTGGCAATAAGGATTTAGTAATTTCGTGCCATTTGGGATTTGGCGGTCATAGTTAGAAAAATATCCGGGTGTTGATTATACCGCGATATAGCCATCCAATCTTGAAAATTTCAAACATATGTCTTGCAGACTACCAAAGGAATGAAGATGGCAAAATCATTCGTTGATTAACTTGTTCGGGACCAAGCTCATCTACACAAACATCCGTGAAGACCTTGGTAAAGTTCTCGCATTTAAGCTTCGATTGATTCAACTTGTAGTATGTCAACCGATTTTGTTTAGTAGCGGCCCAAGCATCTACTACAAATTCTTGAAATAGTTTTTCGGCTCTCAAAATTGTTGAATACTCAAAGTCACGCTCGAATATAATGATAACCGTAATATTGCAATTGTGTCACTCCGAGTAGATGAAGGTCCACATCAAAAGCATTCCACTGCTTTTAAATCTGGATTCCATCCTAGCTCACCATAAGGGAACAATACCACATAATGCAATGGCAAATAGGCGGGATGACACTCATTAATTTGCATCAAACCATTATCCCCTCTCAAATGTAACATAATATCTCTCATTCCACTTGATTCAGCTCCATCTCCCGGCAATATTACCGCAATCTCATCGGTTGTTGGGAGATTATATCGACGTCGGTTTGTTACAGAACTATAGTGAAGATAGGCCGGTAAATTCACACCCGTCAGTTCCAATTCACTTAAAATTGTATGAGCCTGTCGAAATTTTATAGGAAATGGATTTACTTGCAATAAACAATCTTGTATGGTTTTTAAAACATCTTTTCTCAACTTAGGATTTTTGTTGCAGCGAACATCTAAAGCTGAATTAGGATCATAAATGTACAAATGAGAGTAAATTGGTTCACACCGGTCATGTGTGGCATAAGCGATCCTGTCGATGGCGTAATTCTCCATGGATGGTGAATGTTCTGTGCCCCTCCCGGAATTAATCATCATCCAAAGTAGTTCCAAGACTCGTAAATGCATTAGTCGATTATTATACTTTCGCAAAATCTTGTGAAATGATTTTGATTGTTCATCATTGTCGTCATACAATGCTTTAAGCATTAAAGGAGGTGCAATTAGTGGCGATAGTCTAATTTTTCCTTGTAAACAACATTTACCAAAGAGAGGATTTGATACAGATCAATTTGTTAATTTTTCAGCAAGTCAGTGTAAGGTAGAACAATGAGGACATGTTCGATTCATCAAGCCGAGGGAATGACGATCTGGAATTTCATGGTTTCGAGGATTAAATGCAACATCCATAGTTACATCTTCTACTGTGTAGGCACTACATATAAAATTATAAATGTCATACAATTTTTAAAAGGAGAACATGAATAAGACAGCAAGTATGAGAATAGAAAATTAAAACTTATATCAAACACCTGGTGCCTTCATTCGGATTACGCATTTGTTGGAACATGTTTGTCATATATGATGCCCCTGGGGAACGTGGGGAGAATGGTTCCAAGACTATTGTTGTGCTTTTGTATAGGTTTTGAGGAGGCAAGTCTTGGAGCATGGTAGTCACAGGCAACACCCTTGAGATATTTGTAGGTGTGCCTTCTTCAAGATTTTGAGGATTTTCTTGATTCACGATGGCCACAGACAACCACCGTGAAACAATTGTTGTAGTATCTTCATTAAGATTTTGAAGTAAGTGGTTAGCGATGACTCTAAAACATTTGTTGTCACTATACTGCCTATTACAGGTGGTCAAGACGGACCTTTATTTGATTCTCGCTCAAGGCATGCTTCGGTGATTTACTTGGTGGTAAAAGAAGGAAAAATCTAGTCGGATTTGGGCACAATGTTTTGATCGCTTCTTTTAGAACGCAAGTCAAGTTGTCCCAATTCGACGCTTTAGAGCACTCATTTTCTTTCCCAAAGATAACACATTTTTGGAGCAAGTCTTGTACATTCATGGCAATGTTGATTTTGATACAACATTATAGTTTGGTGCCTAAACCACAAACTCATAAAAATTAATTATTATTTTGTTGATTTAAGGTATATCGTATCGTTTTGCACTTTATATATATAACAATGTGATGTAACATGACAATAAAGTGTTACATTAATGTAACTATCTACCCAACCATTTATCAACATTATAATTATAATAAAGTTTTTGTTTGATGCAAAAATAAAACACCATAGCCCTCATCCTTCACATTGTTCTCTATAGTAATATGCTCGATCAATAACATATTGAATTTAATAAACTTGAAAGGTATTCTATAAATCTGATCAAAACTACTTGGAAAGGTTGAGGTTTTACTATATTGATCGATGTTTTAAATTATGGAATGTTCAAACAAATTTAGAGTTTAATAAAATCGGACCCAACAAAAGATTCAAATTATATGTCATAATGTGCTTAAAGGCTACAAAGCAATGTATCAACACGAAATCAGAAAAGAATATGATTAAAAGTGATACCATTTGTAATCAGATTTTTGTTCCTTGGGTAGAAAGAGATTGATTTTTGTTTCCCCTTAAATTTAGCAATGCTAAAGCATCGACTTTTTTTTCCTTTCGTGTAAGAACACGATAAAAAAAATAAGTAATATTAAATGAGACAAACCAAAAACATGTTGACAAATTTTTTAAATTCAATAACATCCAAATCCAATATAAAACAGAGAGAAAAGAATATGATTAAAAGTGATACCAATTAAGCAATATTTATGTTTTCTTCCTTGGGTAAAGAAGTTGATTTTTGTTTCCCACTAAATTTGGCATTCGCCAAAGCATCGTAACTTTTTTTCTCCTTCGTAAAGGAAACACTACTTAATAAAGAAAAAAAAGAGCACAGTGCTTGTTATATATAAACTTGTTAACAAAATCAAAAGAGAGAGCACAACAAAACCAAAGCAAAATAATAAAACTAATAATATAAAAAAATAGCATTGAGATATCATAATAAAAATTCTTAGGAAATTGCAGGTTGTAATGGATATGCTCATGTAATAAAATAATCATTGCCCAAAGAAAAAAAGGAAATAGGTGTGAGTATACAATACCTCACGTAAACGGAGACAATTTAGTTTATACTCATTGCGAATCACCACTCCTACATTATTATGACGAAGTATTCGAACCTGTAGACAAAAGAACGTTTAATAGTAAATAAGCTGGTGAAAAGAAAAGAAAAAAAGTAAGAAAATGATGAGTAAGAGATTATTATCATACGGTGTTTGCTAGGTGGTCATCCATCTGTCACGACATTAATGAAAATAAGTTAAAATAAATAAGTTATTAAAAAATCAATAAGATACATTTAGAGAGAGTTAATCAGATGATAAACTTACACTACCAAATATAACAACATCATCCATTGGTCGATGATTGTGTTGTTGAAACGGTTGTACCTACACAGTAAATTTTATAAGATATAGAAAATGAATTTGTTAAAAAGTACATGCATTTGTTAAGTTTACATAATACATATCACTTATTATGTGAAATGAGCCATTCTCATAATACATAATACATAACTCAAATTAGCCATTCTCATAACTCAAACAGTGGAAGTAAATTCACTATAAATTACAGATTCTCCAAGGCATATGGACCGAGCTATATTCACTATAAATTCTTCAAGTCAAAAAATCGGTTTGCCTTATAACAAACAAACAAAATAGAAAATAAAAAACACTTTTCAAGCATGTTTTGCAGCTCCATGATGCCAAACAACACAATATAACCATTTGCTTCAATAAAACTACTGTCTACCTAAGCTATTATTGATATTACTCCTCCCTTATAGAAAGAGTTTTATTTACTTGAAAATTAATTGTTTTCATTCAAGGGAATGTTAAAAGATTATACTATTAACATTTTCCCTAGGTTCATGTTTGTTTGCAAGGATTATAATTCATGGTATTATAATCCCAAGACTATTAATCCTAGGACGTACATGTTTGTTTTTTTATGGAATTATTCATGATATAACTTAAAATAATTTCATTTATTGTGACGCCCCCAAAATTAGGTATACGTCACCCATCTTGGGTCGCCACTTACATGGTACATAAATTCAAATACAAACTTAATTATACATTTGTCGTGTAACATACGACAATACATAAACTGAGAGTTCTAATAGGAATATTGTCATTTAGACAATATCCATACTCAAAGAGTCCTCATTACATTTATTGTCACACTATTTAATGTATAGTGAGGACTACTAATGCTATCTTCTGGACCATCACTCTTTTCCCCGACTCGTCCCAAATTTATATTCTCATTTCACAGAAGAAACGTTGAAAGAAAGGGGTGAGCTTAACTAGCCCAAAGAAGAAATATTATAACTAAGATAATGCGTATAAATTATCAATAGTCTTCAACAATGTTAAACTAATAAAATACAATAGACAACCGGTTTAATCTGCAATGAATATGCAATCCATTAAAAGAGTCAAGTAGAAAATAAAGTCTACTATCTTTTAGGTTTTAAAAGTTTTCATCAATTTTATCACTAAGACTCGGTTTAATGAATAAACCACAATATCTAATCATCCCTGCACCACTATCAAGGATTTTCATCAAATTATCAATGGTCATGACTATACCGAATCACCCCGGGTCATAATCATACCAAAACTATCCATCACCGCATTACATGTGCCATCGAGGACTTTTGTCACATCATTTATATCAAGCTATGATTATACCGAATGATCCTCGGTCATAATCATACTAAGTTCATCTATGCACGTAAGCCAAAGATAACATAATATAACATGAGGATGATGACAATGACATAATAATTCAATAAAACAAGTTCATGAATTAATTTATTCAGAAAACTAATAACGCCCAAATTGTCAACATGATCTTTGCTTTGTAGAGTAAAATTCAAGAATACTCGTAAAAAAATATTTTCATTAAAAATATCGGATGAAGCGCAAATATCAAGGATATTCCACTAAATTCATGGAGTATAGAAGTCAAAATTTTAACCAACCGAGTATAATAGCGAATGAAATAACAAAAGAAATCACCACGCATGCGGTATTTGCATGATGTATAAAGTTATTCCAATGTAATAATAAATACGTAATAATAAAAAAGCGGAACCAGTCAGAAGACCCCAAATTATTAATAAATGAAATTTATTTTCCTCTATTTATTATTTTGAAATAGTAAGGGTTGATTTGATTAATGTGGATAGTTATGGGTAAAATACGCAAATATTTCGAATAAGCAAGTGGTTATAAAATATTCATTATTGTTTTGAGAATATTCGTTTGGTCGTGGAATATTCGTATCGTTTGGAATATTCGCATTTACGGTAGCGATCTTTTGTGGGCCCCATAACGAAAAGCGATTGGATGAAGAAAACGACAAATATAAGTTGTTTATAAATAACGGCGTTCTACAATTAATACCGTTGAATACCCAATGGTTAAAAAACACTAATACGCGTTGTTGAATAAGAAGATACGCAGTATTGCACCAATTATTGATTCTTACGTAAGAAGGCACTACTCAATAATTGTTACAAAGAATTACTATTCAAGATTTTATTTTATTGATTCAATAATTGCTTTGCATTGATATTTTATATTACCGTTGTTTCAATAAATTGTCATTACACAAGATTTTCTATTATCGAGCAATAATTCATATTATCTCAATAATATTATTAGATAACATTATTGGCAATGTCTAGAAAGTTCTGCTCTAAGGAGAGGTTTGGTCACCTAATCAAGCCACCAAGAAGGAGAAATTCTTATTGAAAGCCCTCTTTCCTGAACCGCTCGTCACAATAATGTGATTCTCGTAATATTATTTGTGAATAATTAATTATTGATTCATATGATGAGGAAAATATTAATTTTATGTGGATATAGATGGAGAAAATTTTAAAATGACAATTGTTGAAAATTAATATTTTATCTTTTTCGATAAAATAATTCATTTAAATATATTATTTTAATAATATATTAATTGGTGATATTTTTACAATGAATGTGGGATATATGAGTATATGAGGAAGAAGAGTATTTTTGTTGCATTAAATGATTAACACATGTTTTGTGTGTCGGTGGACCCCATTTCTCGAATCGAAATTTGATTATAAATTGTAAAATCGCCTGCTTTGTGGATTTCGTCAATTTCATTTGGAATTTGGAAAAACTTTCTTCGCAAAGTTGTAGAGAATTGAATTTCCTATAATAATTAAGCGAGATTCAATTTTACGATAAAAGGGCTATTTATTATGAATTATCAAGTTTCGAGTTCAAATAATTGATTTTTGGGAGTTTTAATTAATTATTTTGAGAAAAACGTTTTTGGTGAGTTTGTGAACCTCATTTAACATGTGTTATGGCTGAAATCAGATTTCAAAGGTGGGCTAAGGAATTTTGTTTATAAATAATATTATTATATTCAATTTTCTGCTTTGGTGTTCTAAGCATTTTTCTATAAATAGGGTGATTAGGTTAGAATTGAAAATCACACCGTAAATCAAGTTTTCTCTCTATATTATCGAGCGATTCATGTGAGTATTTTGAGTATACTTTGAGTATTGCTATACTGTGCAAGTTCAAGTCATAGCCTATATCCTGTTTCAAATTTAGAAAGACTGATCTTTCGAGGTAAGGGATGTTATTTTCTTCTCAAATGATATTATTTCTTCAATATCATTATCTTTGAAATATTGGTTGAAACTTTTTATCAAATTTGGAACTTTTCTATGCTCTGGGTTACTATTCATGAGTTACTATTCATGAGTTACTATTCACGAAGTTACTATTCATGAAGTTATTATTATTCACGAGTTACTATTCACAAGTACTATTCATGAAGCGTGAAGATGTTTTTTTTGAAATTTCTATCTTTTGGTGTCTGAGTTACTATTCACGATATGAAGACTATTCACGAATCATTTACACTATTCACCGAAAAAATGAAATTTCTTCTTTTTTGTCCAAAATATCTATTCGGATACTAGCTTTGATTGTATCCATGTTTTGATCATTCTTGAATTTTACACCACCGTGATTATTTTTGAGGTATTTTTGGACATGGATAAAACAAAGTACGAATCCTTAATCCTTAATCCTTGTCATTTTGTTTCACTGGATTCGTTTCTTTAAAAATATTTTTCATCATCTTCAGTTTTAAATGATGATATTATGGAATATCTTTGGCCTGTAATGCAAAGATGAATGATTTCTTGATGAATATCTTTGGCCGTAGTGCAAAGATGAACAGGTGTTGAGATGAACATGATCGATCGATTAATATCTTTGGCCCGTAGTAGTGCAAAGATGAATGAGATGTTTAGATGAACATGACCAATCGATGAATATCTTTGGCACCAGAGTGCAAAGATGAATATTTGATTCCGTATATATATCGATTGATGTTACAGGATAAAAGATAGACGATGAACTTTTAAATTCATACATGTAAGATAGTAGTTGCATTCTCTACTTAACTCTTCTAATGAATTATTATTTCACGCCGCGAATATTGGTTTAAAAACTTGTTGTTTATTGTATTCTATTAGTTTTTTTTCCCTGTTGAAGACTAATGATAATTTGTTGTATATTATCTTAGTCATAATATTCTTTACTGGGCTAGTTGAGCTCACCCTTTTCCTTTTTGTTCCATTTTTCTTCTCAGGAGGCGAGAATGTAGCGAGTACGAGTCGGGGTATGGAATGATGGTTATAGAGAGAGTTGTTTAGTAGTCCTCACCATTTTTATAAAATAATGTATAAATAATTATGATGGGGATTTATTTGCGTGCGGATATTGTCTAGATGGCAATATCTCGTATTTAAACTCACGCTTTATATGTTGTAATAATAAAGTTGTAGTTATTTCGCATCATGTATTTGGCGACTCGAAATGGGTTGGATGGAATGGACCTATTTTGGGGCGCCACAATTTGGTATCGAGCTTAGGGATATTGTAAGACCCCATCTTTTATAAATAACGATGAATTTTTTTTATAAATATTATTTTTGAATATTATGGAATAAATTTGATATAATGTTATAGTTGTGGGTAATATTTATAAATTTTGCAAAAGTATGCAAGTTGTTATAAAATATTCGTTTTGGTCTGGGAATATTCTTTTTGTTAGGGAATATTCGCATAATGGCTCAATCATCAGTGGACCCCACAATGTAATTATTGTCGGATTGAGAAAACGACAAAATTATTTTATAAAAATAACTACGGAGGTGTTACCGTTAAAACCGCTGAACTACCCGGCATGTAAAAGTACAAGAATACGCCAGAGTCAGATAAGAAGACACTAGCTGCAGATTGATTATCGATACTTACGTGAGAAGTCACTCACCTATGCTCAATTATTGCATACAAGAATTCTTTGCGATCATATCTCTTATATTATCGATTCAATTATTATCACAAAGATCATCCTCAGATAATATGTTATAGTATTAAATCAATAATTGAGACGACAAGTTATAAATGATTAATAATTGTTGAAAGATTAAATATGTGTTGATGAAAAAAAAAAAAATGATTTGTGGTAAGTTTGATTATTTTATGGGGGCTCATATGTCATCATCTAAGAGTCTCTTCACAATAGTAATTACCCTTGTGAATAGTATTTACCTTCGCCAATAGTAATTACCCTTGTGAATAGTATTTACCTTCGCAATCAATAAGAATTACCCTTGTGAATAGTATTTACCTTCGTCAATAGTATTTACCTTCGTTAATAGTAATTACCTTTACCGTATCGTCGAACCACTTGTCGCTTTCATTACAAAGCGCCGAACCACTTGTCGCTTTCACATTACAAAAGGCCAAACCAAATCGTCAGCCACTTGCGCTTTTCACACTAAAAGTGCTTCAAGCTAGAAATCTTCTTTAAATAGAGGCCTAGGGCTTCATTATTTTCACGAATTCATTCAAGCTATAGAGAGAGAAAATATAGAGAGAATAAGAGAGAAAGAAGAAGAGTATTTTGTTACTACACCGCCGCAAAGATTCAATCTTCTACCAAATGTAAGGGGGTGTTATTCTTTCTTATTCATGAAGAGAATCTGTTGTTATTCCATCGCTTATTATTCTCATTGGAATAACTCAGATACGCCAAGCTTTACCCTATACTTGGTGACATTCTTCTATGATTCTGCTTGGAACATCCTGTCATGTGTTTTACACCGGACTGGTTCCGCTTTTTTATTATTCTCGCTGGAACATCCTGCATGCATGTGTTTTACACCGGACCGGTTCCGCTTTTTATTATTCTCGCTGAACATCCTATCTGCAGGTTTTTACACCGACCGGTTCCGCTTTTTTATTATTCGCTGAATATCCTATCTCGTGTGTTTTACACCGGATCCGGTTCCATCTTTATTATTCTGTGGAACATCCCAGCTTGGTGTGAATTTCACCGACTGTTCCGTTATTTATTATTCCGCTGAATAACTCGTCTGCGTAGGCGGTCTATCGCATGCATGGTGATTTCTTTTGTTATTCCATTCTTTATTATACCCAAATGGTTAAAACTTTGACTTCTATACTCCATGAAATTAGTGGAATATCCTCGATATTTGCGTTTCATCCAAAGATCTTTTCATGAAAATATTCTTCCGATCATTCTTGAATTTTACTCTACAAAACAAGATATTATTGATAATTTGGACGTTAATAATTCCCGGATAAAATAATTCTTGAACTTGTTTTATTGAATTCTTATATCATTGTCATCATCCTCATGTTTATATTTTTTTTAAAAGTCATCCGTGGCCCTGTAGTGCATAGATGGACTTGGTATGATTATGACCAGAGACTATTCGCAATCACGAGCGTAATGTTACAAATGATGTGGTAAAAATCCTCAAGGGTAGTAGTGTGCATCGATGGACGCTTGTTGGCATGATCATGACCATTAATGAATACACAAATATTCTCGGCTCAGAAAGTACGAATAATTGTGGTCGTGATATTAAAGAATATCCTCGGCCGTAGTGCGGTAAGTGATTCGATGATGTGGAATATTTATTAAAGTCGAGTCTCAAACTATAACAAATGATGAAAAACCTTTAAAACCTAAAAGATAGTAGACTTTATTTTCTACTTGACTTTTTTAATGGATCGATATTCACCGCAGCTTAAACCGTTGTTATTGTATTTTATCGCTTTAACATTGTTGAAGACTATTGATAATTTATTCTCGCATTATCTTAGTCATAATATTTCTTCTTGGGCTAGTTGAGCTCACCCTTTCTTTCACTGCTTTCTCTTCGAAATGAGAATATAGTCGGGACGAGTCGGGAAACGAGTGATGGTCCCGAAGATAAGATTAGTAGTCCCTCACTATTCGTGAAATAAAGGTGATAATAATTGTAATGAGGACTTTTTGTTTGAGTTTGTATAATATCTAGTAGATTTATATTTGTATTTAAACTCACGCTTATGTCGATTGCATACACTTACGCTTATGTTAATAAGTTGTATTTAAATTACGTACCACGTAAGTGGCGACCCAAGATGGGTGATGTATACCTAATTTTGGGGCGCCACAGTTGGTATCGAGCTTAGGATATGATCCTCAGCTAAGATGTGAGAATAGTACTTAGGAGGGAAAGACGGGAATACCTTCGCTAGTATGACCTACCTAAGTTTATGTATATTTTATTGGTTGGTCAAGATAGGGATAATTTGTTACACGTCAATTAACCTTTTTTTTTTGTGGCGATGTCTCAAAATGATATCCGAGAATGTTGAGAATAGCAATGGAGCGCAGAAGCGATTGTTGATTCACCACATATCAATAATCGTGATAATGTGCATCGAAGAAGGCGACAATCCTCATGCAAAACAACAACACCGACCAAATGATGAATGATCAAATGTTCGAGGCTTTATGCGAATTTATGCAACAAAGAAAGCAGAGCGACTCTCGCCCAAAACGTAGGTGGAAACACGGAAAACTCTCAAGCGGTCACCGCTAAACAATTCAAGGAGCTGGGACCACCGGAGTTTAAGGAGAGCAAAACCACTTCGCGGAAGCATGGATAAAGCAGATTACCAAGATATTTGATGTCTTGGGATGCTCCGAGGAGCAAAAGGTTCCTTTCACGCCTTTTATGTTGCGTGGAGAGGCGACATCGGTGGGAATCGGTGAAACGTACTCAACTCATTGTCTTCAAGATATCTTGGGAGAAGTTCCAGAGTCGTTTCAACGATAAATACTTTCCCGAAAGTATTCGCCATACGAAGGAGGAGGTGGAATTTATCAAGTTAGAACAAAACAATATGACCGTGTCGCAATACGAGGCAAAATTTACGGAGTTATCACGGTTTCGGCCCCACTTGGTGGATAATGAAGAGAGAATGGCGTGAATGTTTTTAAGAGGTTTGAAGTCGAGATACGCCAACATCTTATTTCTCATAAACCGTGGTTTGTATTCGGATGTTGTAAATAGGGCTCGCTTAGTGGAACGCGATAATGAGTCAACACAACTAAAAGAGAAAGCAAATTTAAAAAAATTATAATAACAAATGAGAGAGTCATCGAGCGGTGACAACAAGCGTGAGGGAATCAATGGGCGATATGGTAACCACTTCTGCGGGTAATCGTGGCCAAAACAATAAGAATGGACATTTCAAGAAACGGAGATTCAACAATGGTGGAAAGACGCCAAAGACCAAAGACCCATTGTTAAGGAAGGAGAAAGACCACCTATCATATGCTTCAAATGCGAGGAGAGGACACATCACCAAACTGCGCCATGCCGTTCCAAAGCATGTTATAATTGTGGAAGAGAAGGTCACTTAGCTCGATTTTGTGCCATCAAGACAAATTCAGCTAGGATGGAGGCACCAAAGGCCATCCCGTAAAATTCAAAATCCAGAGTGCAAGGGAGAGCGTTTGTTGTGACCTCCCAAAGAGCAAGGAACCGAATGAGGTCATCACGGGTAAGCTTATCATAAACTCTAATGAAGTCTATACTTTATTTGATACCGCTTCTACCCATTCTTTTATTTCTCTTACTTGCGCCATCGATTAAATTTGACTCGAGAAATTAGACTTTGACTTATCTGTGGAAACTCCATTGGGAGAAACCTTCATTACATCCACTCGCTTATAAGTCTTGTTTGGTTCAAATCGGTACCCTCACATTACCCGTCGATCTTATTTCATTAAAAATACTTGCATTTGACGTGATTCTAGGGATTGATTGGTTAACTACTTATCATGCAAAAATTGATTGTTTTCGTAAGGTTGTTAGCTTTCATATTCCTAATCAACCTATTATGCTAATTCAAACGACCAAACCATTAAAATCAATCACTACTATCTCAAGCCATAAAGCTATTCGCTTATTGAAAAAGCGGATGTCAAGCTTTCTTAGCTCATGTCACAGATTTAAACAAAAAATACGCCGCTTTTGAACGATATTTCTATTGTTAATAAATTTCCGACGATTCCCCTCGAAGAACTTCCTCGCCTACCCCAGAGCGTGAAATTGAATTTTGTATCGACCTCAACCCTGCAGACAAAAACCTATTTCCAAAGCCCCATATCGAATGGCTCTATCAACTTCGTGAGTTAAAGACCCAACCGCAGGAATTGTTAGACATCGGCTTTATTCGTCCCCAGTACTTCTCCTTGGGGTGCTCCCTGCTCTATTCGTGAAGAAGAAAGATGGGAGTATGCGACTTTGTATTGATTATCGGAGTCAATCATGTCACCATCAAAATAGGTATCCATTGCCACGTATTGATGACCTGTTTGACCAACAGAAGGAGCCAAATTCTTTTCAAAGATTGATCTTCGCTCCGGATATCACCAATCAAGATTAGAACCACGACATTCCAAAGACGGCTTTTAGAACTCCCCAGACGGCATTATGAATTCCTAGTCATGTCCTTTGATTGACTAATGCTCTCGCCGCCTTCATGGATATGATGAACCGAGTATTCAAGGAATATTTAGATCACTTTGTGGTCGCTTCTTTATTGATGACATCCTTATTTATTCCAAAAGCCGTGAAGATCATGAAAGCAACACTTGAGGTCGACACTCCAAAAGCTTCGTGAATATAAGCTTTATGCCAAGTTGAAGAAATATGAGTTCGGCTTGAAGAAGTAGCATTCCTTGGGCACGTGGTATCAAGTCATGGAATATCTGCTGACCCAAAGAAAGATCAAGCTATTCAAAGTCGGGAACAACCTAAATCGATGATCAAGTACGTAGCTTTCTTGGTTTAAATTGGTTATTATCGGAGATTCGTGGAAGGATTTTCTCGAATCGCTACTCCATCGACTCAAATTTGACTCGGAAAGATACAAAGTTCTATTGGAGCGAAGAATGTGAGAAGAGTTTTCAAGAACTCAAGAGAGACTTATTTCAAAGACTGCTCGACAATACCATCCGGCCTTTGAGGATTTGTCATCTCATGTGATGCTTCGAGCAAAGGGTTGGGATGTGTTCTTATGCAACATGGAAAAGTTATAGCTTTATGCCTCATGACAACTCAAAGAATATGAGAGGAATTATCCTACTCATGATCTAGAGTCATAAATGTTGTCTTTAGTACTTAAAATTTGGAGGCATTACCTTTATGGGGAGAAAGTGGAGATCTTTACGGATCATAAAAGCCTCAAATATTTCTTCACTCAAAAGGAACTCAACATGCGACAACGACGTTGGCTTGAATCTGCTGAAAGATTATGATCATACCATCCAATACCATCCCGAAAAAGCTTAACGTGGTAGCCGACGATCGAGTAGAAAATCATATGCAAGCACGAAAGCGATATTGTCAACGCAAAGGCCCATTTTGTGTGACTTATAAAGGATGGAGATAGAGTTAAAGACTCTGTGGACGCATGTGATGATAATGAGTATACGAGTAGAACCGACTTTTAATCGATAAAGTTAAAGCCGCCTCAAGCTACGCACACGAGTGATGCGTATGAAGAAGAAAGTGCAAGAAGGTGCTACGCCAAGCAATAATCGATGAAGAAGGAATACTTCGAGTCAACTCCGCACTTTGTGTTCCTAACGACCTTGATTTAAAGTATAATATCATGATGGAGGCGCACAACACACCATTTGCAATCCATCTCGGGAGTACCAAAATGTATCATGATATTCGGCCATACATTTTGGTGGAGCAATATGAAGAGAGAGATAGCGTTGTTTATCTCAAGGTGTCTAACTTGTCAACGAAGTTAAAGCGGAACATCAAGTACCAAAAGGTCCATTGCAACCACTTGAAATTCCGTAATGGAAGTGGGAGCACATTACCATGGATTTTGTTACCGGCCTTCCTAAGGTTTCTCAAGGCATTGATGCGATTTGGGTCATTGTTGATAGATTGACCAAGTCTCGCTCATTTCTTACCGATACGAGAAACTTATACACTTGAACGCCTTGCTCAGATGTACATAAACGAGATTGTAAGATCGCATGGTATGCCGGTATCCATAGTTTCGATCGAGACCCAAGATTCACTTCACGATTTTGGGTTAGTTTACAAAAAGCTATGGGCACAGACTTACGATTTAGCTCGGCATATATCATCCTCGATCGACGGACGACAATGGAGAGGACTATTCAAACTCTCAAGATCTATTAAGACTCGTGTCCTTGATTTCAAGGAGTTGGGACAAGTTCTTACCATTGGTGGAGTTTTCCTACAACAACAGCTTATCAAGCAAGTATCGGCATGGCTCCATTCGAGCGTTGTATGGAAGAAAGTGTCGCTTCCAAAGATCTTTGGGATGAGGTGGGTGAAGCAACGCTTGTTGGGACCAGAGTTGGTACGCATGACTACTTTAAAAGATTCAAACGATCCGACAACGATAAAAAACCTCACAAAATCGACAAAAGAGTTATGCCGATCTTCATCGAAAGGACGTGGAATTCAATATAGAGATCACGTGTTGTTGAGAGTCGCTCCATGGAAAGGAGTTACAAGATTTGGAAAGAGAGGAAAACTTAATCCTCGATTCATCTGGTCCATTTTTAATCCTCGATCGAGTAGGAACTGTGGCCTATAGACTCGCTTTCCGCCAAATATGTCTCGTGTTCATAACGCTTTTCACATATCTATGTTACGTAAATATGTGAAAGACTCGAACCATATTATCGAAAGTTAAACCGGATCGAAATAAGCGGAAGATTTGACGTCTCAAGAGGTTCCTGCTCAAATTTTGATAAGAAGGAACATATTCTACGCCCAAGGTTATACCTCAAGTCAAAGTTTTGTGGAGGAACCACGATGTTGAGGAAATGACTTGGGAGTTAGAATCAAATGAAATCAAGGTATCCTTACCTCTTCGACATACTGTGTATCGCACTTCTAATTTCGACTACGAAATTTCATAAGAAGGGGAGGTTAGAAGACCCCATCTTTTATAAATAAAGATGAATTTTTTCTATAAATATTATTTTGAATATTATAGAATAAATTTGATATAATGTTATAGTTGTGGTAATATTTATAAATTTTGCAAAGTATGCAAGTTGTTATAAAATATTCGTTTTGCTCTGGGAATATTCTTTTTGTTAGGGAATATTCGCATAAATGGCTCAATCATCAGGACCCCATAATGTAATTATTGGATTTGATCGAGAAAACGACAAAAATATTTTATAAAAATAACTACGGAGGTGTTACCGTTAAAACTGCTGAACTACCCGGTGGTAAAAGTACAAGAATACGCGTAGTTGCATAAGAGCACACTCAGTATTGATTATTGATACTTACGTGAGAAGTCACTCACCTACGCTCAATTATCACTACGAATTTGCGATCATATCTCTTATATTATTGATTCAATTATTGTCACAAAGATCATCCGTATAATATGTTATAGTATTAAATCAATAATTGAGACGACAAGTTATAAATGATTAATAATTGTTGAAAGATTAAATATGTGTCATGAAAAAAAATGATTTGTGGTAAGTTTGATTATTTTATGGGGGCTCATATGTCATCATCTAAGAGTCTCTTCACAATAAGTAATTACCCTTGTGAATAGTATTTACCTTCGGCTAAATAGTAATTACCTTGTGAATAGTATTTACCTTCGCCAATAGTATTTACCTTCGTTAATAGTAATTACCTTTACCAGACGTCCGAACCACTTGTCGCTTCACATTACAAAAGGCCGAACCACTTGTCGCTTCACATTACAAAAGGCCAAACCAAATAAGTCAAGCCACTTGCCTTTTCACACGGCAAAAAGGTTAGAAATCTTCTATAAATAGAGGCCTAGGGCTTCATTATTTTTCACTTAATTCATTCAAGCTTATAGAGAGAGAAAATATAGAGAGAATAAGAGAGAAAGAAGAAGAGTATTTTGTTACTACACCGCCGCAGATTCAATCTTCTACCAAATGTAAGGGTGTTATTCTTTCTTATTCATGAAGAGAACTGTTGTTATTCCATCGCTTATTATTCTCATTGGAATAACTCAGTACGCCGGCCAACCCTATACTTGGTGACATTCTTCTATGATTCTTTGGAACATCCTGTCATGTGTTTTTACACCGGACCGTTCCGCTTTTATTATTCTCGCTTGGAACATCCTGCGTCATGTGTTTTACACCGACCTAGTTCCGCCTTTATTATTCTCATTGGAACATCCTATCATGTGTTTTACACCTGACTGGTTCCGCTTTTTATTATTCTGCTGGAATATCCTATCTGTGTGTTTTACACCGGATCCGGTTCCATCTTTATTATTCTGTTGAACATCCCGCTTGCGTGAATTTCACCCGACCGGTTCCGTTATTTATTATTCTCGCTGGAATAACTCATCTGCAAGGGTCTATCGCATGCACGGTGATTTCTTTTGTTATTCCATTCTTTATTATACCCAAATGGTTAAAACTTTGACTTCTATACTCCATGAAATTAGTGGAATATCCTTGATATTTGCGTTTCATCCAAAGATCTTTTTCATGAAAATATTCTTCCGATCATTCTTGAATTTTACTCTACAAAACAAAGATATTATTGATAATTTGACGTTAATAATTCCTGGATAAAATAATTCTTGAACTTGTTTTATTGAATTCTTATATCATTGTCATCATCCTCATGTTTATATTTTTTTAAAAGTCATCTCGTGGCCTCAGAAGGTATAGATGGACTTGGTATGATTATGACCGCAGACTATTCTGCAATCATGAAATTAATGTTACAAATGATGTGGTAAAAATCCTCGATGGGTCGAAGTATTGATGGACGATTGTTGGCATGATCATGACCATTAATGAATACACAAATATTCTTGGCTCGTAGTGCATGAATAATTGTGGTCGTGATACTAAAGAATATCCTCGGTCAGAAAAGTGTGCGGGTGATTCGATGATGTGGAATATTTATTAAAGTCGAGTCTCACCTATAACAAAGATGAAAACCTTTTAAAACCTAAAAGATAGTAGACTTTATTTTCTACTTGACTTTTTTAATGGATCAGATATTCATTGCAGCTTAAACCGGTTGTCATTGTATTTTATCGCTTTAACATTGTTGAAGACTATTGATAATTTATTCTCGCATTATCTTAGTCATAATATTTCTTCTTGGGCTAGTTGAGCTCACCTTTTTTTTCTACCGTTTCTCTTGAAATGAGAATATAGCCGGGACGAGCCTGGGAAACGAGTGATGGTCCTCAAGATAGCATTAGTAGTCCTCACTATTCGTGAAATAGTGTGATAATAATTGTAATGAGGACTTTTTGTTTGAGTTTGTATAATATCTAGTAGATTTATATTTGTATTTAAACTCACGCTTTATGTCGTATTGTACACGACACGCTTATGTTAATAAGTTGTATTTAAATTACATTACCATGTAAGTGGCGACCCAAGATGGGTGATGTATACCTAATTTTGGGGGCGTCACAGATATGATCTCTGGCGGAGATCGGGGAATAGAAATAGGAGGGGAGAGACGAGTAAATCCTTCGCTAGTGTGTCCTACCTAAGCTTATTTGTTGGTTAGTATATAGGGATATTATGTGATATATTGATTTCCTTAATTAACCCTTGTTTTATGATAGTTTTTTAGAATGGCTGCTGAGAACGTTAACAAGAGAGTGAATGAGATCGTGGAGACACCTCTAATCGCCAACCAGGATAATGTGATGTCAGGCAAAGAAGGAATTAGAGATATCCATGTGGTGAGTGAAGAATTGATAGTTGCACCCGAGATAGTCGCAAAGGTAACAGCTGAGAGTGAGGAAGAAGAGGAAGAAGAGGTACCTGAAGAGAGTTTATTAGAGGTATTTTATAATCGAAATACGTAGCTTTCTAGGCTTAGTTGGTTATTATCAGAGATTCGTTGAAATTCTCGAATCGCTATTCCATTAACGCAGCTGACTCGTAGAGATACAAAATTTTAATGGAGCAAGGAATGTGGGAAGTGCTTCGAAGAACTCAAGAGGAGACTTATTTCAGCACATGTTCTGACCATTCCATCCTGGAAAAACGAACGTGGTGGCTGACGTGTTGAGTAGAAGATCGTATACAAGTACGAGTACGATATTGTTAAAGACTAATTTCGTATAATTTACAAATAATAGAGATGGAGATGAAAACTCTAGGTACGCACGTGATGATATACGAGTATAATCGACTTTAATCGATAAAGTTAAAGTTGTTCAAGCTACACACCGGAGCTAATGAATTTGAAGAAGGAGGTGCAAGAAGTTGTTATTTCAAAAGCGAGAATCAGTGATGTGAGGAAAGCTCAAACCTTCAATTTATTAATCCATTTGAAATTCTCGATCGAATAGGAACTGTGGCCTATAGACTCGTTTTACCGCCAAGTATGACGCGTGTTCATAACGTTTTTCACGTATCGATGTTACGTAAATATGTGGACGAATTCAACCATGTCATTGAGTTAGAACCCACGAGATAGTCAAGACTTAACGTATGAAGAGGTACCACCAAGATTTTGGATAGGAAGGAGCATGTCTTACGACGAAGGTCATACCACAAGTTAAAGTTTTGTGGAGAAACCATGCTATCGAGGAAATGACCGGGAGTTGGAAACGAAATGAAAGCGAGGTATTCTCATCTTTTCAAATACCAGTATCGTACGTCAATTTCGAGGACGAAATTTTATAAGGAGGGAGGTTGTAAGACCCCAAATTATTAATAAATGAAATTTATTTTCCTCTATTTATTATTTTGAAATAGTAAGGGTTGATTTGATTAATGTGGATAGTTATGGGTAAAATACGCAAATATTTCAATAAGCAAGTGGTTATAAAATATTCATTATCGCTTAGAATATTCGTTTGGTCGTGGAATATTCGTGACTGCTTGGGAAATATTCGACGACTACGGCCTGCAGATCTTTTGTGGGCCCCATAACTGAAAGCGATTGGATGAAGAAAACGACAAATATAAGTTGTTTATAAATAACTATTCACTGCTAATCATTGTTGGAATACCCAAAGGTTAAAACACACTAATACGCGTTGTTGAATAAGAAGATATCCGGTATTGCACCAATTATTGATTCTTACGTAAGAAGACACTACTCAATAATTGTTACAAATAATTACTATTCAAGATTTTATTTTATTGATTCAATAATCACGCATTGATATTTTATATTACTTGTTGTTTCAATAAATTGTCATTACACAAGATTTTTCTATTATCGAAGCAATAATTCATATTATCCGAATAATATTATTAGATAACATTATTGGCAATGTCTAGAAAGTTCTGCTTAAGGAGAGGTTTGGTCACCTAATCATACTTGCCAAGAAGGAGAAATTCTTATTGAAAAGCCCCTCTTCCTGAACCGCCTCGTTGTCAATAATGTGATTCTGTAATATTATTTGTGAATAATTAATTATTGATTCATATGATGAGGAAAATATTGATTTTATGTGGATATAGATGGAAAAAAAATTTTAAAATGACAATTGTTGAAAATTAATATTTTATCTTTTTCGATAAAATAATTCATTTAAATATATTATTTTAATAATATATTAACGGTGATATTTTGTAAGACCCCAACTTATTATTAATGAAATTTAATTTTCTCTATTCAATATTTTGAAATAGTAAGGGTTGATTTGATTAATGTGGATAGTTAGGGGTAAAATACGCAAATATTTCAAAATAAGCAAGTGGTTATAAAATATTCATTGTTGTAGGAGAATATTCGCATCTTTCTGAAATATTCGTATTTACCTGCCAATGACCCATGTATGGGCCCCATAACTGGAAAGCGATTGGATGAAGAAAAACGACAAATATAAGTTGTTTATAAATAATCAGGCGTGGTTATTCAATTATCATTGTTAAAATACCCTAAGTGGTTAAAACACAAGAAGACACCAGTATTGCACCAATTATTGATTCTTACGTAAGAAGGCACTACTCAATAATGGTTACGATAATTATCGCTCATAGATTTTATCGAGTTAATAATTGTCGTTTGATATTTTATATATCATTGTTGTTTCAATAATTGTCATTACACGGTATTTTCATTATCGGGCAATAATTCATATTATCCTAATAATATTATTAGATAACATTATTGGCAATGTCTAGAAAGTTCTGCTCAAGGAGAGGTTTGGTCACCTAATTGCGCTACCAAGAAGAAGAAATTCTTATTGAAAGCCCCTCTATCCGGGAACCGCATGGTTGTCAATAATGTGATTCGTAATATTATTTATGAATAATTAATTATTGATTTATATGATGAGGAAAATATTGATTTTATGAGGATATAGATGGAGAAAATTTTAATGTGACAATTGTTGAAAATTAATATTTTATCTTTTTTGTGATAAAATAATTCATTTAAATATATTATTTTAATAATATATTAACGATGATATTTTTACAATGAATGTGGGATATATGAGTATATGAGGAGGAAGAGTATTTTTGTGGCATTAAATGTTTAACACATGTTTTGTGTGTTGGTGGACACAATTATTGAATCAAATTTGATTATAAACATAAAATCGCCTGGTTTGTGGATTTCTTCAATTTCTATTTGGAATTTGGAAAAACTTTCTTCTGCAAAGTTGTAGAAATTGAATTTCCTATAAAAACACGGTAGAGATTCAATTTTCCGATGAAAGGGCTATTTATTATGAATTATTGAAGTTCAAGTTCAAATAATTAATTTTTGGGAGTTTTAGTTAATTATTTTGAGAAAACGTTTTTGCAACTAAGTTGGCCTCACATGTGATTCAAATGGGCTGAGATCAGTTGTCTAAGGTGGGCTAAAGAAAATGTGAAAAATATATTAATATTATATTCAATTTTCTTCTTTGGTGTTCTAAGCATTTTCCTATAAATAGAGTCTTAGGTTAGAATTGAAAACACACCGTAAACCCAAGTTTCTCTCTATTTCTCTCGATATATTGAGCGTATTCTTGTGAGTATACTTTGAGTATTGTTAGATTTGTAAAGTTCCTTCAAAGACTATACCCTAGATTCCAAATTTAAAGTACTAATCTTTCGAGGTAAGGATGTTATTTTCTTCTCAAATAATATTATTTCTTCATATCATTATCTTTGAAATATTGGTTGGAACTTTTTATCAAATTTGAAACTTTTTCATGCTCGGGTTACTATTCATGAGTTACTATTCACGAGTTACTATTCACGAGTTACTATTCACGAAGTTACTATTCACGAGTACTATTCATGAAGCGTGAAGATGTTTTTTGTCGAATTTCTATCTTTTGGTGCTCTGAGTTACTATTCACGATACTAAGACTATTCACGATATCTGACTATTCAATAGAAAAATAAAATTTCTTCTTTTTGTCCAAAATATCTATTCGGATACTAGCTTTGATTGTATCCATGTTTTGATCATTCTTGAATTTTACACCACTATGATTATTTTTGAGGTATTTTCAACATGGATAAAACAAAGTACGAATCCTTAATCCTTAATCCTTGTTATTTTGTTTCACCGGATTCGCTTTCTTTAAAAAATATTTTCATCATCCTCGGTCTTAAATGATGATATTATTGAATATCTTTGGCACAGAGTGCAAAGATGAATGATTTCAAGAATATCTTTGGCTATAGTGCAAAGATGAACATGTGTTTAGATGAACACGACCAATCGATGAATATCTTTGGCACAGTGGTGCAAAGATGAATATTTGATTCCGTATGTATATTGATTGATGTTACAGGGATAAAAGATAGACGATGAACTTTTAAATTCATACATAGAAGATAGTAGTTTGCATTCTCTACTTAACTCTTCTAATGAATTATTATTTTCACTTAATATTGATTTAAAATTTGTTGTCTATTGTATTCTATTAGATTTTTCCTGTTGAAGACTAACGATAATTTGTTGTATATTATCTTAGTCATAATATTCTTTACCGGGCTAGTTGAGCTCACCCTTTTCCTTTTTGTTCCATTTTTCTTCTCGTGAGGCGAGAATATAAGCGAGTATTGAGCCTGGGGGTATGGAATGAAGGTTTTAGAAAGGATTGTTTAGTAGTCCTCACCATTTTTGTAAAATAATGTATCAATAAATGTGATGAGGATTTATTTGAGTATAGATATTGTCTGTAAGATAATATTTGTATTCAAACTCACGCTTTTCTTGTTGTAATAATAAAGTTGTAGTTGTTTACATATATCATGACGACAACTCGTAATAGGTGATGTATACCTATTTTGGGGGCGCCACATTTACAATGAATGTGGGATATATGAGTATATGAGGAGGAAGAGTATTTTTGTTGCATTAAATGATTAACACATATTTTGTGTGTTCGCGGGACCCCATTTCTTGATCAAATTTAATTATAGCTTGTAAAATCGCCTGCTTATGGATTTCTTGGTCAATTTCATTTGGAATTTGGAAAAACTTTCTTTTGCAAAATTGTAGAGAATTGAATTTTCTATAAAAACGCGATATTCGAATTTTCCGATAAAAGGCTATTTATTATGAATTATCAAGTTCGAGTTCAAATAATTGATTTTAAGAGTTTTAATTAATTATTTTGAGAAAAACGTTTTGGTGAATTTGTGAACCTCATTTAACATGTGTTATGGTAAAATCGATTTCAAAGGTGGGCTAAGGAATTTTGTTTATAAATAATATTATTATATTCAATTTTCCGCTTTTGGGTGTTCTAAGCATTTTTCTATAAATAGGGTGATTAGGTTAGAATTGAAAATCACACCGTAAACTAAAGTTTTCTCTCTATATTATCGAGTTTATTCATGTGAGTATTTTGAGTATACTTTGAGTATTGCTATACGGCAAGTTCAAGTCATAGTTTATATCCCAGGTGTTTTAAATTTAGAAAGTCCGATCTTTCGAGGTAAGGGATGTTATTTTCTTCTCAAATGATATTATTTCTTCAATATCATTATCTTTGAAATATCGGTTGAAACTTTTATCAAATTTGGAACTTTTCCATGCTTAGGAGTTACTTATTCATGAGTTACTATTCATGAGTTACTTATTCACGATTCTTATTCATGAAGTTACTATTCACGAGTTACTATTCACGAGTACTATTCATGAAGCGTGAAGATATTTTTTTGGGAAATTTCTATCTTTTGGTGTTCTGAGTTACTATTCACGATACTAAGACTATTCACTAATACTGACCTTATTCAATTTAAAAATGAAATTTCTTCTTTTTGTCCAAAATATCTATTCTGGATACTAGCTTTGATTGTATCCATGTTTTGATCATTCTTGAATTTTACACCACTGTGATTATTTTTGAGGTATTTTTGGACATGGATAAAACAAAGTACGAATCCTTAATCCTTAATCCTTGTCATTTTGTTTCACTGGATTCGTTTCTTTAAAAATATTTTTCATCATCTTCAGTTTTAAATGATGATATTATGGAATATCTTTGGCCTGTAGTGCAAAGATGAATGATTTCTTGATGAATATCTTTGGCCCGTAGTGCAAAGATGAATAGGTGTTGAGATGAACATGACCGACTGATTAATATCTTTGGCCCGTAGTGCAAAGATGAACAGTGTTTAAAAGAACAAGACTCAATTGATGAATATCTTTGGCCTGTAGTGCAAAGATGAATATTTGATTCCAGATGTATATTGATTGATGTTACAGGGATAAAAGATAGACGATGAACTTTTAAATTCATACATAGAAGATAGTAGTTTGCATTCTCTACTTAACTCTTCTAATGAATTATTATTTCCGTTCATAATATTGGTTTAAAAACTTGTTGTCTATTGTATTCTATTAGTTTTTTTTCCCATTGAAGACTAATGATAATTTGTTGTATATTATCTTAGTCATAATATTCTTTATCGGGCTATTTGAGCTCACCCTTTTCCTTTTTGTTCCATTTTTCTTCTCGGAGGCGAGAATGTAATGAAGTACGAGTCTGGGGTATGGAATGATGGTTATAGAGAGAGTTGTTTAGTAGTCCTCACCATTTTTATAAAATAATGTATAAATAATTATGATGGGGATTTATTTGCGTGTGGATATTGTCTAGATGGAAATATCTGTATTTAAACTCACAGCTTTATATGTTGTAATAATAAAGTTGTAGTTATTTTTGTACCATGTATTTGGCGACTCGTAATGGGTTGGATGGAATTGACCTATTTTGGGGGTGTCACATGTGTCCTGTAAAATACATGCATGTGATATTCCAATAGAATAATAAAGATGGAACCAGTGTCCTGCGTAGAAAGCATGCATGATGTTCCAACTAATAATAAAATAATAGAAGAATGTCACCAAGTATAGGGGATTCCGCGATATACAAAGTTATTCCAATGTAATAAATAAGAATGGAATAATATAAGGATTTCACCAAGTATAGGTATTCCGCATATACAAATTCATGTATAGGGTATGCCACTTTTACAAAAGTTATTCCAATGTAATAATAAAGAATGGAATAATGTAAGTTCTCTTCATGAATAAAAAAAAATAACACCCCTTACGAGTACAACAAATAATATTCCCTACCTTAGAAGAGTCAATATTGGAAAAGTAAAGTAAGAAAATACTTTTCTTCTTTCTCTATATAGTTTCTCTCTCTAGAGTTTCAAAGTGAATTAAGTAAGAAATAATGAAGGAATGAGCTTTCTATTTATAGAAAAACCGAGGGTGGCTCTTGGTCTTAACGAAGGGTCAAAATGACTTTGGTAATATCAAGAGACAACTACTATTTCATGAAGGGGTAATTAACCCTTGGAACAATCAAGAAGCGCTTAACTCTTGGTAATATCAAGGACAACTACTATTTGCGAAGGGTTAATTACTATTGACGAAGGTAATTACTATCGACGAAGGTAATTACTATTGAAGAAGGTAATTACTATCGACGAAGGTAAATACTATTGACGAAGGTAATTACTATTCACAAAGGTAATTACTATATTGACGAAGGGACTCTTAGATGATGACATATGGGCCCCCATAAAATAATCAAACTTACCACAAACGCTCTCATATGCACTCTTTATATACATCAAGGATTGAATAAATATTACCACAAATCATTTTATTTTTAATCAACACATATTTAATCTTTCAACAATTATTTATCATTTATAACTTGTCGCCTCAATTAATAATTTAATACTATAACACATTATACGATGATAATCTTTGTGACAATAATTGAATCAATAATATAAGAGATATGATGCAAGAATTATCTGTAGCAATAATTGAGCATAAATGAGTGACTTCTCACGTAAGCATCAATAATCAATATCGTGTGCTACTATACAACTACGCCAGACATCGCATTTTTTTACTACTTGGTAGTTCAACGGTTTTGACGGTAACACCTCTCTGCCGTTATTTTTATAAAAAATAATTTTGTCGCTTTCTAACTACGACAATACTTCCGCCAGGGTTCCACCAATGATTGAGCCGTCGTCTCGAATATTCCCCGACAAAAAGAATATTCCCCGACCAAACGAATATTTTATAACAACTTGCTTACTTTGCAAAATTTATAAATATTACCCACAACTATAACATTATATCAAATTTATTCCATAATATTCAAAAATAATATTTAAAATTAATCTTTATTTATAAAAGCTGGGGTCTTACAACCTCCCCTTCTTATGAAATTTCGCCCTCGAAATTAGGGTACGTACCTGATATGATAAAGAGGTGAGGATACCTTGAATACCTTTATCGTTAAAAATATTAAATTCATCTTCGCAATCCGGCCAAAGATATTCATTAACAATTCATCTTTGCACTACGCACCAAAGATATACAATCAGAAACCAATAATGCCGAGACGCAGCGACTAATAGTATCACGACCACGAATTATCCATGCACTTCTTGGCAAGGATATTCGTGTTTTCAATTACTGATCATGATTATACCGAATAATCCTTGGTCATAATCATACCAAATCTATCAATGCACTACTACCAAAGATAACTTTTACCACATCCATGAATTAATATTTCATTCTTGAGACTCAAATTTCAATAATTAATCCATATCATCGAATCATCCCCGCACTACGTGCCAAGGATATTCATTAAGATCACGACCACGAATTATCCATGCACTACTACCAAAGATAATCGTGTATTCATTAGTATCACGACCACAAATTATCCATGCACTACAAACCCAAAGATAATCGTGTATTCATTAAGATCACGACCACAAATTATCCATGACTACTACCAAAGATAATCGTGTATTCATTAGTATCACGACCACAAAATTATCCATGCACTACGGCCAAAGATAATCGTGTTTTCAATTACTATTATGATTATACCCCAACAATCCACGGTCATAATCATACCAAGTCCATCTATTCACGTAAGCCACGTATGACTTTCAACACAATATAAAGCATGAGG
Organism: Panax quinquefolius; assembly: GCA_020205615.1. Lineage (NCBI taxonomy): Eukaryota > Viridiplantae > Streptophyta > Magnoliopsida > Apiales > Araliaceae > Panax > Panax quinquefolius. The sequence continues at coordinate 5,119,658 of CM035157.1, forward strand.
ATAATGATATAAAGAATCAATCAAATGAGATAAAGGATAAATATTAAACATTTATAATATAATTTAACCAGATTCAAGAATATCCCCATTTATCAATCACTTAATAATCTCATAATCTAATATCATTAATATTATAACAATATTTTAATCACTTCTTAAATTTATAAACAATTTATCTCAATTGTTTACGCTTTACCGTATAATGCATTTAATCATTCAAAATGTCATACTCATAAGATATCATCACCAATTATCAAATCCTCATCAAAAAATATGCATATACTCTATATAGGATTCTCTAGCCATAAAATCCTATTTTCAACTTTGTTACTTCACATAACATATTTAACTCATATGTTCAGAATTAAACTATTTTCATGAAAAATACCAAATCAGTCCCAAAAATATTTCTTTTCTGAGATTTAGCATAATATAGTCCTATGATGAAAATATATTTTTCTCGAATTTTTAAAATTCATTTACTATTTTTCAAAAATCAATTTCTAATTAATTCCTTAAGAAATTAGCTACCTCAAGTTTAACTCCAAAAATTCCCAAATCTTTGCAAGACCTTACACATGTTAATGTGAGCCTCCAGTTTAAATTTCATGGTCATCGGAGTTATAGAACTCCGCTTATAGCATTTTTCAAAAAAAAACTAAATATTGAAATGGTCATAACTTGTTCATTTTAAGTCGTAATGAGCTCATTTTTGGACACGAGGTACTTTATAACATATATTTTCATGTCCCAAAAGGCCAGAATTTTTCACATAAATTTAGTGGCCGAAACAGCCCTTAAAGTTTCTAAAGGCGTTAGCGTTTTTTGTAATTTGCGACTTTGGACTCTTTTGCTAAATTCAAATTCAGACGAAAAATCTACAAAGACCTTTTCCAAAGATTCCACTTGGATAAGTCACAAAACTCATAGATCTAACTCTAGGACTTGTCCACACTCAAAAACTCAAAATATAATAAGAGATATGGTCAATTGAATTTCATGTTACGCTTTTTACCAAAATCGATTTTTCAACCCTTTGTGATTTCTAAGAAACTTTCATGTTTTCACATAATAACCACATAACTCATCATAACACTTACTAATACTTCATATACCCATGATTTTCATTAGTCCAATGCTTTTATTATGACTTTCATCATAATCCTCATAAATGTATCTTTTTAGTTGAAGAAATATTTGAGGGTTTAAGAAATGGGTTTTTAGATCTTTGGGTCAATACAAAATTCGATTTCACGCCTAGGTAGGCTAGAAATCTTCAAGAATACGTCAAGAAATTTATTAATGATAGAAATATCATTCAAAAGCGCTACTCTTATCCAAGACTTGGATAAGACGTTACATCGATACCAATCATGACTTCTATCCTTTAACCTAGATAAAGACCTCACAATGATACCTATCAACTTGTCATCGCTATTCACGACGTCGCCATCGAAAGTCCGGCTTTTGCGTGCATTCCACACAAGGAAGTCAACAACGAAAGGATCGAGGCTCTTTACTTATGGCTTGATATAACAAAGTGATTAACTTTAGGGTTTGGTTACTTTGAATTCATAATAACAGTTGGTTAGGAATATGAAAGCTAACAACCTTACAAAAAGAATAATAAGTAGTTAATCAATCGCTTTTCAAAAATTACCTCAAAGGCAAGTATTTTCAAAGAGATAAGATCGTGAAAGTGTTTATTTGAAACAACAAGATTAATAAACAGTGGATGTAACGAAGGTTTCTCCCAACGAAGTTTCAATAGATAAATCAAAGTCTAATTTTTCCGGAGTCAAATTAAAAAATTGAACACAACTAGGTAGAATAAAAGAGTGGGTAGAACTTGTATTGAATAAAGTATAGACTTCGCAATAATTTATAATTAATTTACCCGTAATAACTTCGTTCGGGTTTTCTCGAATAAACGCCTCGCTTAAATTACCGAAGTTTGACTTTCTTATAGGTACATTCCACCCTTAAGTGCTTCTTCACATTCCCGATCCATGATTTCAATCATTATTCTCCGATCCATATCGAATTCGGGTTGACCGCTATGCATGTGGTAATTCCGAATTCGATGTTGGTTCTCCCAATTCACATTCCAAAAAGCAAAGTCCATTTCATCTATTTTGGCTTTATTGGATCTGGACGACTTTTTTCTACACTATCAACGCGTTGTGCGCCTTTTACCCATGTATCGCCTATTCTCCTTCGCTCGGTTGTTTCTTCTTTCACCGATCTTTGATTTTTAAATTCTCGATTCCAACTTTAATATCTTACACCCCGCCAAAGCGTGATTTTGTTCGAGCATCACATACTCGGGTAACCCAATTTTGAATTGTTGATCCCTTTGTTCCACGACCGTTGCTTGCCGCTCTTCAACCTCGTTCTTCTAGCTCACGAACACGATTTTGTAAATCTAAGTTTTGATCATAAATTTCTTCTAACCAATTTTCCTCAGGTTCCTCTTCTTCCTCTTCGTCCTCACTCTTAGTCGCTACTCTGCACTAACTAGCTAAAAAGCAAACAATTAGTTCTTCATTCACTACGTGAATATCTCTAATTTGTTCCTCGTCTGACACTACATTAACCTGATTAGTGATTAAAGGTGTAAGACCCCAAATTATTAATAAATGAAATTTATTTTCCTTTATTTATTATTTTGAAATAGTAAGGGTGGATTTGATTAATGTGGATAGTTATGGGTAAAATACGCAAATATTTCGAATAAGCAAGTGGTTATAAAATATTCATTGTTGTCGGGGAATATTCGTTTGGTCGTGGAATATTCGTACGGTCGGGAATATTCGTACGACGGCGCAGCCATGTGTGGGCCCCATAACGGAAAGCGATTGGATGAAGAAAACGACAAATATAAGTTGTTTTTAAATAACTACGTAGTTATTACAATTATCTTGTTGGAATACCCGTTGGTTAAAAACACTAATAATCTGCTGTTGAACAAGAAGACACAGTATTGCACCAATTATTGATTCTTACGTAAGAAGGCACTACTCAATAATTGTTACAATAATTACTGTTCAGTATTTTATTTTATTGATTCAATAATTGTTGCGTTGATATTTTATATTGCTGTTGTTTCAATAATTGTCATTACACAGTATTTTTTATTATCGAAGCAATAATTCATATTATCTGAATAATATTATTAGATAACATTATTGGCAATGTCTAGAAAGTTCTCGCTTAAGGAGAGGTTTGGTCACCTAATCAATTGCCGCCAAGAAGGAGAAATTCTTATTGAAAGCCCCTTTCCTGAACCTACGGTTGTCAATAATGTGATTCTCAGAATATTATTTGTGAATAATTAATTATTGATTCATATGATGAGGAAAATATTGATTTTATGTGAATATAGATGGAGAAAATTTTTAAAATGACAATTGTTGAAAATTAATATTTTATCTTTTTCTGATAAAATAATTCATTTAAATATATTATTTTAATAATATATTAACGGTGATATTTTTACAATGAATGTGGGATATATGAGTATATGAGGAGGAAGAGTATTTTTGTTGCATTAAATGATTAACACATGTTTTGTGTGTCGGTGGACCCCATTTCTTGACTGAAATTTGATTATAGCTTGTAAAATCGCCCGTTTGTGGATTTCGGTCAATTTCGTTTGGAATTTGGAAAAACTTTCTTCTGCAAAGTTGTAGAGAATTGAATTTCCTATAAAAAATTGCAAGATTCGAATTTTCTGATAAAAGGGCTATTTATTATGAATTATTGAAGTTCTGGAGTTCCGAAATAATTGATTTTTAAGAGTTTTAATTAATTATTTTGAGAAAAACGTTTTTGGTGAGTTTGTGAACCTCATTTAACATGTGTGGCTGGTGTTTTTGACCAAAAGGTGGGCTAAGAAAAATTTGTATAATTATATTAATATTATATTCAATTTTCGCTTTGGTGTTCTAAGCAATTTCTATAAATAGGGTCTTAGGTTAGAATTGAAAATCACACCGAAATCAAAGTTTTCTCTCTCTATATTATCGGCGTATTCATGTGAGTATTTTGAGTATACTTTGAGTATTGCTATACTATAAAGTTCAAGTCATAGCCTTTATATCCTGTTTCAACTAAAGATCTTGATCTTTCGATGTAAGGGATGTTATTTTCTTCTCAAATGATATTATTTCTTCAATATCATTATCTTTGAAATATTGGTTGAAACTTTTATCAAATTTGGAACTTTTCCATGTATAGGTTACTATTCATGAGTTACTATTCACGAAAGTTACTATTCACGAAGTTACTATTCACGAGTACTATTAAGCATGAAGTGTGAAGATTTTTTTTGTGAAATTTCTATCTTTTGGTGTCGAGATTCTTATTCACGATACTCAAGACTATTCACGAATACTGACATTATTCAATTTAAAAATGAAATTTCTTCTTTTGTCCAAAATATCTATTCGGATACTAGCTTTGATTGTATCTATGTTTTGATCATTCTTGAATTTTACACCACTTTGTGATTATTTTTGAGGTATTTTTGGACATGGATAAAACAAAGTACGAATCCTTAATCCTTAATCCTTGTCATTTTGTTTCAATTGGATTCGCTTTTTAAAAATATTTTCATCATCTTCAGCTTTTAAATGATGATATTATGGAATATCTTTGGCTCAGTAGTCAAAGATGAATGATTTCTTGATGAATATCTTTGGCCCGTAGTCTGAAGATGAACAGTGTTGAGATGAACATACGACCGATCGATTAATATCTTTGGCCAGTGTAGTGCAAAGATGAACAGTGTTTAGATGAACATAACTAATCGATGAATATCTTTGGCAGTAGGTGCAGATGAATATTTGATTCCGTATGTATATCGATTGATGTTACAAGGATAAAAGATGACGATGAACTTTTAAATTCATACATAGAAGATAGTAGTTTGCATTCTCTACTTAACTCTTCTAATGAATTATTATTTCACCTGCGAATATTGATTTAAAATTTGTTGTCTATTGTATTCTATTAGATTTTTCCTCGTGAAGACTAACGATAATTTGTTGTATATTATCTTAGTCATAATATTCTTTACCGGGCTAGTTGAGCTCACCCTTTTCCTTGTTGTCCCATTTTTCTTCTCGGGAGGTGAGAATGTAATGCAGTACTTAGTGGGGTATGGAATGAAGGTTCTAGAGAGAGTTGTTTAGTAGTCCTCACCATTTTTATAAAATAATGTATCAATAATTATGATGGGGATTTATTTGCATGTGGATATTGTCTAGATGGCAATATCTCGTATTTAAACTCACAGCTTATATGTTGTAATAATAAAGTTGTAGTTATTTCGCATACTACGTATTTGGCGACTCGTAATGGGTTGGATGGAATGGACCTATTTTGGGGCGCCACGTTTGGTATCGTTTATAAGTAAAGAGCCCCGAGCCTCCACCGGTGACTTCTGTTGATGGGGATGCACCGGCCGACTCTCCGTAGGGGATGCTTGCTTCATGGTGTGGCCCGACAGTACCAATGTGAGGTGTTTGTCCACTAATGGGACATTTGTCACAGTTAGTATCGAGCTTAGGGATATGATCTCCATGAGATCGGGGAATAGAACTAGGAGGGAGAGACGAGTAAATCCTTCGCTAAGGTGTCCTACCTAAGCTTATTTGTTAGTTGGTTAAGATATAGGGATATTATGTGATATATTGATTTCCTTAATTAACCCTTGTTTTATGACATGATTTGAGAATGTCGATGAGAATATTAACAAAGGGAGTAAATGAGACCGTGGAGATGCTCAGTCTTTACCAACGAGGAGAACGTCTGAACAGTCAAGGCAATGTACCTCCCATGAACAACACCACCGAAAGCGATGATGAACGAAGGATGTTTAGAAGCTTTTGCGCTTCATGCAAAATCGCATTTAGGGAGACTCGTGTTCAAAATATAGGAAGAAATGATAGCAATTCACGGGTGGTCACAGCCAAGCAATTCAAAGAGTTGGGACCATCAGAATTCTGGGGAAAGCGGATCCGATTAAAGGCGGAGATGTGGGTCAAACAAATTATCAAGATATTCGATGTCTTGGGATGCACGGAGGAACAGAAGTTCCATTCGCCACCTTTATGTTCCGTGTGGCGGCAGACATTCGGTGGGAATCTATGGTTGCGTACCCATCCAAATTGCACTCAAAGATGTCATCGTGGAGCGTTTGAAAATGCTTCAATGACAAGTACTTCCCTAAAAGTATTCTTCATACGGAAGGAAGTGGAGTTTATTAGACCGGAGCGAGTAATAACACGACGGTTGTCCCAAAGACGAGGCGAAGTTCGCGGAGTTATCCAGTTTAGACCTCATTTGGTGGAGAATGAGGAACGATGACCTGAATGTTTCGAGAGGTTTGAATCCCCAAGTATACGTCGAGATCTCATTTCTCATAAATTTTCTCTCTATTCGAGATGTTTGTCAATGAGGCTCATTGTTAGAAATGAGATAATAATGAAATACGCTCAACCGAGGTCCATAACCGAGATTATATCAAGATAAGCGATCCATCGAATAATGATAACCAAATGGAGAAAGAAGAATACGGACAAAGGCGGTAACCACTCCGGGTGGTAATCGTAGCCATGCAAATAGAAGAAGCGAGTCGGGAGGAGATTTTAAAAGAGGAGATTTAACAATGACCATGTGAAGACGACAAGATCTGGCGAAGAATTGGTTCCAAGAGGAGGAGAAAGACCACCAATCGATGTTACAAATGTGGGAAAGAGGGACATATCACCAAACCGCCCACAACAGCTTTAAGGTATGCTATAATGGTGGAAAAGAAGGACATATCGCCGAGATTATGCGATATCGAAACCCGATCCAATGGAATGGTGACTCAAAAGGATGTCCCGGAAAAATCAAAATCAACGATTCTCGGAAGAAGCGTTTGTCGTGGCCCCAATAAAATGCGAGGAACCGTAACGAAAATTAGCACGGTTAGTTAATTATAAATTCTTGCGAAGTTTATACCTTACTAGATACCTGGATTCTACCCATTCTTTTATCTCTCTTCTTTACACTCAACGTTTGAACTTGACTACGGAGAAATTAGACTTTGACCTATTTATGGAGACTCAGTTAGAGAAACTTTCATTACATCCGTTGTTTAGAAATCTTGCTTGATTCAGTTGGCACTATCACATTACCTGTTAACCTTATTTCTATAGAGATATTTGCTTTTGATGTGATTTTAAGGTTATCTACTCATCATACCGAAATTGATTACTTTTGTAAGGTTATTAGTTTTCATATTCCTAAGCAACATGTTATTCGAATTCAAGCAATCAAACCATGGTAATCAAACATTTTCATATCAAGCCATGAAGTCATTCGTTTATTATGGATGTCAAGTTTTCTTAGTCCATGTCATGGATTTGAATAAAGACACGTCAGATTTGAATAATATTCCTGTTGTTATTGATTTTTCCCGACGTATTTTCTCAAGAATTTCTTGGTTTACTCCCAAAGATCGATATTAAATTTTGTATCGACTTTGAACCCTGCATGACAAAACTCATTTCTAAAATCTCATATCGAATGGCTCTATTGAACTTCGTGGAGTTAAAATTCAACTATAGAATCTGCACCGAGCCTTTATCTGGTGACTTCTTTGTGGAATGCTGCTGAAGCCGCACTCTCTCGTAGGGACACCATATTCGTGCGATAAGAAATCGATAGGTGTCATTGTAACGTCTTATCCAAGGTTGGGATATGAGTCACGATTGAGAACAACCTAAGTCGGTAATCGAAATACGTAGCTTTCAGGCTTAGTTGGTTATTATCGGAGATTCGTTGAAGGATATTCTCGAATCGCTATTCCATTAACTCAAATTGACTCAGAGATACAAAATTCGAATGGAGCAAGGAATGTGGGAAGAGCTTGAAGAACTCAAGAGAGACTCATTTCAAAGACATGTTACGACCATGCCATCCTGGAAAAGCGAACGTGGTAGGCGACGTGTTGAGTAGAAGATCGATATCTGAATCTGAGTACGATATTGTCAAAGACTCATTTCAGATAATTTATAAATAATAGAGATGGAGATGAAAACTCTAGGTACCCACGCGTGATGATATACGAGTATAATCGACTTTAATCGATAAAGTTAAAGATGTTCAAGCTACACACACCGAGTGATGAATTTGAAGAAGGAGGTCAAGAAGTTGTTATTTCAAAAGCGAGAATCGGTGAGAGAGGGAAAGCTCAAACCTTCGATTTATTAATCCATTTGAAATTCTCGATCGAATAGGAATGTGGCCTATAGACTCGCTTTTACCGCCAAGTATGACGGCGTGTTCATAACGCTTTTTCACGTGTCGATGTTACGTAAATATGTGGACAACCCGAACCAAGTCTTTGAGTTAGAACTTGACGAGAGATAATGAAGACTTAACATACGAGGAGGTATCTGTCAAGATCTTGGATAGGAAAGAACATGTCCCCATGTCTCGAGAGGTTATACCACAAGTTAAAGTTTTGTGGAGAAACCATGTTATTGAGGAAATGACACGGGAGTTGGAAATGGAAATGAAAGCGAGGTATTATCATCTTTTCGAAAACCATGTATACGTCGTCGCCAATTTCGAGGACGAAATTTCATAAGGAGGGAGGTTGTAAGACCCCAAATTATTAATAAATGAAATTTATTTTCCTTTATTTATTATTTTGAAATAGTAAGGGTGGATTTGATTAATGTGGATAGTTATGGGTAAAATACGCAAATATTTCGAATAAGCAAATGGTTATAAAATATTCATTATCGCTTAGGGAATATTCGTTTGGTGCGTGGAATATTCAATGCTTTGTTGGGAATATTAAATGCTGACGGTATGCCAGTCTTTTGTGGGTCCCATAACTGAAAAGCGATTGGATGAAGAAAACGACAAATATAAGTTGTTTATAAATAACGGCATAGTTATTCACCGATTATCTTCGTTGGAATACCCGTGGTTAAAACACACTAATCACGCGTTGTTGAGCAGAAGCACACCTGGTATTGCACCAATTATTGATTCTTACGTGAGAAGGCACTACTCATAATTGTTACGGATAATTCTTCGCTCAAAGATTTTATTTTATTGATTCAATAATTGTTGCGTTGATATTTTATATTCTTTGTTGTTTCAATAATTGTCATTACTGCGATTATTTTTATTATCGAAACAATAATTCATATTATCTGAATAATATTATTAGATAATATTATTGGCAATGTCTAGAAAGTTCTGTCTAAGGAGAGGTTTGGTCACCTAATTGCTTGGCCAAGAAGGAGAAATTCTTATTGAAAGCCCTCTTTCCCTGAACCGCCTGCACGGTTGTCAATAATGTGATTACGTAATATTATTTGTGAATAATTAATTATTGATTCATATGATGAGGAAACTATTGATTTTATGTGGATATAGATGGAGAAAAATTTTAAAATGACAATTGTTGAAAATTAATATTTTATCTTTTTCTGATAAAATAATTCATTTAAATATATTATTTTAATAATATATTAACGGTGATATTTTTACAATGAATGTAGGATATATGAGTATATGAGGAGGAAGAGTATTTTTGTTGCATTAAATGATTAACACATGTTTTGTGTGTCGGTGGACCCTATTTCTTGACTGAAATTTGATTATAGCTTGTAAAAACGCCCGTTTGTGGATTTCGGTCAATTTCTGTTTGGAATTTGGAAAAACTTTCTTCTGCAAAATTGTAGAGAATTGAATTTCCTATAAAAAATCGCAAGATTCGAATTTTCTGATAAAAGGTGTAAGACCCCAAATTTTTTTTAAATAAAAAGGAATTTCCTTTATTTATTATTTTGAAATAGTAAGGGTTGATTTGATTAATGTGGATAGTTAAGGGTTAAATATGCAAATATTTTAAAATAAGCAAGTGGTTATAAAATATTCATTGTTGTTTGGGAATATTCGTTTGGTCGTTGGAATATTAAATGCGGTTAGGAATATTTAAATGCGACTATGTGACCGTGTGTGCCCCCATAACTGAAAGCGATTGGATGAAGAAAACGACAAATATAAGTTGTTTTTAAATAACAGGCGTAGTTATTCACCGTTATCTTTGTTGGAATACCCAATATTGGTTAAAACACACTAATACGCCAGCGTTGTTGAACAAGAAGACACGGTATTGCACCAATTATTGATTCTTACGTGAAGGCACTACTCAATAATGGTTACGGTAATTACTTATCAAGATTTTATCGAGTTAATAATTGTTTGCGTTGATATTTTATATTCTTTGTTGTTTCAATAATTGTCACACACGATCTTTCATTATCGAAGCAATAATTCATATTATCTCAATAATATTATTAGATAACATTATTGGCAATGTCTAGAAAGTTACGCCAAGGAGAGGTTTGGTCACCTAATTGCTTGTAGAAAGAAGAAATCTTATTGAAAGTTCCTCTTTCCTTTAACCGCCTCGGTTGTCAATATTGTGATTCTGTAATATTATTTGTGAATAATTAATTATTGATTTATATGATGAGGAAAATATTAATTTTATGTGGATATAGATGGAGAAAATTTTTAAAATGACAATTGTTGAAAATTAATATTTTATCTTTTTCGATAAAATAATTCATTTAAATATATTATTTTAATAATATATTAACAGTGATATTTTTACAACGAATGTGGGATATATGAGTATCTGAGGAGGAAGAGTATTTTTGTTGCAATAAATGTTTAAAACATGTTAAACATGTCTCGTTGGACCCCATTTATTGATCGAAATTTGATTATAATGTAAAATTGCCCGTTTGTGGATTTCGGTCAATTTCTGTTTGGAATTTGGAAAAACTTTCTTCTGCAAAGTTGTAGAGAATTGAATTTCAATAAAAACTCATGAGATTCGTAATTTCTGATGAAAGGGCTATTTATTATGAATTATTGAAGTTCCAAGCTCAAAATAATTGATTTTGGAAGTTTAAAATATTTAAAATTAGAAAAACATTTTTCTTATTTTTTTCTAGAAGGTGGCATGTGTTTGATGGCTAAAATCAGATTCTAGACATGTGTAAAAATAATATAATTATATTATTAATTTATTAAATTTTACGCTTTGGTGTTTCTAAGCAATTTCCTATAAATAGGGTCTTGGGTTAAATTGAAAATCACACCGTAAACTGAAGTTTTACATGGCGCCCCAAAATAGGTATACACAACACCCATTCTGAAGTCGCCAAATACATGGTACAAAAGCAAACTACTGACTTCAATAATACAATGTAAGTGTGAAATACGACAATATATATCTTAATGAGTTTAAGTATAATATTGTCTTACAGACAATATCCACACGCAAATAAATCCCCATCATAATTATTGATTCATTATTTTACAAAATGGTGAGGACTACTAAACAACTCTCTACAGAACCTTCATTCCATACCCCCGACTAGTACTTTAAGCTACATTCTCGCCTCCACGAGAAGAAAAATGGAACAACAAGGAAAAGGGTGAGCTCAACTAGCCCAAGAAAGAATATTATGACTAAGATAATATACAACAAATTATCGTTAGTCTTCAACAGGAAAAATCGATAGAATCAATAGACAACAAGTTTGGATCAATATTCGCATGTGAAATAATAATTCATAGAAGAGTTACGTAGAGAATGAAATCTACTATAATCTATGAATTTAACGGTCCATCATCAATATTTTATCCTCAGTAACATCAATCAATATGCATCTGGAATCAAATATTCATCTTTGCACTACGGGCGAAGATATTCATCGATTAATCATGTATCATTTAAACACCTATTCATCTTTGCACTTTTCTGGGCAAAGATATTAATCAATCGGTCATGTTCATCTCAACACTGTTCATCTTTGACTACTGAGCCAAAGATATTCTTCAAATCATTCATCTTTGACTACTGTGGCCAAAGATATTCAATAATATCATCATTTAAAGACCGAGGATGATGAAAATATTTTTTAAGAAACGAATCCGGTGAAACAAAATGACGAGGATTAAGGATTAAGGATTCGTACTTGGTTTTATCCACATCCAAAATACCTCAAAAATAATCATAGTGGTATAAAATTCAAGAATGATCAAAACATGGATATAATCGAGTTAGTATCCGTAATAGATGTTTTGACGAAAAGAAGAAATTTTATTTTTCGGTGAATAATACCGAGTATCGTGAATAGTCTCAGTATCGTGAATAGTCTTAGTATACGTGAATAATAACTCAGAACACCAAAAGATAGAAATTCCACAAAAACATCTTCACGCTTACATAAATAAGTACTAAATGAATAGTAACTTTCGTGAATAAGAACTCATGAATAAGAACTCGTGAATAATAACTCATGAATAAGAACCCATGAATAAGTAACCCCAGACATGAAAAAGTTCCAAATTTGATAAAAACTTCAGATCAACATTTCAAAGATAATGATATTGAAGAAATAATATCATTACGAAAAAAAAATAATATCCCTTACCTCGAAAGATCAAGACTTACAAATTTTGAAACACGGATATAGGCTATGACTTGGACTTGCACTTGCTAGCAATACTCAAAGTATACTCAAAATACTCACAAGAATACGCTTCGATAATATAGAGAGAAAAACTTGATTTACTGGTGTGATTTTCAATTCTAACCCAAGCACCTTATTTATAGAAATTCTTTAGAAACACCAAAGCAGAAAATTTAATAAATTAATATATATATATCAAATTCATACGCCAACCTTAGAATTCAGATCCTAGCATTTCCCACATGCCACCTTCTAGAAAAGTAAGAAAAAAACGTTTTCATAAAATAAATAATTAAAACTTTCAAAAATTAATTATTTGAACTTCGAGCTTCAAAATTCATAATTAATAGCCCTTTCATCAGAAAATTCGAATCTCATGAGTTTTTATAGGAAATTCAATTCTCTACAACTTTACAGAAGAAAGTTTTTCCAAATTCCAAACAAAAATCGACCAAATCCACAAACGGGCGATTTTACACATTTATAATCAAATTTCAACAATAAATGGGGTCCACCGATATGTTTAACATGTTTTAAACATTTATTGCAACAAAAATACTCTCCCACATTCATTGTAAAAATATCACCGTTAATATATTATTAAAATAATATATTTAAATGAATTATTTTATCAGAAAAAGATAAAATTTCAATTTTCAACAATTGTCACTATAAAAATTTTCTCCATCTATATCCACATAAAATCAATATTTTTCTCATCATATGAATCAATAATTAATTATTCATAAATAATATTACGTAATCACAATATTGACAACTGAGGCGCCTCCTGGAAAAGAGGCTTTCGAATAAGAATTTCTTCTTCTTGGCCTTGATTAGGTGACCAAACCTCTCCTTGTATGTAACTTTCTAGACATTGCCAATAATGTTATCTAATAATATTATTCGGATAATATGAATTATTGCTTCGATAAAGAAAAAATCGCCGTAATGACAATTATTGAAACAACAACAATATAAAATATCAACGCAGACAATTTTAACTCAATAAAATCTTGAAAGAATTTCTCGTAACCATTATTGAGTAGTGCCTTCTTCGTAAGAATCAATAATTGATGCAATACTGCAGTAAATCGCTTTCAACAACGCGTAGACAGTGTGTTTTAACCAATTGGGTATTCCAACAAGATAATAACTGTAATAACTACGCCTGTTATTTAAAAACAACTTATATTTGTCGTTTTCTTCATCCAATCGCTTTCAAGCATGGGGCCCACACATGGTCACTTGCGTCAGCATTTAATATTCCCGACCGCATTTAAATATTCCACGACCAAACGAATATTCCCCACAAACAATGATGATATTTTATAACCACTTGCTTATTTTGAAATATTTGCATATTTAACCCTTAACTATCCACATTAATCAAATCAACCCTTACTATTTCAAAATAATAAATAAAGGAAATTTCTTTTTATTTAAAAAAATTTCGGGTCTTACATTTTCTCTCTATATTATCGAAATGCGTATTCTTGTGAGTATTTTGAGTATACTTTGAGTATTGCTATACGGTGCAAGTCCAAGTCATAGCTTTATATCCTGTTTCAATTTAGTAAGTCTTGATCTTTCGAGGTAAGGGATATTATTTTTTTTTCGTAATGATATTATTTCTTCAATATCATTATCTTTGAAATGTTGATCTGAAGTTTTTATCAAATTTGGAACTTTTTCATGTTGGGGTTACTATTCATGGGTTACTTATTCATGAGCTACTATTCACGAAGTTACTTATTCATGAAGTTCTTATTCACGAGTCACTATTCACGAGTACTATTCATGAAGCGTGAAGATGTTTTTGTGGAATTTCTATCTTTTGGTGTCGAGATTCTTATTCACGATATCTAAGACTATTCACGATACTCACACTATTCACGATACTTATCTATTCAATTCAATCGAAAAATAAAATTTCTTCTTTTAGTCTAAAACATCTATTCGGATACTAACTCGATTGTATCCATGTTTTGATCATTCTTGAATTTTACACCACTATGATTATTTTTGAGGTATTTTTTTGGCGTGGATAAAACCAAGTACGAATCCTTAATCCTTAATCCTTGTCATTTTGTTTCAATCGGATTCGCTTTCTTAAAAATATTTTTCATCATCCTCGCCTTAAATGATGATATTATTGAATATCTTTGGCTTTGTAGTGCAAGATGAATGATTTCTGAAGAATATCTTTGGCTCAGAGTGCAAAGATGAGCAGTGTTGAGATGAACATAACCGATTGATTAATATCTTTGGCACAGAGTGCAAAGATGAACAGTGTTGAGATGAACACGACCGATTGATTAATATCTTTGGCTCAGAGTGCAAAGATGAACAGTGTTTAAATGAACGATGACCAATCGTGATGAATATCTTTGGCACCAGTAGTGCAAGATGAATATTTGATTCCGATGCATATTGATTGATGTTACAGGATAAAATATTGATGATGGACCTGTTAAATTCATAGATTATAGTAGATTTCATTCTCTACGTAACTCTTACATGAATTATTATTTCCGCCGCGAATATTGATCCAAACTTGTTGCCTATCAGATTCTATCGATTTTTCCTCGTTGAAGACTAACGATAATTTGTTGTATATTATCTTAGTCATAATATTCTTTACTGGGCTAGTTGAGCTCACCCTTTTCCTTGTTGTTCCATTTTTCTTCTCAGGAGGCGAGAATGTAAATCTTACTAGTCGGGTATGGAATGAAGGTTCTAGAGAGAGTTGTTTAGTAGTCCTCACCATTTTGTAAAATAATGAATCAATAATTATGATGGGGATTTATTTATGCGTGTGGATATTGTCTGAAGACAATATTATATTTAAACTCATAAGATATATTGTCGTATTTCACACGACATTTGTATTATCAAAGTTGTAGTTGCTTTTGTACCATGTATTTGGCGACTCGTAATGGGTGTTGTGTATACCTATTTTGGGGCGCCACAAAAGGGCTATTTATTATGAATTATTGAAGTTCGGAGTTCAAATAATTGATTTTTAAGAGTTTTAATTAATTATTTTGAGAAAAACATTTTTGGTGAGTTTGTGAACCTCATTTAACATGTGTGGTGGTGTTTTTGACCAAAAGGTGGGCTAAGAAAATTTTGTATAATTATATTAATATTATATTCAATTTTACGCTTTGGTGTTCTAAGCAATTTCCTATAAATAGGTGCTTAGGTTAGAATTGAAAATCACACCGTAAATCAAGTTTTCTCTCTATATTATCGAAATAGTATTCATGTGAGTATTTTGAGTATACTTTGAGTATTGCTATACTATGCAAGTTCAAGTCATAGCCTATATCCTGTTTCAAATTTAGAAATCTTGATCTTTCGATGTAAGGATGTTATTTTCTTCTCAAATGATATTATTTCTTCAATATCATTATCTTTGAAATATTGGTTGAAACTTTTATCAAATTTGGAACTTTTCCATGTGGGGGCTACTATTCATGAGTTACTATTCATGAGTTACTATTCACGAGTTACTATTCATGAGTTACTATTCACGAAGTTACTATTCACGAGTACTATTCATGAAGTGTGAAGATGTTTTTGTGAAATTTCTATCTTTTGGTGTTTGAGTTACTTATTCACGATACTAAGACTATTCACGATACTGACCTTATTCACGAATCACGACACTATTCATTCAATTTAAAATGAAATTTCTTCTTTTTGTCAAAATATCTATTATGGATACTAGCTTTGATTGTATCTATGTTTTGATCATTCTTGAATTTTACACCACCGTGATTATTTTTGAGGTATTTTTGGACATGGATAAAACAAAGTACTGAATCCTTAATCCTTAATCCTTGTCATTTTGTTTCACCGGATTCGTTTCTTTAAAAATATTTTCATCATCTTCGCTTTTAAATGATGATATTATGGAATATCTTTGGCCTGTAGGTGCAAGATGAATGAATGATTTCTTGATGAATATCTTTGGCCCAGAGTCAAAAGATGAACAGTGTTGAGATGAACATGACGACCGATCGATTAATATCTTTGGCCAGTAGTGCAAGATGAGCAGTGTTTAGATGAACATAACTAATCGATGAATATCTTTGGCCAGTAGTGCAAAGATGAATATTTGATTCCGTATGTATATCGATTGATGTTACGGGGGATAAAAGATAGACGATGAACTTTTAAATTCATACATGTAAGATAGTAGTTTCCATTCTCTACTTAACTCTTCTAATGAATTATTATTTTCATTGCTGAATATTGATTTAAAATTTGTTGTCTATCAGTATTCTATTAGATTTTTCCTCATTGAAGACTAACGATAATTTGTTGTATATTATCTTAGTCATAATATTCTTCTTTGGGCTAGTTGAGCTCACCTTTTTCCTTGTTGTCCCATTTTTCTTCTCGTGAGGCGAGAATGTAGCGAAGATCTTAGTCGGGGTATGGAATGAAGGTTCTGTAGAGAGTTGTTTAGTAGTCCTCACCATTTTATAAAATAATGTATCAATAATTATGATGGGAATTTATTTGCGTGTGGATATTGTTCTGTATGGCAATATCTCAGTATTTAAACTCACGGTTTATATGTTGTAATAATAAAGTTGTAGTTATTTCGCACTCATGTATTTGGCGACTCAGAATGGGTTGGATGGAATGGACCTATTTTGGGGGCGTCACAAAAGGTGTCACAACGATCACATTCACTCCATTGTGAATATTTTCAGCTGCCATTTCCAAACACTGCCACAACACAAGGGTTAATTAATATATCAAATATTATCCCTATACTCCTCGATCGACCAATTAAATAACAAATAAACTTAGGTAGGTCATACTAAATGGCGAAGAATTCTCTCTCTCCTCCTAGTTCTTATCTCAAGATTCATCTTAGCCGAGAGATCATATCCCTAAGCTCGATATTAACCGCGACGCCCCCAAAATTAGGTATACGTATCCCATCTTGGGTCGCCACTTACATGGTACATAAATTCAAATACAAACTTAATTATACATATGTCGTGTAACATATGACAATACATAAACTGAGAGTTCTAATAGGAATATTGTCATTTAGACAATATCCATACTCAAGGAGTCCTCATTACATTTATTGTCACACTATTTAATAGAATAGTGAGGACTATTAATGCTATCTTCGGGACCATCACTCTTTTCCCCGACTGTCCTCAAATATATTCTCATTTCACGAAGAAACGGTGAAAGAAAGGGCTGAGCTCAACTAGCCCAAAGAAGAAATATTATAACTAAGATAATGCGTAATAAATTATCAATAGTCTTCAACAATGTTAAACCGATAAAATACAATAGACAACCGGTTTAATCATAATGAATATCGTAATCCATTAAAAGAGTCAAGTAGAAAATAAAGTCTACTATCTTTTAGGTTTTAAAAGTTTTCATCAATTTTATCACTAAGACTCAGGTTTAATGAATAAACCACAATATCTAATCATCCATGTATCACTATCAAGGATTTTATCAAATTATCAATGGTCATGAATATACCGAATCATCCTCCCCGGTCATAATCATACCAAAAACTATCCATCACCGCATTACATGAGCCATCGAGGACTTTTGTCACATCATTTATATCAAGCCATGATTATACCGAATGATCCCCAGTCATAATCATACTAAGTTCATCTACGCACGTAAGCCAAAGATAACATAATATAACACGAGGATGATGATAATGACATAATAATTCAATAAAAAACAAGTTCACGAATTAATTTATTCGAGAACTAATAACGTCCAAATTGTCAACATGATCTCGCTTTGTAGAGTAAAATTCAAGAATGCTCGTAAAAATATTTTCATTAAAAATCTTTGGATGAAGCGCAAATATCAAGGATATTCCACTAAATTCATGGAGTATAAGTCAAAATTTTAACTAACTGAGTATAATAGCGAATGAATATTCCCGACAAAAAGAATATTCCCCAATTAAAACGAATATTTTATAACAACTTCATTTACTTTTGCAAAATTTATAAATATTACCCACAACTATAACATTATATCAAATTTATTCCATAATATTCAAAAATAATATTTAAAATTCATCTTTATTTATAAAAGTTGGGGTCTTACATTTATGTTTGTTTTTTTAGGATTAATTAAAAGATTAGATAAAAAGATTAAAAATTTGGACTATTATACCTTTACCAATAAAAATGATGAATAATTAATTATAAACTTTTAAATATTGTTGAAATAAGTTCGTGAGTTCACATTGTTTTATCATTTCTTAATTTTTAAATAAGTTGGTAAAATTAGTGAAATCGAAAAAAAAATTAAATTAGCAAGCTTCTTGGTTCTTATTTTTTTAATTTTAATTTTTAAAAAAATATTATCGTTTTGTTTTTAAATATGTTACGTTACATAATTTTTTGAAATAAGTTGGTAAAATTAGTGAAATCGAAATTTTAAAAGAGTAATATGATTATTAAGCGAGCATGTTTATTTGATAGCTGGTTAAATGTTAATATTAGAAAAAGTAAGTTAATTTTGTCCAAAAAAAATTAATTCCACTCCTTCTGCAAAAACAGTAAATAGTGTTTACCCTTCCGTTCTAAAAAAAGTCTTTACTCCTTTAATTAACCAACTTTAATTAAACAAAAGCAGAACGATTTTTAAGATAAATGCAAAGAGATGGGTACGAAGAAACACTAAAATGAAGCTTAGAATTAGAGAATAAATCTCACATTTTCCCTTGAATCCACCGCCATTGCAAGAAAAAAATAGCTTTGAAAGTACGACCCGGAGCTCAATGACGCCGCTTCAAAGATAGAAGATTAGAAGACCCAGAGCTCAGCTTATCGCTTCAAATTTGATTTTTCTTGGTAACAAAGATGAGCAAACTTTGAGTATTTCAATCAAGCACCCACTTAATTTACAGGGCAACAGCAAATAATCTCCCTTGAAGAACAGAGAGAAGTAATCAGGAACAAAAAAAAGTAAAATCAAAAATTATACCCAAAAGTAACTAAAATCATACTCAGATTTGAAGACATAATAAGTAAACCCAAAAGTAAGTTTTCCCAAAAGTAACTAAAATCAAAGACATCACCACTTATTTCAATTGAGAGAGAGACAATTAAAGAGACGTGTATGGCGAAAGTAGCATTAATTCACTGCTGATCACAAAGAACAAATTGAGCATCCACAAAATTTCGTCATTTACAAAGAACAAATTGAGCATCCACAAAATCATGAATGGTGCAATTCCATTTCCATTGGCTCCAACCATAAGATATGGAACTGTGCGATGCCACATTGAGTCAAAAGGCACTCATAAGCCAGCCCATAGTTCAAAGTTTGTTGCAATAGCCAATAAGTCATTGCTATCCTCTATGTATAGACATACATCATAACACGAACACTCACACAGGCATATGCACAAAGGATCACAAATAGAAGGAGCCAATGAGCTTTCAGCTCAATTTGTTCAGGCATAAAGACAAACACCTTGAGGGCTAACACCTTGCTTAGTTTATTCTCTACATATTACGAAATAGTTGAACCTCCTAAGAGTGTAGAGATGAAGACAAATGAAAAAAAATGAGAGTTAACATTGTGAGACGGAGGGATTACGAATACCTTGTGACCGGTGCTGTGGTCTGATGAAGACGTAACTCACCGGAGTTGAATCCGCTTAGCAAACAATCTTGATTTGGGGGGTGGCGTTAAAGAGACAAAGAGAGGAAGAGGAGTGGACAAAGAGAGGAAGAGAGTGACGGTAAGGAGATAGAGAGGGGAAGAGTACACGGGAAGGAGAGTATTTGGGCGGTAATTTTTTTTTTTTTGTCTCAATTGAAATCTGACCTTTAGATTAACTTAGATTAAATCTGAGCCTTTGTTGTGGTTTCTCAACTTTTTAAATGGAGAAAGATTCAAAATTGGTTGTGTTTTATTATATGGATAATAATAATTTGTAGTACACTATAAAAATAAAAAAGTAAAAACGTAAAATGATTTTTGGAGGATTTTGGATGAGTGGAGAGTGGTATTCATTTGAAGCAATTAACTCCATTGAACTGAACTCCTATTTATATTTCTATAACTAAATTATTATTATTATTTATAATTTTTTAAATCGTTAAAAATTTCAATAATATAATTGACTTTTAACAGATAACATATATGCCAACATTGCATGCCATGATGAAAAAGAATTAAAACCGTTTAAACATTGTGTATGATTCAAAGGATAAAACAGTTTAAATCTTAATTTGTTTACTTTGTTTAATAAATGTTTTAATTTTTAATATACATTTTCAGCACCACTTCATATTTTTAATATTAAATAATCTACATTTACGTTTAACATAATGTCACGTAAATATTCGGTTAACTTTTAACACTCTTAGACGATTTATGTAATTTTATAAAATCATTTAAGTTTAATGAGTTTGTTGAAAAAAAAATATTAATTCAGTGATGTAAATGAAAAATAAGGTTCAATTCGATGACAAAAAATAAAAATAAAATAAAAATAAAATAAAACTTAACCCATTAATAAAATGAAGTCTGTTAACTCAGGAGCCATAGTTTTCCAAAAATAAAAAAATCAGCAGCCATTTGAAGGAATTCCTATTTGGGCTATAATTTTTTTGTTTACATCGATTTTGTAAGGTAAAAAATTACACAATTACTCTTCTATTTTAAAATTAAAAATTATTTTTATAATTTTTTTTATTTTTTCATACGTAACTATTAGTTTTTTTTTATCAAACAATCTAATAAACTGTAATATGTTACAAAAGATAAAAAGATTACTGTACAGAGAATTGAATTGGTAATCCTTTCAAACAAAATACTCCCTGTGTTCTAAAATTAAATATACAAAATACTCATTGTGTTCCAAAATTAGATATGTAATTTGACTTTGGAGATCAAACGACGGTGTATTAAATTTCGAATTAATGTGAATATATTTAATTTTACTTGATATAATTTTTTTCCGCTGACTTTTAACTATATAAAAGAAATGAAAGATACAAAGAAAAAGGGGCAAACCCCATACAACAACTATCATAACTAGGGATGAGTAATTCGGTTATAACAGTGATTATCATAGCTATGCAATTAAATGAAAATTTAAATATGGACAATTTTATCATTTTATTCTCTTTCTTAATATGTACAAAAAGTCAACCAGAACTTTTTTTTGTGGAACGGATGGAGTGCTATTTAGGCTATGTTTCTTACTAAAAAATATGCTTAGGATTAAATTATTTCTTTTAATGTAGCAATATTTGAGACTATTTTATCCCATGATGAAGGATTAATACTCCTTTAAATAGTCATATGGACTATGTTTTGTCATTCATAAAGCTATTTATAATGGATTATACAATCTCATGATAAATGTCCTATTAATTTTAAACTATTAAATGGCTTTATAAAATTAATAATTTCACATTAAATGACTAATAATCTATCATTATTAAAGAATTAAATAATTTAAAATAGTATTAAATGACTAATAATCTATCATTATTAAAGAATTAAATAATTTAAAATAGTATTAAATTAAGAGAAATAATCAACAAAAACGACTTTAGTTTTATAAATTGCTATGATAGAATATCCGAAGATGCGCGTGGCGAGCATAATTCTATCAGTCATGTGTGATCCACTCGGCAATCCAAACTCACCGAGTTCGTACCTCAATCTTTCTCTCTCTAAGCGGGTGGCTCAAACCAAACGATCCAAACCAAAATTTATCTATCCATAATCACTTCTCGTTGCTTCGGATGCTAAATTAGTGGTAGGGTTCAGGGTTGAAATGTTGAATACCGGAGGAGGAGGCAGATTTTATTGGGTTCGAAATGATGACACCATCGCAAAAGTCAAAGGAATCGTCGTAATATTCGCCTGGGTTTCAGTTCAGGAGAGTCAATTGAAGGATTTTGTGAATCTTTATTCTTCTCTTCAATGGAACTCTCTTGTTTGTCTTTCTGATTTCCTCAACCCGTATGTTCAATTCCATTTTCTTTAGGAATTGTATAGAATTTTGCTATAATTGTTTTTAGCTAATTTGTATTAATTTAGTTGAAGATTGTATGTAAAAAGTGGAGCTCCATTACATATATACTTACTTCGTCAAATATTATGCAAAAATTAAGTGTAATAGCCCGTTAACCAAGCTCAGTAAGAGTTGGATTCAGCTAAGTGGTAAAGTAGACATATATGAATTATGGTATGGAGCTAAATTTAGGGGAAATAAGAGGGAATTTTACAGTGGTTAAGTTTGAGAAATGAAATTACTTTTAATATGTTTTGGTAGAATGTACATTTGGGGTTGATACATTGATTTCTTCACTAAGTTCTTTTGATTATATTATGGACATCCCCCAAAAAAAAAACCAATGCAAATGATGAACATGTTTTCTGTGATTTGTGTCTGATTGAGCTATAAGCCAAAGTGCTATTTCTACACATTCGATCATGTGGATTATAGTTCATTGTCTAACACCATAGCTTTATGATACATGAGTGTGGTAGATGAATATGCCCGAACCCGGAACTAAGTCTAAAAAAAAAAGGTTCCGCAACCTAGGCTGCTACCGTGACTTTGAACCATGAAATCTACATTGCTATCAGTGTTGAATTGGCTCAAACTTCTTCTGTCCATGTCTGAGTGGAAATGGGTAAGATTGGCTTGTAGGGGATGAACTAATATTTTAGCTTTTTCAATGAGAGAGAGAGGGAGACATATTCGGAACAATGAGAGAGAGATTAGAAATCTGAGAGAAAGACGCATGTTTCTTCTGTGTTTCTTCTCTTTGATGACGATGCTGCTGTGCCATTGATGAGAAAGCCCTAATTATGGTGTAGGTGTGAGAGAAAATAAGGTACATAGGTCCCCCTCACCTGGGCCTTGGGTCTATGGCTTCAGCAGCTAAGGGGCATACCCAGTTGAAAGGCCATGCTCGTCATCTAGGGTGCCTTTGGCGTGGCTCACCTTGCCACGCCTTTGATAACTATGGTTATCATATTCCATGGTTTTGGTGGGGCCAAGGACAGGAAAATCCTTTGGCATTGTGAGTGCTTCATAAAAAATTGGAAAAAAGGACCCAAAGAAATGCTTGGATTGTTGGAAATGACTTTTATATTGTTCGACTTCTTGTAAGACGGTGTGCTTTATTGGATTGGAGTAAACTCTTCATTGAAAGTTTTTTTGGTGTGTGTTTGTGTATGTTTTTTTTCCCCTTATTATATTGTTCAGAGGACCCTTTGTCCTCATCTCTTGTACTCTCTTAACTCTCTTATAAAATTTCTTCTCATATCTAACTAAGAAATTGAATTTGCAGATTTTTCCCTGAGAAGGCTACTTCACTAGTATTTTCTGTTCTTAACGAGCTTGTTCAGGTCAGTGCTATTATAATTCCTCACTACAAATGGTTTCTTCACATTTTAGATCTGTAAGTGGTGTTTCACTGAATTTCATTGGTAAAAAATCTATTGCAGAGTCTTTGATTGTGGGTCCAACATAGGTAG
This sequence comes from Panax quinquefolius, assembly GCA_020205615.1. Lineage (NCBI taxonomy): Eukaryota > Viridiplantae > Streptophyta > Magnoliopsida > Apiales > Araliaceae > Panax > Panax quinquefolius. The sequence continues at coordinate 5,143,762 of CM035157.1, forward strand.
AAAAAGTTCCGAATGAGTTGGGGATAAATTCACACTTTTGTGTTAGATATTGACTGTCTGCCCTATTGTTCTTATGTGTTTTATCCTTTATTGAAGTTGATAAATAGAAGTAGTGTAAATTTAGTCCCGCACTAAAATGACACATCATATAACATTATAAACATGATTCACAGAAAGAAAAGTAATATTTAAGGAACTAGGTTACTCCGTGGGAAATAGGTTTTATCGTATATGCAAGGGGTGATGAATTAAGCATTTATTGCTCCAATCTCATTCCTATGACTGTTGGACTAAACAGGCTTTCTAATTTAATATGTAGGAGCTAAGGAGTAAGCCATGTCCTTTAGTCCTGGCAGCCTTTTCTGGTGGTTCGAAAGCTTGCATGTATAAAGTTTTCCAGGTAAAGGCAATGTACCTGAGTAGTGAGCACTCAAAACATCCTAGGGTGCAGATTAGTTATTGTTGAGATTTTTGTCTCTTTTCCAAATATATGTCTATACCTAAAACACTTGCTTGAAGAGTTTTTTTCTTCTTCAGTTCGACATCAATGCTGTATTTTAAGAAAATAAATGTGACTATATGTGCAGTCCTATCGGATTTTAGGTGCTAGTGTTTATGTTAACTATGCTTAAGTAATTTTCTGACTATTGGTGCAGATCATTCAAGGAGCATGTGAAGCACAACTTAATCTGGTATGAATTGTTGTTTGAATGTTCTAATCAGCTAATTCATCTTTATTCAAGTATCTACTCATCACTTTCTTTTAATAGTCGGTGTTTAGTGACACTAAAATTTTTCTTCATTCATTTCTTATATTGTGAAGGGCGATAGTCAATTGGTTATGAACTGCATCTCTGGTCAAATTTATGATTCTAGCCCTGTTGACTTTACTGGTGACTTGGGTACTCGATTTTCTCTACACCCCACCATCCTCAGAATGCCTGGTTCAGCCAAACTAGCGTCATTGGTAGCAAAGGGTGTTACTTCAAGTTTGGATGCTCTATTCCTCACTAGGTTTGGATCTCAACGCTCTGAATATTGGCAGACTCTTTATTCCTCAGTTGTAAGTTCTCAACTGTTCTGCATCCTCTCAAAGTTGCCAGTTTATTTTTTCAGTTAATTATTTTACCCATGATTTGTTTTTTGCAGAGTCTGGGTTCCCCATATCTCATTTTTTACTCAGAAAATGATGACATTGCTCCCTATCCGATCATTTGCAACTTTGCCCAGCGCTTGCAAGAACTGGGGGGAAATGTTCAGCTTATTAAATGGAATGGCTCTCGTCATGTCGGTTAGTCAGAAACTGTTTAATGGTTTGTTGTCCCTCCTGCATGGTCTAATAATATTTATTAGTGGGAGGTGTATTTACTGGCCAAAATTTCAATATGGTACTCCTCCGCAAGGGTAATGATTTCGTTGGGGCTACCCACAAATAGTTTGTGTACCCAGTGTGCACTTTATCGGTCGGCTGCGGGTTCCAGCGTCATCCCAAAAATTATATAAACAAATATGACCTTCAAATTTTACGATACAAACCATCTAAAAATCACAATGATGTTCACTCAAATTCCAACACTCTTGATACTACACCCATAGGCCAACACAATAAAAATTCACTGATGATGTACTTGCATGTTCATTATCTCACAAAAGCCGTGTTGCACCTATAGTGAGATGAGATCCTTCTTTTGATTGTTTACCTAGCATTTATATTTTACTTTTTCTGTTACTCACTTTCATCTTATAAAGTGGGTTGTTCAACACAATGTTTTGAAATCCGGCCTGTTGAACCGGAAAATGATCCTATATCCGGTCCGATTGAACCAGTTCGGTTAAAACCTTTTCAACTGGTAAAAACGTTTAAGTTGATCCAGTGAATTGGTTTTTAATACTTTTTTGGTACAAAATTTTTAATATTAAAATTAACCACTCTTAGTAATATTGTAATACAATTTCATTATATTTTAGTTGATAAAAAATGAGATATTTTAAAATTTTATTAATTAATAATAATAATGTATTTATGACGTCATCGGTTCAACAACAGTTAAATCATTGGTTGACCAGTCATCCATCCACCGGTAACTTTTTCGGTTCGATGTCTAGTCTAGGTTTGAAAACATTAGTCCAACAAGTTCACTGATCAAGAATCTCATTTCTGGTGCAAGATGTTGATTAATACTTTTAGGGACTTATTGTTTAGAAGATAATGTTGGAAATGGGTACTTTCTTCAACAAGATCTTTTAATTAGTCGTAGCTGTTTTCTCAGTCCAAAGAAATCAATAACAGCCTGTCCTATTAATCATATTAATCCTGTGCCACTTCCACTCGGTTGCAGGTCATTACAAGCACTATCCAATTCAGTACAGAGCTGCTGTTACCGAGCTGCTTGAGAAGGCAGTTTCAGTTTTTTCCAAAAAGATTCTAAAATATGGTGAAAGAACCGGCTTGGAGGGTATACATGACGAGATTTCTGACTTGATTTGTGACCTTCAAAGTGCAGCAGTTGACTCAAACGAGAGCCTTAGGAGGGTTGCACTTGGACCAAATGCCCACTTCTTCTTGCCAAGTTCTGCAGAGCGTCAAAGTGGTGGAGGGTCTGGGTCTTTACAAGATGAGAGAAAAGAAAGATCATCTCATTTGCCAACTCCACCAACCCAGCCAACCCCTCCAACTATAAGTGCACACAGTGTTCTTGGCCAAATTCTCTTTGATGCCTGTGTTCCCAAGAAGATTGAAGGTTGGGATATCAAATTTTCGGGTTCCTTAAATGGGAAACCATTTGCTTCGATCCGTAAGTATTCACCTTTAAATGCCATCAAAAGCATTCGTCGGTCGAGATTATGAGTCTATAATGTGGTAAAGTTTAGCCATCGGTTTCACTGGGTCTGGAGCGTCTGTGTGTGCTATAGTATGTATGTATGGAAACACTACCTCCAATGATTCCTGAAGAGAAAAGTGCGAGTTAGGTGATTTTGCCATTGTGACCGACTGACTGGAACGAGTGCGGATACGTTTTGTTTTGTACAGAGTGTGAAATATATATATATATATATATACTTATTTTGGGTGGTATTTTTGTAAATAAAAAGAAAGCAAGTGGGATCTCTCTTTTAAAAGACTCCAAAACGATTTAGTTTTAATAAAGGAATGTTATTTAAGGAGGAATGCTATATAAGAAGAATGTTCTTGATCCTTGCTCTTGCTCTTGCTCTTGCTCTGTGATATGTTTGGATCGAAGAAATTGAATAATTGATTGATGTTAAAGAATACATCCACTAGTAGCCCACCCAGTTGATGTAATGTAAATGTAACAAGTTGATAGCCAAGTCAGCAGATATATTTGGATAAGGTAGTTATAACCAATAGTGTACGTTAAATGAGCTGCTAATTCTATTTTTGAAATGTGTACCATTTTTAAACTCACTATTTATGTGAAAATGAATGAAATTTCATGTGTAAGGACCACTCTATGAGAGGTGAAATCAATTCAGCAGACATCCAGTAACGACAACGACAATATCATTAAACTTGGAATTACTACTATTAGACAAGGGATTTTACTAAACTATATAATTGACTTAAATAGTTTAGTCACACTTTTTGAGGAAGGAGAGAGGAGGGAGGAACAAAAAATAAACTTTATGCTAGTAGGATCCTTCTCCTCTAATGTTATTCAAAGGCACTTGTAAATATGACAAGATGCCAGAACAGATTTATATCATGTGACATGCAACTGTAATCCACTATTAAATTGAATTTGGTAGAAGTTTCACATTTTTGCTATGAGTAATGCAACAGACACAAATTATTTTATAAACTCCTGATGTTGCATATTTCACCTCAGCATATTGATCAACAAATTATTTTAATGTAGTCTTTGGCGCTACACAATATGCTGAGGTGGTATATACCACATCAGCAGTTTGTAAAATAGTTTGTATCTCTAGCATTATTCTTTTACTATAACAGCTTCCAAATATAGCAAACAAAAGTGTATGGCTAAGATGAATAAATCATGAAAACTAATATTTTCACATAAAAATCGTTATAAATCTATAAAGATAATTTTTATCGCAACTATATATCTATAAATACACTTTTTATGTGGAAATAGAAGCAATTTTTTTAAAAAACTCAAAAAAGATTTCCTTCTCTCCGGTCAATATTTTCTCATTCATTCTCTCATAAGTTATTTAAATATTTTTTTAATTACACGCACATAATGTATGCCAATAATAGTAGTTAAAAACTTAAAAATAATTAGCATGTTAAGAATTTTATGGTGATATTATAGTCTAAAAATTGAAATGCACATCCAATTTAATAACGGACCAAAATGGAATATACGAATCAAATTTTGAAACGAAAGGTGTTTAGGATGACACAATAGATAAGCCATTTAGAGAATAATGTAAAACTACATAATTAATGAACGACACAACGTACTTTTAATTTTCTACTTATTTACGTTCTGTTTCTGAGTTTTATATTTTGTTTCTGAGTTTTGAACAAAAAAAAAAATAAAAAATTTAAATTAGAACAGAAAAAAAAAGAATAGAAAACTTGAAGTTTTCTTTTGTATTGTTTTTGAGTTTTTAATAGAAAAAAATATAAATTTTAAATATGAGGACATGAGTTGTAATTTAAAATTTATTATATTAAAAGTTGAGGATAATATGAGAATTATAAAAATATTACTTATTTCAATTTTTTTTCCGTCCAAATCAGACCAATTTTGGACGAAAAACTTTGGCAGAAAAAGTGACCAAGTTTTCTATCCATTTATTATTTTTTTTGTTTATTAAAAAACTCAGAAACATAAGAATTGGAAAGAAAACTTAAGTTTTTTGTCCATTTCTTTTTTTTTCCTATCCCATTTTAAAACTCGTAAATGCAGTGTTAAATAAGGCGTAGAAAAGAAAAAAATGACGAAAAATTTAAGTTTTCTTTCCAATTCTTATGTTTCTGAGTTTTTTAATAAACGGAAAACCAAAGAAATTGATAGAAAACTTGACCACTTTTTTTGTCAAAGTTTTCCGTCCAAAATTGGTATGATTTGGACGAAAAAGAAATTGGAATAAGTAATATTTTTATAATTCCCATATTATCCTCAACTTTTAATATAATAAATTTTAAATTACAACTCATGTCTTTAATTTTAAATTTTCTATTCTTTTCTATTAAAAACTCAGAAACAACACAAGTTTTCTATTCTTTTATTTTTTGTTCTAATTTAAGTTTTTTATTCTTTTCTTTTCTGTTTAAAACTCAGAAACAGAGTGTTAATGTTATTGTGTTTATAAACGTGTCATTTATTAGTTTATTTTAGGGTTTGATTTTTTCATAAAAGAACTGATAGTTTTACAAAATTCTTCTAATCTTCTTACCTTTTCTTTTTTCTTAAAAAAAATGAAAAAAAAGGGATAAGGGGGAACTAAGAGAAATTTATCTATTTTTTAATCTTCTTTCCCGAATAATAAATGAGACCTTAGTTGTTTTTAAAATAAAAATTTCTCTTAATTTAAAGTGGTTTTAAACTACTATTTTTGTCTCCAAAAAAATAATTTAATCGAGTTAACTGTTTACATACACAATTGTAGACGATTTTTTGAGCACCATGGTCATAGTTATTATGAACTACACAGATAAGTGAACCGTTTATACCGCTTATATATTTATATCTTATAGTTTACTGTTTACATATTATATATTTTTATGATGGAGATTTAGTGAAGTGATTTCAGAGGAAGCCCAGTAATTGCAGAAACATGGCAAGCAAAGTAGTAGTACTACTACCACCACCACCACCTCTTCTCTCTCTTTCTATAATCGCCATAGTCTCTCTATGTCTCTCTCATATTAGAAGTTGCTAACCTTAAAGTTTTTTGTGCTTCTTTTTGTTGATAAAATAAGCAGAGGAAGCTGATGGGTGACGAGGAAGAGTTATTTTGTACAACTACAAAGGAAAGACCTAAGGATCAACATCATAAGACAAAGGTATAAAGTTTCTTTTTTTTTTGGTGTGTGTTCTGTACCAACCCCAAGAGATTTCTAAAGAAAAAATTTAGTATTTCTTACATTAGTTTCAGTCATCTACTTTGTCATTGCTTTCATATGATTTTGGGTAATTTTGCATCAAAATGGTCAAACCCTAACTCCCTTATGTTTGGGAAGAGAAGATAAGTGGTCAAATTAGATGAACCCTAATTCCCTCATGTTTGGGAGGTATAAAGATTTACAATGTGACTGTTGACTTGCTCACATGGCACACAGATGTTGACATCACATAACCCCTTAATATTTGCTCCAAAAGGATGGCTAGAATGAGATAAAAGTACATAATGTGAAGCGGATGACCGGAATCTCTCTACGTAATTATAGGACCACCAAGCTCTTCTACTATTTTTAAATGCATTCCTACAAATTCAACTATGTCTACGGGGAAACGTCTGGTCTACTTATTAGCTTTCTCTACTCTTTGAAAGATAGAGGCGGCACCCCCAACCCCAACCCCTCTCTCTATGTAATGTGAGAAAAGTGGTTTGTATATTATTTTTCACTAATATTAGAAGTAAATATCATGTGAATTATGAGCAGGTTACCTTGGATGATTGGGGTGAACCTCAAAGGTTAGTGACAAGTATTAGCTTGTTACTTATTAATTTTTATTATTAATTTGATCAATAATCTTGTAATAGAGCTTCTTAATCTTGTGATAAACTTTTAGCCGTAAAAGAAAGAGCAAAGTGCTAGATGATTTCTATGACCATGTGATCAACACTGAATCTTCTGTTTTGGACCGAGCTGAAGAGGTTCAAGAAAAATTGGGTGACATGTTTCCAAGCTTCATGAAGCAAATGCTTCGATCGCATGTTACTTCTGGGTTTCTTCTTGTAAGCACAAAGAAATTATATGAAAAGTTTAATAGTCCAAATAGGTATGACATTTATGTGTACGCTTTTATTTGTGATTTAGGGTCTTCCAAAGCAATTCTGCAGTTTGCATTTACCCATGGACGATTCTGAATTGCTTTTGATGGATTCAAATAAGGAAGTATACCGAGTAAAGTATCTGGGTTATAGGAAGGCACTAAGTGGCGGGTGGAAAACATTTTCCATCAAACATAAACTAGTTGAAGGAGATGTTATAGTTTTTCAACTGATCAGACCTCTTGATTTTAAGGTAATTTATAAACTCTTTCTCGTTTTAGTACTATATTTGACTTAATTCAGCTAAAGCTATGTTTGGCAACTAAAACTCAAGTTCAAGCCTTGGAATTGAACGCCAAATTTTAACTAAATTCCAGTTATACAAATGTGCTTTCAATCCAATTTCAAAGCTTTGGAATGGAGTTGGCAAATATAGTGTAAACGATTGATGTCTTTTAAGTTAAATACATGTGGTTTGAAAATGGTACATAAAGAAAGATTAGATTATGGGTGTCTTTCTGTCTGTTTAATACTCAAATAACTTGTTTTAGTTATATGTTTTTGATTTGGTACTTGCATAGGTTTATGTAGTGAGAACAAATGAATTGGATGAGGTGGATGGGGCGCTCGGCCTTATGCATTTATATGCACACTCGAGAAGAACAGAGTTTGGTAAGTTCTCCTGATTCTATGTTCTGTCGTTTAGTTTTGCCACTATTTAATGTTGCATCTTGAAATGGATGCTAGTTTCTGCAGAAAGTGAAAGATGTTTACAGCTTCTTGAAACAAATGACTGTGCTCAAGAGAATATTGAAAAGAGTCATCAGATGCCGTTGTTAGATGCTACTGATCCCGAGCCTGTAAAAGATCAGTCTCATGAGGACAGTGAGGATATTGAATTAGTATTAGAAGGTATTAAAATTTAACGTTTATAAAGGCATTATTTACATAAATTGGGAATTATACGCGTTCTACTTTAGGACCGTCTTTTTGAGAATATTAATTGAGCAGAAATCACTATTAAAACCATTGACATTGCAAATGAGGCTAAAGCTTGTAATGCATCCATTTCTGCCTATGGTTTTGAGGCTAAGGACAAGATCTTGACGGACTCCGGGCAATTACAAGCGAACTTTGGAGAATTACTTGCTCGGCTGAATCATCTTGATACCCTTGCAATTGAAGCAAAAGAAGCTGTGGACTATACGAAGAATAGAGGAATGTGGCTAGGACAAATTAGTAGAAATGAGGAAACAAAGAAAACTTTTGTAGCTAAGCTAGTAAAGTTAATAGAGGCAAAGGTAAGGCTTTGCAAAGAAGTTGCAGCTCTGAAGTTAAATGCCAAGAGGCTTGGGATTCCATCGTAAGAGATTATAGGAGTACTCCCTTGGCTCAAGTGAGAAAATAAAAATGTACTCGAAAGCATGTTAACATTTCAGTCAAACGGTAAATTAATCACATCACAAATGAGTATGTGTGGCTACCAATAACTTGTTTTTAGCGGTTGACACGGTAAAATCAGTCAAGTTGACTGAGTAAATTAGTTTTAATTATTTTTTAATATTTTTATATCAAAAAAATTTAATATTAAAATTAATCACTTTTAGTAATATTATAATTTAATTTTATTATGTTTTAGTTCATAAAAACGAAATTTTTTAAAATTTTATTAATTACTAATAATATATATAAAATATATTAATGACGTCATTGGGTCAATAATATTTCGATCATTGGTTGATTGAACCAGCAATCAATCCACCCGATACTTTTTTTGGTTCGATAACCTGTTCAGGTCTAAAAATCTTGATTCAAATTAATTCTCTCTCTCTACTAATGTAAGAGTCGATCAAAGTAATTAATACACGCATACTAATGCAAGGATAAATGAAAAATATATTCATAGTCTCTCCTCTTCTTTTCTTATTTTATTTTTGTATAAAATTTGTCCTTAAGTCATTTTTTTAAAGAACTATTTTAAGCTTAGAGCTATAGCTTAATAAGATGGATGCATAAAATTACTCGAGTAAAAAAGATTGATAGAATTAAAAAAAAAAATATTTAATTAAACAATTATAAAAGTGCTTTACAATATTAAGGACAAGCTTATTGATAATTGACTGATACGAGTTTTAGAATATTATTTTTTTGAAGTTCGAACATTTTGTGAAATATTTCAAAAAAAATTGGCCCATAATCAATTTAAGAGTGCCTTCGATAATCAAAAATAAATTTTTAATATTAAAAAGTGTTTTTAATCTACCACATGACAGTGCTAAACATGCTCTAAATGACAAGTAAAACCCATTTTTGAAAAAGAAATTATTTTGGTTCATTGAAAAATGATGATTTCGTCAAGTTCAAAAATTTTGTGAGCATAAAAAGTAAGTTGTTAGATTTGTAAACCTATCCAAATGCCAATTTGTTTAATTTTGTCAATAATATTGTTAATGTGAATCTTTTCAAAGGAAAGAAAGATAATCAAATTTTAATCATGTTAAATTTTGTATTAACAAATTCATTAATGTACTACATATTTTCGACACCCAATTCCTAACCACAATGCTAGTCTTATTAAAAAGTAGAATTTTTAATGGAAACTGATATTTCTACACCATAAAATGAATGATTTTTCACCGTCGTTATATATCTATAGCGACATTTTTGTTATGAAAATATTCAAAAATTATTATGAAAATATTAATTTCTTTTTTTTTTTAAAAAGGCAATTACCAAACATTAAAATATAAAATTGTAACTATTTAATTATTAAAATTGCATGAATTACACGTGGGTTTAGCGCAAGGATATTACTACTAATAATTACTCTATTTTTGGAAAGCCAAATCTTATTTTAAGACCCTTCAATTGGGACAGAAGAATTACTAATATACTGTTTGAACAAAACGGTCAGAGTCGTTGGTCCATTTTGTCCCTCATTTGCACAGCCTATATATAACGATGTATGCCGCGAATAAGCTTCCCCACCGAAACTCAAGGCACTTCCATGGATGCCGATCAAATGGATCTCTCTCCAGTTTCTCTCTCTAGACGAAAACCCAATATTTCATCCCCTAAGGTTTCTTTTTTGTTGCTGTTCTATTTGTTTGTTTATGTATGATTTTATTTGTAAAAAACAACATAATGAAAGATCTGTGTGAAATGGAGAAACCATTGTGGGGTTTTCAATTTGAGTCCAAAAAAGTATGAAATTAATGTTTTGATATACGAATTTTATGTTTCTGGTAGTAAATTTGGTACTTGTGTTCTGTAAAAACAGGGGACTTGCGTGGAAGAAGATGGAGGACAGAGATTTATGCCTCATTCGTCCCCTAATGTTATTCTCTCCCCTAAAATCTTTAATAATAAAATATTTAAGGTTTAACATGTTTGCAGTTTTGTATTTTTTATGTTCTAATTTGATAGATCAAGTTTATGATGAATATGAATAATTGAAACAGGGATATTATGACTATCCAAAGAAATAAGGAAGGTAATACAGCATTCATAATGGATTTTTTGGTTCTTGTATAGGGAATTTTTTTTTTCAATTGATACATACATATATGGGTGTTGATTTTTTTATTTTTTATTTTATTTATTTTTTTTTTTTTTTGGGCGGGGGGGGGTTCTAAAGCTGTAAACGCAAATGGAGAACGATGCATAGTGTGTATGGGCAAATTGAGGCTACATCTTCTGCTATGGAGAGAGCAAGAGAGGTTGAAGAAAGTCTTGGAACCAAGTCTCCCAGCTTTGTGAAGCCTATGATCCCATCAAATGTTACGGGCGGGTTTTGGCTGGTAAATTTGAAGAATGTAAATTGAAATATTTTTGGCATGGTGCATTTATTGTATGTGCTAATTAATATGTCTATGATGGCAGTCTCTTCCAAAGGATTTCTGCAAATTGCATTTACCGGAGCGTGATACAATAGTTGTTTTGGTGGATGAAAATGGAGACGAATACCATGTCAAGTATCTTCCGGATAGGAGGGGACTGAGTGGGGGATGGCGGGGGTTTTCCATTGCACACAAATTGGTAGAGGGAGATGTTCTTGTTTTTCGGTTGATCAGAAACTATAAATTTAAGGTAACCTTTTGATCTCTTTTTACATTTTACATGATGTCATTTGTAATGCTTTCTGTTAGTATTGTTGTTAGAATTCCTTGAGACAAATTAAAAAAATATTGGGAAGAGATTCATGCATTGGAGAAGCTTTTGGATTGCATTAAAAATCAATTTTACTCATTTCTATATCTCAGAACCAACTTAAAGAGGAGTGAGAACAGCAAAAAATATTAAATACCAATTCAATTAATGGGGATATTCTTATTCTTTCCAAGTTTTGATTGTGTCATAATAATCTTGATATGAAACTTCTCTTTTATTGAGGCTACATCTTCTGCTATGGAGAGAGCAAGAGAGGTTGAAGAAAGTCTTGGAACCAAGTCTCCCAGCTTTGTGAAGCCTATGATCCCATCAAATGTTACGGGCGGGTTTTGGCTGGTAAATTTGAAGAATGTAAATTGAAATATTTTTGGCATGGTGCATTTATTGTATGTGCTAATTAATATGTCTATGATGGCAGTCTCTTCCAAAGGATTTCTGCAAATTGCATTTACCGGAGCGTGATACAATAGTTGTTTTGGTGGATGAAAATGGAGACGAATACCATGTCAAGTATCTTCCGGATAGGAGGGGACTGAGTGGGGGATGGCGGGGGTTTTCCATTGCACACAAATTGGTAGAGGGAGATGTTCTTGTTTTTCGGTTGATCAGAAACTATAAATTTAAGGTAACCTTTTGAATCTTTTTTACATTTTACATGATGTCATTTGTAATGCTTTCTGTTAGTATTGTTGTTAGAATTCCTTGAGACAAATTAAAAAAATATTGGGAAGAGATTCATGCATTGGAGAAGCTTTTGGATTGCATTAAAAATCAATTTTACTCATTTCTATATCTCAGAACCAACTTAAAGAGGAGTGAGAACAGCAAAAAATATTAAATACCAATTCAATTAATGGGGATATTCTTATTCTTTCCAAGTTTTGATTGTGTCATAATAATCTTGATATGAAACTTCTCTTTTATTTTCTGTATTTCCTTTTGAATGTTGGAGTGTTGTACTAAATTCAGAAGCAAACACATTCAGTTTGCTAGCTCGCAAAAGGAGGAAGATTATGTTTACCACTCCATCATAAGAAATGTTTAATCAAATATCTCTTTGATGGTTATTTTTGGATGGTCCATTACTTTCATCTGGCTGTGTGTTTTTGAGTTTATCTCCCTCACCCTATTATGTTTATTTTTTGATTCTGCCTCCCTACTCTAATAGGTGTACATAGTCAGAGCTAATGGTTTAGATGAAGTCGATGGAGCTCTCGGCCTTCTGCAGTTAGATGCTCATACACTACGAAAGAGTCCTGGTCAGTTGTTTTACTTGTCCATTCTGCTGCAATATTTCCACCCGGTTATGCTTTAAAGTATTCATTGTCTTTGTTCCCTCCACTGTTGATCTTGAAAAAGAAATGAAAAAGAAAAAATTAGATCATGTACAGAAAAATGTCAAGAATCTGAAGCGGGTTGGAGCAAAGTGTTTCAGGCCTTCGCCGCTGGATGATCTGATAAAAAATTATCAAAAGAGTTCACCAATGGTGCTTGAAACTGATTGTGGGATGGAAACAAATCAGCGGAGTAGTGACAATGAGAGTCTTGGCTCTGTTATGGAAGGTATATTCTATAGCACTAATCCATAAAATTAAGCAGTTCCATCCGTCCTATTTTAAATTTTGTTCTTTTATGTTTTTGGGATGTATAGCAATGGATTTCTTTGTTAGGATATCAAGACATTAATGATTTTCTGAACCCATTTAACCTCTCCCAGATGAAGGAAAAATTGCTTATAGATTCCACCATCTTTGGCTTAAAAATTTAGAAAAGGAATATAAACCAAGTTTCTTAAACTATATGCCATCTGAACTCCAACATCTAAATTGGGACACACAGAGTAAGCCATCAATCATTTTACTTTTTCTTTCTTTGTATATTGCATTTATTGAATGGCCTGATTATAGACTCGGACCTCTTCTATTGCTTCAAGAACATTTAAATCTGCTGCAGCAGAATTAACCGTAAGAGCATCATCCTATAGGACTTATCTCCGAGACTACCAGCGTTGCAGATGAAGTTAGGACTTGCAAGCTTGCCAGCTTTCGGGATGATTTGGCACTTTCAGATAAGAGTTTGACAAACTATGAGCAGTTACGTAGAAATTTTGAGCTCATAAGTACTCGACTGGACCGACTTGTGTGTCATGCCATTGATTTCAAACTAGAGGCCTTGCAACATAAGAGTGTCAGAGAATCAGAGACAGAACCAGATTATGCAAAAGAACCGAGTCCTCTTGAAGCAAAGAAATTGAAGTTAAAAGAGGTGACAGAAAGGCTTCAGGCAGAGGTTGATGTTCTAAAGAGTAATGCTGAAATGCATAAGCTCTCTTCTTCTTGAAGATGACTAAAAGTTGAGACTATATTTACTTTTTCTTACGGACTACAAGTTATTCCGTAGTATTGATTAAAATTAGTGAATTTATGGAAATATTAAATTTAGAAATGTGACTTTTAAAAAGTTATATTAACTTTTATATTTTAAAATGTCTCAAATTGATTATAAACAAGTTAAAAATACAAATAAATGAAATTGTAAAATATTCATGGCTAATTATTTCAGTTATCATGTTCGCATATATATCTTATCCACAAATAATAGTAGTATCGTTGAGTGTAGACATCACTTATGTCAATAACTATTATCGGTGTTTTACCTAAATAGTACTAATATATTTTTGCAACATGAAAAATTTTAAAATTCTATATATTTGTGTAAAATAGATTTACGTTTATTGACTATAAAGTCGACGACCAAAAGCGAACGTTTTTTCCTTCATTATTATAAGATACAAAAACGACGTATATAGTATACGCCGACGGTTCAAACCGTTGTTATAGTTCAAAAAACCGTTGCTAAGCGCTAGCTCATTATAGTTGGTTCCAAAGGAGTGTAGTAGACAACCCATCTTATACTATTTAATTCTTGGATTGGGTATGTGAAATTCCTGATGCACGGTTAATGCACCATAACGCACGATTAATGCACCATCATGAAAGCATAGATAGAATTATTGTTCAATCACATTTGTTGAATTTTGTAGTCAACGAAGATGAGAATATCAAAATTATATGTGAAAATATCATTTCTTTATATAAAAACATAAATAAATACTTTTACACTTTGGAACAAAGAAAATGTAAGCATGACAAAATATTGATGCACGAATGTTATATATATATTTCAAATAAATTTTAACTCACACGAAAAGCATAACGATTAGCGTATTGTCTCGAAGACTGAATCTCCAATTTAAGATGCTAAAAATCCTTATTATGAATTCTAATTTTTTTTGGTAATACTCGTTCCATTCCTATATGTAGGTCGTTTTAGATTTTTTTTGTTATTCCTAATTATTTGTCGTTTATGGTTATCTAGGAGAATTGATCACTATTTTTTTCAAAGTATCCCTTATTACTCCACTTAATTTTTTGATCCATATTTACCATTATCCTATACTACTCATCTACTCTTAAGTATTTCTCTCATTTTCGCAATAAAACTCTTTTATCTTTTTTCTTTTCCCTTCCTATCTCTCTGGTTTATCGTGTCTTTAATTTTCAATAATTTTTGGTCTCTTCCTCTCCTCATAATTATGGTATTAAGAAAAAACAAAAATTAAACAAAAAAAAATTATAGTGCATGGCGCCAAAAATATGAAACGCAGTGTTTTCAATTGGAGTACCGTAAATTAAATTATGAGGGAGAGAGAGTGGAGTTTAAAAATCTGGTAATTAAAGTGTTTTATGGGGAGAGAGAAAGGGAAAGAAAATAAAAATAAATATAAATGAGATCATTGAGTTTTTTTAAGAGTAAATTATAGGAAACTTTTATTGGGGAGAGAGTATGAGATAAATGAGGTGAAGGGTATTATAGATAATTGATAACATAGTTAATGTTTTTTAATTATTTTCTTAATTCTTGTGCACATGTCTAAAACGACCTATATTAATGTTCCTTTAAGACCCTCAACAAAACTGTCCAACTAACCTAACAAATGAGGATGAAAACAAATCCTAATTCATTCCCCTAAATTTTAGATTTATAATCCCCTAAATCACTACAAATATAAACTGTTTTGATATTATCCTTTGTAATTTAATTATTATTTAATAAATTCACTACTTTATGCTATTAATTAATTTTTTGGATTCATAATCTTCTAAATCACTACAAATCTAAACATTTAATAGCATAATGTCATTCTCTTAAATTTTTTAGATTTATAATCCCTAAATCATTAAAAATCTAAACTGTTTTGATAATATCAACTTTGATATTATCCTTTGTAATTTAATTATTATTTAATAAAATCATTACTTTATCTCAACATTACCCTCTACAATGTATATTCATCTATTTTTCTAGATAAAATTTGATCATCACACAATAATCTACCATGTTCTTATTATTTTTTAATTTATTAATTATACGTACATATTTATTATTAAAAAATTAAATAATTTCGCCGTAAGGCGGGGATTTGTATCTAGTTATAGTTAAGACTACATTGAAGTTGGGGGAGGGGGATTTGATCCCACACGCGCTATGCAGGAGTGTGGAAACACTATTTGAGCCATACCCTTGCAATGGATTTTCTTAATATAAAGATTCATCGAGTCAAAAGATTTTTTTGTTTCTTATTTTCCTTACAAATCTAAAATTCATAAAACTTTCATTGAAAGCTTTTTAAAATTAACTGATAATATATTTTGATCATTAAAGACCCAACCAATATGAATGTATAGAAAACATAATCGTATCAAATCTTTTTAATAGGAAAATAAAAAAATTGTGTAAACTTTTATAAATTATTATAAAAATAACTTAGAACAACATGTTAATTTATAGTAGATTTTAATTGTCATATAATGTCATATTAAAAATATTAATTTCACATTTTATTAGAATCAAATAAATTTTAAAATATATATAAAATTTATATGTTGAAAGTTAATTTAAAATTCTTCTATATGATATATACACGTATTTTGCACGTAATAATATGATAATAAATATAAAATATTTTATCAAGTAAAAAATGATCCTTTAATATTTTATCTTTTTCTTTTCTCAACACCTCTAATTTAGTGAATATATATATATATATATATATATATATTAAATATCAACAAAATTTAAAGAAAAAGTAATTATTGGAGTTTGATGATATACTAATTTCTAAATTCGCGGACTCCATTGGACCCACTTAAGAAATAAATAAACCGGTTCATTTCCAAGACTCTTACTTTGTCTGACTGTAAACCATTTGCTGGTGGATTGGCTATTACTTTACCTTCCCTGTACAACCAAAAGAAGGCTATACAAGCTCAAAAAGATGTCAGAATACAAGAATAGAAAACCCAAAAATTGTATAGAAAAAGATGTAAAAATCATAGCTGGTTCTCAGTGTTCTCTCTCTTCACCAAACCCAGATGATTCAAATTTCATGGTCTCACTCTATATATATGTGTGTTTAAATATATTAGTTATTTGTTATAATTGTGCTGATTGGGTTTTATTCACTGTGCAGATGAAGCAGAGGACACAACTGGAAACAAAGAAAAGGATGGTTCCAAAGAAGCCTCGAAGTTTCAAATCTAAGGGCAAGAAAGTGAGATACATTTCCCTTTCCCTTATTGATCTGCTATCTCTTTGTAAATTTTATGTACTTTGTGATTTAATTTTAAGCCTAGAAAAATGTTTGTTACATGAGCTCTTTTTTCTATTAATTGTTGTTATAAGTTCAAATTTCTGAGTTGTGCTTAGGCAAAGTTTCTTTTCTCAAGGTATTGTTCTATTTTATTCAGCTCTTTGGGAACCAAATTGTGACATATGAGAAAATTGCGAAACTTCGAAACCCTAGATCCTTTAATTCATAAATATTTATAACGATTTGTTCCAGATCTTGTTGCAATGCTTTTATATTTTTTTTCTTGATTTGCCTCTACCCCATCGGATTGTAACATCGTCTCTTAGTCCAATTTCTTAAATGAGATTATGAGAATCAATGTGGTTACATAAATTTTTTAATTTTGATTACTAAACACGATCTTTTCGGGGTACAGATGCCATATTCAATTATATAAGATTTGGTTGATTGATGCAATCACCGCATGACAGTCCCAAGAGAAGATATGGGGCAGTGTTTTTCATATTGGACTCTAACTGGAGAGTTACGATGGGGTTTTTAAGCGTAGATTTTAATTTTTGAAAAAATCTGCAGCGGTGGAGATGCAAATGCTGAATTATTGTATTTTCAGTATATACGCACATTTGCTCACGTGCACACTACGTGCATGTGTAGTTGTGAGTACATATACGCTGACACGCATGAAGGAAGATGGATAAGAGAAGATGGTGTTGATTGAAGGTCTAAAAGTGTGTTGCGGTAAGAATTGGATATGATTGTGGGAAGAGGTGTATTCAAGACAGCAACATTCCATTCAATGTGAAATGTCTCACTTTTTAATAAAATGTAAGAACTGGCAATCAACAAGCTTATCATCAGAATCTCTCCGAATGATCGTGCTAAGGATTAGTTGTAATGGTAAGGTTTCATCTATGAGAAGTAAAAATAAGTTAAACTTTCTAGCTGATTGTTTAAAGGAGCTGGAGTGAGATAGTTTGTGGGGAAGCCAATAAAATCACAACATAAAATTTCAGAATAATATTTAGAGTCGGAGAAGCTAAGGGCGGAAAAAGTCTCGTACATATTAAGTCTAATTCCACGTGTTGGATTTGTGTGTGCAATGCATGTAATACCCACTAACTAATATTTAGATACCAAAATGTGAAGTAAGATGGGATGAGGGTAATAGTGTTGATACTTGTCTGAAGCATGTTTGGTTAGATTTCTTTTGAATTTGGGTGTACGTGTGCTGAACGGAGAGGGACAACATTCTGCCTATTGTAAAATGGCTCTCTGCATAGAGCTCATTTAAGTCATTTTTTTTAAATAACTTCACCTTTCAATCAAAACTTATGGTTTAATACTTTGCTCATTCCTGGTAGATTGCTCTATGAGAAGGCTTGAATTCAGGCTTTCATATTGAGAAATTTGTTTTCTCGATATACTAAAATGTATGTAGCCTGTAGAAGTGTTCTAAAAATCCCCGTCTAGGTCCGCCTAGGCCCCCGCCTAGGCGCTAGGTTCCCTTGGCGCCCCGCCTAGGCGCTAGGCCCCCCTGACGCCTCACCTAAACCCAAGGCGACAAAAAAATCCCTTCAGAAAATTAGGCAGAGCCTAGACGGAGAGTTTTTTTTTTTATTTTAATAACTATCCAAACCAGATCTTGATATATTTATTTTTTTAATGATTTACCATATTCATAGTACATGTTGTAGTATATCAAATCACAACAAGAAGTGAACAATATCAAGTCAAAATGGATAATTTTATTATAGTTGTAATTTTTTGAATTTGTGTCAACTTCAAATTATATAAATGATGATACATTTGTAATATTTAGTTTAATTTAATATAATTCTTAAATTTATGTTTAGTTTCTTAAGTTTTAATATTGAATTAAATTCTTGAAATTTTAAATTTTATTATTTAATAGCAATCCTGCTTTATGAATAAAACTAATACGTTAAAAATATGTTTGAACTTTGAACAATTGCATGTTTGTGTTTGACATTTGACATTAGCAATATGGATATGTGTTTGAACTTTAAGTAAAGACCTTTATCATCTTTATTATAGATTGTTTTGCTTTATATTATTGTTTTGTTTGAATAAATATGAGATAAAATATTAAAATTAGCTTAAAATAAAAAATTCCGCCTAGGCCCCGCCCAGGCCCCGCCTAGGCCCTCTAGGCGCTAGGCCCCCCTCGGCCACCCGCCTCCCGCCTAGCGCCTTTTAGAACATTGGCCTGTAGTTTGTATTGATTGCTGCCTTGATGTGTGATGGTCTTGTTTTCTAAAATCAGTAGGGTATTTATATCTACATGAAGTGCCATTACAAACTTAATCTATATCTGCAGGATGCCAATAGTTCTTCAAATGCTTTATATATTCTTCCTGTTATTCATGTATACCAATGAACTAAATGGCAATGATGTTTTGTATTTTTTAGCAGGGTATTTCAGATAATCCAAGGAAAGTGGGAAGGTAAAAGTATTCTAGAGTAATGAATGTACATTATTTTTTCTCTAATCTGAAAATAAATCAATACTAAACGTTTCATTGCTTTGTTATTTTGCCGTCTTTGTGACCAACTTAGCGTTAAACGAAAGAGGGCAATGATTGATGACTTGTATTATGACGATGATGCTAAAATCTCCGTTATGGACCGAGCAGATGAAGTTGCGAATAATATACCAGCTAAATATCCTAGCTTTCTTAAGCATATGCTCCCATCGAATGTTTCCTATAGTTTTTGGTTGGTAAGCATGTATAATCTCTGTTTTTGATAATATGAGCTGATTGGTGTACTTGACAATGTTCTTTATACTAACTTTTCTTTTCTTGATTAGTTATTTCATATTTGTTCTAATTTTTGTTATGGCAGATTCTACCTGGACAGTTTTGCAAGTCGTACTTGCCAAAGGAAGATGCAAAAGTTATTTTGGTGGATGAATGTGGGAAGGAAAAGGAAACAAAATATCTTGTAGATAGGCATGGACTGAGTGCTGGTTGGAGGGGGTTCTCTATTGCTCATAGATTACGAAAGGGAGATATTTTGGTTTTCCATCTCGTCTCACCTTGCAAATTAAAGGTAGTTACATTTACATATATGATGCCATGCATGTAGTTATTAGAATCTTGTGTGTGTGTGTGTGTAAACCTACCTGTTAAAATGAAATGGGAAAGAATGTTTTTGTTGATGAAGTTCTAGATGTACCGACGATCCAGAAGTAATCCCATGCAAGCTTGTTCAAAGATAAAATGTTTGCCAGCCTTGAATGACAATTATCAGATAGAAACATCAATCTTACTCTCTAGAATCTATAATAGGTGTTAAAGTGATGGATTGTATGCTTGATTACTACTCATCTGTTTTCTAGGTGAACATAGTTAGGGTTTATGGTTTGGATGTGGTAGATGCAGCTCTTCGTCTTATGCATTTCCATGCTTTTGGATGCAGAAAAGACTCTGGTATGTGTTTTATCTTTTAGTTTTCTTGTGCTCCTTGCATAGTGTATGGTTCCATAAGGCACTTTCTCATTATATTTCGGATTTAGAACTTGAAGATCATGTGGTGAAAACTAGTAGGACCCATAAAAAAGCAAAGAAATGCGCGAAGACTCTTTTGCTAGATATTAGTCAACATCAAGAGCCACATAATAACCAAGAGACACCAAACCGTAAGCTTGGACTTGTAGCAGATCGATATGAAAGTAGAGGTGAAAGCGCTGAAGTTCCAGAAGGTTCGAGGTTTTCAGAATTCCTGTTGATTTATAAAAATAGCACAAGTAATTATGAAAGCTGTTATAATTTTATTCGTTTTTTGTTCAGTTGTTGATTCTGGAATCACCGCTCACCAACAGCCCAATGAGCCCAGTTACTGTGGAAGTTATTTGATACAAAAACATTTCCGTAAGGGCATTGATTGCTGGTAGTCTGCCTGAAAATATACCTGTTGTCAGCATCAACTGCCGGTTATATTGCAATTTGGGACTAGCTTTAGAAACCACCTTTTGAGAAGCTGAAACCTTTTTGTGACTTGTCTCATTGTATCAAAAGAGGAGATGAGAACTCTTGAACTAATGCTTTGCAATGTCGAATGGATGACAAAAAGGCTATTTACCGAGTTTGATCCTTGAAAGTCGAATCCTGGTGTGGGACAATCAGCTCATAGTTTCTTTACAGAGAGGTTGATAGATTCTGAGTAGTGTACATGAATGTTGTGAGTGTACAATGTTTGTGCAGATCATAATACCAACATTTTTTAGGTACTGGCGGATTTTTTTATTTTATTTTATTTTTATCATACTGTATGTTTCTTTCCAGCTTCTAAAAATTCTGTAACAGTGCTATATTTTTTGAGTTTCTATTTCCAAGTCTTGGCACAAATTTATATATGACTTGATTAATGTATTCGTCGAGTCTTTACTGGTTCCTTCTTTGATGTTAAAAGTCTTTACCATCTCTTTAAATTATAAGATTGGCAATATTTTTTTCATGGAAAAAATGAAATTCGTGTTAGAAATATTATATCTTTAACCAATTTATTAAAAAAAATTATTGCGTGTAATTACATCAAACAATTATTCATGTAATTGTTTTAATTTATAGAAAACTAGCGCGTATGGTGGTTAAAAAATGGTTACAATATAGAGAAATACTCTTAATTTATGAGAATAAACATACAAGAGCGGTTACTTACTAATAGGAAAGTTCTCCCAATTAATTTCTTCTGGACATGAACTTTGGAAAAGTAAAACGTAAATAAATATATTGAGATTTGAGAATGGCTTATAGTGTTTTTTATTTTTTTTTAATTCAGTAAAGGTCAAAACAAGGTCTTGGAGATGGATAAATTTCACTTCTAACATTAATGCTGCTTCTGACTTCTTAAAGGTGCAAAAGAAACTAATGTTTCAACAGTAGCTGGGATGGAAGGTTGGTATCTCTATCTGGTAGGTAGGTAGGTAGGTAGGTAGGTACTTCATAAACAAAATATTGCTAAACGTTTGACAATTGTCCATACTTTTAATACCAGATTATAAATACAGACTTTCAACCCTATAGGTTATGTTATATATGCAATTAAGCAAAACAGCTTTTAGCACAAATCTTTTCAAACAGCACCGTGAGTGATTTTTTTAATTGTGAGTTATATGGATAAGAATTAAGTATTAGTGATAACCTTTGTATAATAAGAATTATACTCTTATAATTTTATCCAATCTCAATACGCTTTTGCAATTGTAATTTGGCACAAATTTCTTGTAATATTTAAGCAAATCAAATTACTTTCTGAACTTGGTGCCAATTCACAAAGGTGTGAGAATAAAAGGCCCGCTGTGTAATACGTACAACAAAGGGATAATATTTTTTTTGAAAAATGACAAGGTACTCTCCCCCAAGGACAGTTCTGGTAGTGTTATTATGGGTATGCTTTCTGCGGTTTCAGTCACGATGATTTAGTTCATAGTTTAGCAACTTGTTCACTATAAGATGGATCGATACAAACAACCACCTGCAGGATTTTTCATCAAAAGATTAGGTCATTACAAAAGTAACAAAGTATTATTACAACCTATTAAAAGAATATTGCACGTCTCTTTTAATAGATTCCATACCTTGCCAACACTTTTACCAGAATGGAGATGTTCAACTGCATCGGCAACAGATTGAAGGCCCAAGAATCTGTTTGGGTCAAGTGCAACCTATTACACAAATGTCGTGGTATAATTAAATAGAAATGCCATTTTGAAGGCATACGAACATTCAAAATCAACAAATCAGTTTTTGGTATCATTAAATAGAAAAGATAAATTATAGCCCTTACAGGTTCAACTTCTCTACTCTAGGTACGTCAATGCCATTTTGAAGGCATATGAACATTCAAAATCAACAATCAGTTTTTGGTATCATTAAATAGAAAAGATAAGTTATAGCCCTTACAGGTTTAACTTCTCTACTCTAGGTTTCGTGTTTACTGATGCACCGTCAAATTTCATGTAGAAACACCTACTAGACACCAATTTCCACCATATAAACCTAAACATTCTAACAACTTCATGTCTACATAAGACATGTTGTGCCCCCTTTCATTTGATAGGGATTTCAACAGTAAAAATATCTAAGATCAGAGTTAAGGGGAAGGGGAAGGGGAAGGGGAAGGGGAAGGGGAGGGGTGGGAGAGGACTTGGGGGATGGGGGGACTACTGAGCAATAGAGGACACAATACAACATATAAAATCAATCCTACGGAGGAAAAAAACACCTTAATCTGGAACCATTCTATCAAGCTCGAAATTGTTTAACTCAAACATGTTCAAGCTTACTTTATATACTGATCCTAACTAAATTCATGAGCTTACTTGAGCTTGTAAGCCTAATATGGCATTCATTCATGAGCCAGAATCCTGCATTCTTCTGCTAATCCTATGCACTCAAGTTATATTCTGCACTAACCTGATAAGTTTTTAATTAATAGTTGACTATAATACAAATGTTGTTTTATTTGAACATCTTTCTCAAGAAGTTATATGATCACAACCTCAAAGGTAAACCCTCACAGAGTTTGTCAAGCTTCTTATGTGCCAGAATTCAAATAATTGAAGCACAACGAACTACTTCCTAGGACAAGTATTTAAAATATGAGATCTATAATACTCTGATGCAGTAAAATTTTAACAAAAATAAAACCCAATTAGAAAAAACCAGAATCAAGGCCACCTTACACAACAAATAGCCTTGTTAGGCAATGGGTCAAAAATATATACAACTCTTGCACCGCTGACCTGACCAAGTACAACTCTCTTTTATCATACGTGGAAAGACAGGTTAACTAAAAGTGAAATTAAATGCACGTAAAACATATGAAACACATAAGCAAGCTCTCATGTTTAGTCACATGATTCATTGAAATTTTTTCAAGCTAAAATACTCAATAAATACCCCTAAACAGTACCAACTTCAATAATATAAGCATAATATCTCAACTATATCAAAGGAGTCTAGGCTATCTAGCTATTTAACTGAAATTGCATTATGCTTTGACACAATAGCAAGCATGTGTACCGTACAGGTGCTGGGTGAACATGTTACCTTAAGCACTCCCATGGAGTAAAGATGAACCAGCCTGTCTAGATGCTGTTGCCACAGGTGTGCGTAATGATTGAGAAAAAATCCAGCCTGCCAAGAGGCACAAGACAGTGATCAATATTCAAAGCCAGTTGAGGAACGTATAGGTAAACAACAGCGATCACAAACAAGTTGATAATTCATTTCACATTATAAGCCCAATACTTCTAGAACTTTATAGATGCATTCTTCACTAGTAACAGTAAATTATTACTGTAATTGCATGATTCACCTTTGGTCGGAAGTACTCCCTCCGTCCCATAGTTATAGGCTGATTTCTTTTGGCACATAGTTTAAGAAAATCAGTTTAAGTGGCAATTTTTAACAGAAATTTTCCACATATACCCCTTAATATGGAATTAATGAATAAGTTAATTACTCCTTACTTATCACACTGGAACTCTCAACTTAATTGATTAACGTGTACTGACCATTAAAGTCCTTAACCATAGAACTTTAACCAAAGATAGAGTTTTTAATCTACATAAACTTTCAACCAATTGACTTTTATACACAAAATATGTTAAACTAGTAAAGCCTAAAAAGTTGAATTCTTTTATTGAGAATACAACAACATTAAATGCGGTGATAAAAATAATGATGTTGAATGTTGTTTCTTCAAAAAAAAAAGTAATGGTTAAATATTTATTATAAGGGCATAAAAGTAAAACAATGAACCAACTAAATTTTATAAATAGTAAGTAGCCTATATATTAGGACATCTCAAAATGAAAAATCAGCCTATAACTATGGGACGGAGGGAGTAATATACAATGTTTTCTTGTAATTCAACAGCTTAGAACACACTACCAAAGAGAACTTCTATCATGTGGTGGCATCTTTTGTAGACAATACCATAAGCTGTTCTCTTATTATTCAGCAGCTTACATCACACTGCCGAAGTAATTTTCTAACTATCTAGAGGTGGCTAGAACTAACCACATAAAGATCAAACTGCTCCACTCTGAGCGAGCAATAATGATAAAACAATAATAATAATAATAATTCTTGAGCTATAAATCCCGACTCTAGACATGGATATTTATTTCTATTTTTAAAAGAATTAGTATCACCAACATGCCTAAGTGAAACATTGAACTAGTTTCCTTTGTTAGGAGTGATTGAAAAACAACTGGGAATTTGAGTGCATGAAAAGTCCAGATATCTATTCTATTGGTCAGTCTCAATTCATTATTTTTTTAATAGTATGAAATATAGCAACCAATACAATCAAACATATGAATTACCATCACCACAAAAATAAGATAAAACTGAAAGTATCAAATCTAAGATAACTGTTCATCGATCACATTAATTTACTGGAAGTGTTTTTCTGCACTAAAATATTCTTGACGCTACTGTTGCTCAATCAAACAAGTCAAATTCTCCAGTATAACAATTGAGAATGTGAAGATACAAATAAATCAAAAGATGGTTTACGCACCAAAGTTTGGCTTTTTGCCAGAAGTTTCTCACATAGTCCAGCATAATTTAATGGTTTCCATCCCTGTTCTCCTTGATACTGAAATAATAACTTATCAGTCACATACTAGCATGCCACAAAAATGTGTCGCAAAGGCAAAAATAATAATAGTTTCGTTTTCAAATTTATGAATTTAGATGTTGAAGATATGATATACAGTATATGTGGAATACATGACAATTCTGATCATCAAAATTTCAGGTCCAGCCTCAACGAGTGATACAAAGTCCAAAATCTCTGGAGGAATTTTCAATAATAAATCAAAACTTTTATGCTTTGGCATTTATAACATTGTAAACAAGATTTCACAACAAATGCCTATGACAAGGATAACTTGTTCAGTTTTTAATTTCAAACGACAAAATGGAAACATTGACAATGAACAGCTGACAACGTAAATTAGAATGTATTAAACAACAAGATTCACTCAAAGAAGTTAATTAGGTACATACATGTCGATTGTTTCACATACAAAAGGCAATCTATGCAACAATAAGGAGTGGTTTAATATAAGTGGAGGCCACTAAAAACATCAAAGGTAGAAGCAGTGAAGACATTCAATAGCTGGTGCGGATATGACCATGATGGCGAAAAACAATCCTTTCTTCCTGAAGAGGATTGAACTAAACAAATTGAGGTTAGGGTTTACACCGCAAGACCAACACTATGATTGGAACACAGGCATGAGGCAAGTTAGAAAAGTAAGTTTTGTCACAAGATCCAAATTCTATACTCAATGCATCTGCTTCAATGGTATCAAATTTGGAAAGTCTTATTAACTAAACTAAAATTCTATACCCAAACAGCTGAAAAGTATATTATAGATGATGTGGCCCTAATATGATGATAAAATAAAGTTACTAGGAAATGAATATCAAATATATATTGTTAACCCACCTGAGAAATCATTCCAATCACAACTAGTCGTCCATAGATTGCTAGTGCATTCAAGCATAGATTGAACATTTGACCACCTACGGACTCATAGATGATATCAACACCTTTGGGGAATTCCTCCTTTAGAACCTGGGAAAGTGAAAGTTTATATTAACATTGAAGATAGGATAAGGACTACAAACAAAATGTAAGACAGGGTTCACAAGGAAAATAAAATCGGATACTAAAAAAGGGTATTAACTAGAATTTGGCGAAAAGCCGAAAAAGAAAGTAAAAGTAAATTTTTTGAGATAAAATTTCGTTGTGTATCCTGCTCATTATTATTCATAATCAAAAAGAGATCCAGTTCATGTAACCCAAAATGTCATAATTAATTTGGAATGCAAAAATATACATGCAATGCAAGTGCCACATATCATGATTATGGATAAACACACTCATTTTATTGGGAGGTAGGAACAATATTTGTGCATTAAATGAACCATTATGATGCCGAAAACTTTGAACAAGACTAATGTTTTACTTGAGAAAATAGACAGAAAATTGCAGCATATCAAAGGAAAAAGATAAATTAGAAATGGCTAAAATCACATATATTCTCCACCCAAAGTTAAAAGCAACGGATAACCTCTTCATTAGTCCCCAAACGATAGTTATTTTCATGTTTAGTCCCCTAATTAATTTTTCTGCATATTTTGTCCACGAACTATATATTTTTTCATGTTAATTTTTCTGCATATTTTGTCCTCAATCTATATTTGTTTTTCATGTTTAGTTCCCTTTAAATGCTCTGTTTTTGTAAGGTTGGACTGAGATTGCAAAAATTATAAAGTCTGAGGATGAAATACGCGAAAAAATAGTTGGGGGACCAAACATGAATTACAGTATAGTTTGGGGACTAATGAAGAGATTATCCTTAAATACAAAAAAGAATAACAATGACTTAAGAAAATGAAAGCCTAATTAAAGTTCTTATGTGCAACTTCTAATCTGATAGGACTGAAACTCTAAAATACAAAAGGCTATTATACTTTAATTAATGGTAGTTTCCTACAAACCTTAGTTCTGTCATTTACTGTGCTTCTTAATACAATTTACAATTTGTTTCCTTTGTTTTGCGTAGTTTGTGCACACCCTAAGTGGATAATTGCTTTTTCTCATTTCCTTTTTTTCCCTTGAAAGGTCACTGAACTAAGAGTAAAGAGATCAATTTACTGGAGAAAAGGTTCTCCAAAAGAGGATCTGTTAAACAAGCCCAACAAACACATACACACTCAGGCCCAAGGGGTTGGCTCAATGGCATTTGCTCTACCATAATAAGGGAGAGGTCACATGATCAAATTCTGCCAACTCCAAGCGGTGCCCAGACAAGCTTATACTTAGATTTTACCAATGCACAACTCTTATATGGGGACGTGCACCTTTGGGATTAGTCGAATTCATACCCATGATTGCTATTAAAAAAAACAAGTATGCACTCAAGAGAGCAGAAAAGTTTTTAACAGGAAAATAGGCTAGAGAGATACCGTTTTGATATCTTCTGCTTTGTAGTCTATGACTCGATCCGTGCCCAACTCTTTCAAAAGCATTGCCTTGTCTTTACCTCCACAAGTTGCAACTACTGTATTTCCAGCCAATTTTGCAAGCTGCAATTACCACAAGTCAATATGTTTACATTCACTTAGAGAGGGAAAATAGAGAGAGAAGGCAGAACTTGCATTCTAGATAGAAAAGATAATTATTTACATGCACATTAATCTCACTGTTCATAATTTTATCTTATTAATAGACTTAACTACTGCGGGAAATAACAAGATAACTACTAATCATAATAGATAACTACTACCTAACAAGATATCCTCTATTCAGACTTGATAACTACTATCATTACTGAGATCATGACATATATTGTGTTTGACATTATTTCAACTGGTAGATATCTTAATCTAGAATGGATAATAATGAAAGGAGAACTCTTTGGTAAGTAGATTGTGGAGTTCATTGTTTTCGCTGTTTTGACTAGGCTTGGGGGTGCCTATCTTCTCTCAACAGTTTTCTGCATATCAGGATTAAAGGTTTTGGGAGAAGAAAGAATGGTTAGAAATTTAATTGTGGCGTGCGGTGTTTGTTATTCTTTGGTATTTTGATGGCGAGGAATGAAAGGATCTTCTCAGATACATATTGCTCTGTAATGTCGCTTTAAGATAGGGTGTATGCTTTGGCGTATCATTGGTGAAGGCTATGAGAACTTTTGGTGATACGTATTTCAGATATCAATATGGATTAGAGGCTAAGTTAAGGTCATGTATTTTCCAATCATTTTTGTTACTTTTGGTGGACTGCTTACCACTAGGAGTGAGCAAAAAACGGATAAAACCGAACTACCGAACCGAACCGAACTTTTTTAACCGAATTATTTCAGTCTTTCGGTTTTTTTTTTCTTATTTCGGTTATATCCGATTTATTGCTCATTATTCGGTTTCGGTTTTGATTTTAAAAAATAGATAATTCGGGTACCCGAATAACCGAATATTAATATTTAAAAAATAATAATTTTATACTATTATTATTATCTGAGTATTCACTTATTCTGATTCAGTCATTTTTTGCCCTAGCCGCCGCTCCCAAGTCTCAGATCTCAAATCAAGAGCTCAGCCATTAATCAAGAGCATGTTTCTTCTGAGCCAAACTCCAGCTCCAGTCGGCGGAGGAGGCGGCGGAGCATTATCTACACAGAGATGCTCCCTCAACTCCGCTTTAAAATTCAGTCACCCAATTCCACCCTTATTTTCTACTCGCAGACCCCCCCAATTTCTCTCCCCTCCGAGCAAAACCCACTCACAAATCCTCCATTTTCGTTTGTTAATCCCGAGGCCAATAGCCTCCGCCGCACCTAAACCCACACCAACACCGGCAGACTCCTCTTCCTCCGCTCTCTATCGCTTCGTGAAGAAACATCCCTCTTGAAGGTGTCATTCAGTTCGAAAAACCCAGTTTTTATACCCGAATTGATAAATGGGGGTAACAAAAATCTCTTTCTATGTGTGTGTATATATATGTGGGTTTGGTGTGTATTGAATAATTGAGTTGTGGTTTGTTTGTGTTTCGGTGAAATTGGTGGAATATTGAGTTGTTTGAATGAGGGAAAACTTGCAGTCTTGAGACTTGAGGGTTCACTTGGCTGTGAGTTCTAGTTTCATATAATGTTTCTAAACAGTTGACTGTAGCCCAAGACTAAAGTTGCACGAGATGGGATAAAGAGAACCAAAAGAGGAAAAAATAGTCGTGTGTATTGATGCTGATTCGGTTTTTACCCGAATTACCGAAATTACAATTCGGTAATTCGGTATTCGGTAATTCGGTTATTTTCAAATTTCGGTTATTATTTCGGATAGTAAAATTGTCACTAATTCGGTTTTCGGTTATAACCGAATAGTTTATTCGGTTCGATTATAACCGAATGATCACTCCTACTTGCCACCTCTAATGTTTCTTTTCTCATCCTAAAATAAAATTATCTTTTATTTAACAAAAAAAGGCAAGAGAGAATGAATCCTTGATGTCATGAACCTTGGACATTAACGGATTTCACATTTTCAATTTTATTGAATAAGAATTCATTAATATATGTGGATTGTAGTTGCATTACATTAATATGTCCACAGTGTCTCCATATCTAACATTTTTCAACAATATCGTGTAGGCAAGTGTTCTACAAGCCTTAGTGGGAGCGAGGTTTTGGCCAAAACTCCTAGAATAAATCATAAGTTTATTAAACCGGATGGGAGTCACATAAGGCTTGTGCTTTTGTTCAACACTATAGGTTTTCTGCACCTAGATGAGTTTTTGTGCCCAATTAGTTGAGGATTACCTCCACGAAGGATAAGTAATTTTTCACCTTACGCTACAAAGAGTAAGTAATTTTGTTCACTTTTACTACTTTCATTACCAAATTTTACCAACCTTGAAATAGAAAACCTTAAAACCAAAACCCTATGAGGCAAGGCAACCAAAAATCGTCCTCTGCTACAACTCTCCTAACTGTTACCAATACTATTCAGTTCAAGTACTACTTCACTTCTGTTACTCTTCTTCTTACTTTTCCTCCAACTCTATTACTTCTATTTCATTTCTCCTCCATCTTTGGTACTCTTTCTTTGTCCCAACATTGGGAGGGCTTATCAAGTATATTTGTCAAATCAAGAAAGGTAAAGTAGGGTTTTCTGGTAAGTAATAAACAGTGGCATTTCTTTTCAAAAATTATTTAGTAATTACCCAGATTCTGTTACTTAGGGGGTGTTTGATAAAAATTGAACGAATCTGAATCTGAATCTGAATCTGAATGAGTTGAATCTGAATGAAAAAAATTGTTTGATAATTGACATGTCTGAAACATCTGAATGACAAAACTTTATTATTTTACCCTTCTGAAAAAATTCAAAATTATTGTAAATTTATTTAATATTACTTAATATAATAGTTAATATTTTTTTTTAATTTTTTTTACTTCATTCAGCTGCTCATTCAGCCATTCAGCTAAAAAAATCTGATTTAGCATTCAGTTCATCCATCTTACCGATTCAGCCATTCATACCAAAACAAACGCACTGACCGATTCAGTCATTCAGATTTAGCTCCATTCAGCTCTAAACAAACAGCCCCTTACACAGAAAGGGGGGATTCAACCAGCTACACCAACTTAAAATAAGAAAAATGCGGAGTACAATGCAATATATATAGCCATATAGGCTATAAAAGAAAATATGGACAAATTGTTATATATGCAAAAACATATGAACTAAATAGATACCACCTCAGAGTTACTGCTCTTTGCTCTACATATAGTGGGCCATAAGCCATATATCGGAACATGAGACATGCAAAAAACAAATTTGGAAAATGCCATAAGATTTCGTCATTCATAGTCATAAGTATACCTGGACTGCAAACTGCCCAGTCCCTCCTGCAGCAGCTGTGACAAGAACTACTTTCCCATTATCCATTTGTGCTGCCTACAAATTACATAGAAGAATAACTGTTTGTCCACTCCGATAACTATTTTAAGTGACACATATGAACAGTATAGTACATGATGTTATGACAGTTGAAAAGCTATATTTGTTGACAAGGACACTAGCCACAACATTTTGAACATGGACTGATAAATATTTTGAGTAATAATAACCTTTTCCAGAGAAATTGAAGCAGTGAGTCCAGACGTAAGCATAGCAACGACTTCAGGATCTGGCCTTGCCACGGAAAGGATGTGCTTTGAGGGTACCTAAAAATCATACAGAAGTGAAAGCTCATAAATCAATATCCAGATTATTTTTGATTGTAGCATACGAATATTTCAAAAAAGTGCACTTTAGAAAAATAGTAGTATATTCCAAGATAGTCTACCATTGTGAATTCAGCATAACCTCCAAAAGACATGATTGCAGCCGGAGAGCCAATTTTTAAGTGGCTCACTGAATCACCCACAGCAGCAATTAGCCCCACAGCCTGCAATGTTAGAGGATTTCATTTTTCAAGTAATATAGACGGCACCTTTTTTCTGTAACAAAAGAAAGTATTGGGATGAAAACCAGCACTTCCCATCAGCTCTAGTTATCTTAAGTTGTACGACAAGTCATAAAAATCTCAATCTTCTCTCAAGTCTAAAGATTCAGCTTTATTGAATTGGTAGATTACATAAATCAGAAGCTGCTCCACTTTTCCTACATCTATGACTAAGACTACAGAAATGATACATAAAAATTTCTTTACTACGCTTTTTAAGAATACACAACAACATATAAATGTATTCAATGTAAATAAGAAAATCTTTAAGCGCAGCTGAAAGGAAACTTTGTTTTGCTGCAATTGTGTATCATGTGCGTGGGGCCAGGAAAAGTAGAATCTTCAGAACTAGAGCAAGAAATGTGAATGAGGTCCTGAAGAAAATGGATTTTAAGTTGAGAGCAAAGCTCTTCCGATGAAAGAAAACATTATTACACAAGAAGACTTTGTTTTGGACTATGCCCAATGGGGTGGAACTAGGGGGTTAATGAATTGTTTGGAGTCTGTATCTTGTCCACTATTCAGCTGATTGTAATGATTAAGACATAGTTTCCTTTTTGGTGGTTGTTGTTTAAGGGGATTGTTGATGTAGGACGGAAATTGATGAACAAATAATTAATTGGAAGTGGTAAATCAATAAGGAAAATTAAACGAACCCTTCCAACCATAGGAGAACAACTACCACTAGGATTTCCCAACCGCACTAAGGAGGAAAAGTATTGCTCGCAACTAATAATTAGGATAATTTCAATATCAAAGTGTTAAAGAGTCTGACATGACTTACAAGCATATTTATAAGAAAAGAAACTCTAATAACTCTAAGACCAGTAACAATTAGGCCTCTAAATAACCCAATACTGAAATAAGCCAATAAATAAGAAGTCCAACAAACTAAATAAATAGACAACTGATAAATAAATAACTAAATAGCGAATCATCTACAACGACGACATCTCACGGATTGATCCCTATCAACTCTCCCCGGTTGCGAAAACGAAGCCTCTGGCGAAATGAAAGTGTTTTATCTCTCTAAAAGGTCTGGATCAAGCCGATGGAACTTCTCAGCACTAATCCATATACAATAATCTGAAGGCCTGTTGCACCACTTCACCAAAAACTATTGGTAACCACCCTACCTGGTCGACATAACCCGCTAATCAAAAATATCCAAAATAACCTCTGTTGTACGATGTGTATGAACAATAAAAGGTGCAGGTGGAACAAGTAAATGAGGACCAAGTTATAGTCTAATCAAGGTTAGCAAGTATAGGTGAAATAGGGGAAGTAGGAGAAAAAGTGGAAGAGGGAGTGGAATCATCAGAAGACCCATGATAAGGAGTAGGTCTTCCACATTAAATACATGACCAATATTCATATTACTCGGAAGATCCAACTCGTAGCATTAACCTTCTTTCGAACTCGAAATGGACTCATCCTCTTAGCATGCACTTTCTTCCATGTGCCAAGAGGTAATCTCTCAGCACGGTGTCGCAGCATCACTCGATCATTCTCATTAAAATCTTGATACCCTGCGATAAACATCTGCAGCAGACTTATAATTTTCATTGCTCAAATTAATTTTCTTTTTTATCTCAGCAAGTGCAAAAGACTCTGTAGACTCACTAGCCCTATAAGCAGTGGGAAGAGGAGCTAAATCAACAGGTTTCCTAGGCTGATAATCAGTGTATGCCTTTGAAAATGACTAACTCCAGTCGAACGATTAACTGAGCTATTATATGCAAACTGGAAAAACCATATCCCATGTAAACACATGATCATCCACAAGACAACATATCACCTAGACTTCTATTAACAACCTCAGTCTGACCATCGGTTTGGGGATGATACGCAGTAGAAAACTTAAGCATGGTGTAAGTTTCTTCTTGAGAAATTTTCAAAAATAACTCATAAATTTCACATCTCTATATGGTAACCCACATAATCAAACTACTTCACTAAAGAAAATCATGGCAATATGTAAGGCATTATCAGTTCTGCTGCAAGGAATAAAATGTGTCATCTTAGTGAAACGGTTCGCTACAACAAAAATTGAATCATCACCCATCTGGGTCCTTGGTAACCCCCAGATAAAGTCAATGCTGAGATCTTCCCAAGGTGCTGGGAACCAGAAGTGGAGTGTACAAACTCGTGCTCTACTTCCTACCATAGCAGTCTGACATGTGCGGCACTCAGAAACAACACGAGCTACGTCCCTCTTGAGGCTAGGCCAAAAAAAACTTATCCTCAACAATGGCAATGGTCTTATCTCGACTAAAATGTCCAACTAAACCTCCCGCGTGTAATTCCCATAATAAATATTCACACATCTAGTACACACAAACAGATGCCCTTAAAAACATACCCATCATGAATACGAAAATCACTTAAGAGGGTGGGGAACTAGGATTCTGTAGGGCAACATAAATGTCACTAAAGTCTCGACAAGTAGGGTACTCTTGGATAATGCGTTCAAATCCCACAACCTTCACTCTCAAAGAGTTAAAGATAGACACCATATTCAACGCATCGACAACTATATTCTCCTCTAACACACTCCGCTCAAACTCCTTTCTAATAAGAATATGGAGTGATTTGGTTTGTTGGGTAGGTAAGCTAGTCTCCTTTGGTCGACTCTTGGACGACACTCGGGGCTCACAAGTGCTAATGATATTTTATGCCCCTTGTGTGTAAACACATGTGTTCGTCCTCCCATAATGAGTCACATCACGGTCACATAGTCAAGGTCGCCCTAGTAGAATATGTGCAACATCCATAGGAAAAAAATCACACCAAATACTCTCCTCATAGCCCTGAAGGTGGATTGACACTATAGACATCTCTTTGACACATAAATGGATTTTTTTTCCCTAGGCGATGCTAAAAGGCTGGGGATGTGGTTCTGCATTTAGCTTCATCCATGGTAAAGCGGACTCAACAACCACATTTAAGAAACTACCCATCGATGATCAACTTAGAAGAGACACCACCTATTTTGTTGTAGATTTGAAATATGGTGGTTCTCCTCTAATTATAATTTCTCCAATGACTTGTGAAAACGCACCTCATGACACCTACCTGAATACCTACTCATCTAGGTGCTCACAACCTTCTCATCCTACTCACCTTCGGCCCCGACAATATCCCCCCTCCTCTTTTGAAGTTATCTCTACTATTGTTACTCGCTGGCGATTACGAGGGCACTCAAAAGATTTGTGCCCTAACCCCTGGCACGTAAAGCACTTATCCTAAGTAATAGATTGAAAGTTGGGTGTAGCTACACCCTACCTTTTGTCACGAGATGTCCCAGTTACGGTGTCAGCCCTAGAGGACACTTGACA
The DNA here is from genome assembly GCA_020205615.1 of Panax quinquefolius. Lineage (NCBI taxonomy): Eukaryota > Viridiplantae > Streptophyta > Magnoliopsida > Apiales > Araliaceae > Panax > Panax quinquefolius. Next base: position 5,178,910 of record CM035157.1, read on the forward strand.
AGTGGGGAAAGGTCTATTCTGCGAGAAATTTTGGCCACTGCGCAAACCTGACTTAGAAGGGACTCTCCTAGCGATACTCTATAACTTATACTCATTATCAAGAGCTGACTAAAAAATATCATCTAGGGTGTGATGTCACTAGTCAGGATGTGTGATTAAAGTTCAGGTCGTAACTCATTTTTGAACTTCATAATGCTCAATCTATCACTCTCACTGATCCTACATCTTTGAGTCAACTCTCTAAATCTACAGATGTAATCGACAACAAACATATTATTTTCCTTACGAAAGTTGTCTATTGGTATGTCCTATGGGTAAATAATATTGCCTCAATGCCTGATGGGTGGCTCACCTAGGCGCTTTAAGTCTCTCTCAACCCTGACAAGAATAAACTGGCCAATTTCACCAATTTCATTTTGGTGAATCGCACCTTCCTATCTTCAGACATCTCATATCAGTCAAAATACTTCTCCATACTAGACAACCAATCAAGGAATTTATTGGGATCAAATCTACCGTCAAACTCTGATGCATCTACATTGATTTTCCTATAGTCATTATGGATCATATCTAGGATGTTCATGGTGTCTAACATGTGGGTTTTCGACATGCCCGTTCCCATTATTCCCTTGAGCTTCCACTATAGGTTGTCCTTATTCAATGTGTATGATCCTATCATTCATTTGACCCAATTGTGCAACTATAGCCACTAATTGGTCCTGAATTTCTTCTAAAGTAGCTTGAATATGTGTAGTCATGATGCAAATGCAAGTGCAAAGTTGAGTTAATACAGAAATTTAATTGAAGCGAATTAAAATTACAAGTCTAAGTCGCAATCCCAATCCCAAAAGCTAATAATAATAATCGAATAATATGCAACTAGATGGAATAATATGTAATTTTAAAAGAACAAATCCAAAACAAGCTTTCAAAAATTTTAGAACTAAAGAACGAAAGAAATTCTAAGTGATTAAATATTGAAAATCCGAATATTCAAAATAAAATATTTACTTTTACCTTCTTCTTTTTAATGGACCTAACTGATCAGAAAGTACGAGACTGAGGTGAAAAATGCTAAGGTTAAAAGTTTAGGGCTCTTTATGCAAGAAACAGGGGTGAAAATGTAAACTAATAAACAGTAGGGCAATATTTAAATGGAGAGTGAAAGTTTGGGGTACTAAAAGATAATTTGCAAGACTTTTTAATTTAAATTAAGAAAGTTAGGGTTACCTCCCTATCTCCAAAACAACGCAACAGCTGCAGTTTTTTTTTTTTGAATAGTGAATCGCGATGAACAGTAACTCCAATAAACAATACTCCAATGAACAATAACTTTAAAAAAAACCAAGATCTCCCAAAAATTAAGAAATTGATAGAGAAACCTTAAGCTCTGATGCCAATATGACGTAGGATAGAAATTGATGAACAAATAATTAATTGAAAGTGGTAAATCAATAAGGAAAATTAAAAGAACTAGGGTGATCCAACCACAGGAGAACCACTACCTTAGGGTTTCCCAACCACAGTAAGGAGGAAAAGTATTGATCGCAACCAATAATTAGGATAATTTCAATATCAAAGTGTTAAGAGTTTGACATGACTTACAAGCATATTTATAAGAAAAAACTCTAATAACCCTAAGCCCGTTAGCAATTGGACCTCTAAATAAATAACTCAATATTGAAATAAACCAATATATAAGAAGTCCAACAAACTAAATAAATAGACAACTGATAAATAAATAACTAATTAGCGAATTATCCACGACAATGACGTCTCTCGGATAACGGTGTAAATAAACCGAGTAAGCCGAGTATTGAGTTGCTAATATTTAGTTCTCAAAATTTATCGAGTATAAAATAAAATTTGATTGAGGCTCGTTTAGCTAACGAGTCAAGTACGATCTCGAATCGAGCCCAAGCAGTTTGAACTTTTCGAACGAATATGATCCGAGTATCAATAAAAAATTACAATTTGGGAAGGTTCGAGTAATTTATCGCACTTTAAAATTTTTTAAAATTTGATCATATTTGAATCATTTATATTTCGAGGCGAACTCGAATCGAACTTTTAATCGAGCGAAATCGAGCCCTAACTGTTTGCTCATTTTACAGCCTTACTCGTGAATCAATAGTTCACTCTTTAATTTGATTTACTCTATTTTTTTTATGGAAAAAATTTTCAATTACCACAAAACAATGAAATATAATCCTTTGTTTCTTCGTAAAATGATAAGGTATGAAAGAGTATCTCTTTTAGAGAGAGAACCATGAAAATTCAAAATACAAATGTACACCAAATCCCACTAGCGTTGTTCAAACAACAAAAATTACTATTATGAATACAGGAAAAAAACACTCTTTTCAGGATTCCATAGTTCTAGTTGGTTGAATCAAATGAATTCTCACATAGCCAATTTTATGAGTAACATATTGAAGAGTTCTAGAGGGCCGTAGGCATCACAAAGAGCAAATTGTGCAGCAATATAGTGCTCATCAGCAGCCCACGGTAAAGATTATGCTTGACCAAAAATATATACTTAAAATCAACACTATCAAGAAATGGCATTAGATTTAGGAATGACTCCACACCTCAAATCCAGCATTAAAAGGAAGACGGGATTGAATGTCCTTTCTGTTTCCACTAAAATAACGACCAGAACTAAAATTCACCTGTCCAAAATGCTCATGTTAGTAAACATTTCTGAGCAAGCACTTGATAAAATGGTTCATATTCTAGGAGTGCAGTCAGCAGCTTAAATTTAAGCTCCCGACTATATTGGTTCATTGATTTCCAAATCAAGAACTAAATGCAATGCAGCTAAGGGATAATTTGAAAAAAATATATAACAAAGCTCAGTTACTACAAACTGGTGAAAAATATAGATGATAAGTTACCCAAGCAGCTACCTTGAATAAACAGGCATTGTTTATATGAATGCATCAGGGAGTCTAATCAGCTGATGAGTTATATCTTTTTCTTTTTCTTTTTTTGATAGGTAACTTGGATATCTAGTTTGCCAGATGATATGCATGAAATTTCTGACTATCTTACTGATTCCAAGAGATGAAACATCAATGAATTTGAGGAGAGCCACAAACTTACATCACTTGCATTAACGCCAGCATAAATGATTTTCACAAGGACATGATCTGGTTTAATTGGCAATCTTAATGGCGTCCGCACTATGCTGGTTGCACTACGAAAATTGTGACTCAGAGTGTGTACAATTCTAGAAAACAAGAATCAACAAAATAATGTCAAAAACACTATATAAAAATCTGAAAGTGATTGAGTACACAAGAACCAATAAATTAACGCACTGACTCAAAGAAGCTTCCCTAGGAATGCTTTCAGAACTAAATAAATAATCTTAGAGAAACGAACAAATGCTGAAAATCTGAAACAGGAGAAAAAAGGAAGCATATTGAAAGAATTTGTACCAGATGTTATGAAAAGGTGAAAAGAAGATAGCAAATTACTTTTGTTGACTCTATCATGAAAATGATTCTCAAAAAATTTGAATGAAAATTAAAAGTTTTTTCTGAGAGAAAAGAAAAACATCAGTTATTAGATTTACAAATGAAGAATACTTTGTCAACGGGATCTTAGTTGATGCAACACTTAAATGAATCTGCACCCCATCCCAAATGATTTTTCACACTAAACAAACAACATGTTACTGCACCATATAGCCTCATAGCTTTTATTATAAAGCATTTGTTGACTTAGGTTCCAAATTCCAACAGAAAAAAAACAATAAAGGATGCATGAGAACAAAAGCTCTTTTTTAGAGAAAAAGTAGAACAAGCCATACGTTCACTTACATTTTCTCAAAGTTCTGAGGGATTTGGAGACTTGATGGGCCGACAAATTGAGATTTTCTACCCAATTTTGAGGGACGCACCAAATATTTTGCTTCTTCCATGGGAGTTGGCCAATATTCCATCCCTCTTCTGTTAGTAATCCATAAACAGGATCCTGCTCTGTTCTCATCGCTAATAAGCTCAAAGGCACCTGAAAACTTTAAGCTTGGAACATCAAGACTTGGACATATAGGTTGATTTGACAGACCATCTGGTATCTTATTGAACTATCCTGGCGCGTCTCATGAAATAAAGTATATTTGTAGTGCAAATAACAATATCTACTGGACCTCTATCTAATCTAGCACATTTACACAGTCATTAGAAGCATGTGCACAATCTCACAAGTCACAACTACCCCTTTTCAACATTTCCCACTCAATTCTTTATAGCCCCCCCGAAAAAACTCTTGCTACATGATAGTGCTTCCCTCCCTGATATACCAAATAACATACAACTGAGGTCTGCCACATGGATCGCAATTAACTTTTATATATAGTAGATATATGTTGCCAGGGGGAACGAGAAAACATGAGTCCACTCAAAGAAGTTTTGAGATCAAAAACACAATAACAACGCAAATAAAAAGTGCAGCGGATAAACCACCTAGTGTACACAATACCCCACCAACCACGCACATAGGATAAACTCATAGTAAATTATGCGTGGGTGGTCCCAAGGAGATCATTGTCTTTGTGGAGAATTGAAATCATGACATGCGCCTTGAAACACACTTATTACTAGACTCACAAACATTTGAACTAATCTGTTGGGGTTAGAGTACACATAGGAAAGGTTCATTTCGTTTTTCATATGTAGTATTGGTATTAGTACAATTTAACTAAATCAAAGCAATTGGTAGAAGTCTCAGTCATACTGGCTATCAGAAATAGGAATAATATGTTGGGGGGTTTGGCGTCCGATCAACCTAGGAAGATATTTGTAGTTAGAGAATGCTAAATAGTATAATAGCATCTTGGGAAAACCAAAAAAATGTCATTATTTCACTTCAAAGGAAAACCAGAAGGCAATAGGATTTTGGTAGCATTTTAATTTTTAGCCACATAAAGAACATGACCGACAGCATTGTTCAATAAAAGTTCAAACTATTATAAATTGAAGAAAATGAGCAAGTGAACAAGAGTCCAGCAATAAATTTCTATAACACTGTTGTGTCTAGCAGTCTTAAGGAACATTTAAAAGGCACATAATGAACACTGAACAGGTATCAATTTCTTTCCCAACAAGTACTTTGCATAAAGACTAGGAACATGGTTAATCCATGTGAGACGACTAACAATATACCACACTGGAGCTTTTAATACAGGTTGACAGCTCTAAAAGAAATGAAGAAGCCAAAATATGAGATGTAAGAGTTTAAAAGATAACGATTGACATGACTTACAGCTTACATTTTTAATTCCAGAAGAGAATCTGCAGAACACAAAAATGTTATTTCAAATCTTCTACAGAACCCAACTAACTGTTTAGCAATAGTCATGGCAGACAGAGGAGCGAAACTCCACATCCAAATAATTACAAACTACTATATAAAGAAAAGATTGCTAAATCAAAGTAAATAAGGTAACTACTCAACGGAGTACTAAAGGCAAGAGCGGTCATTTTGAGAGTCATGAGGGATTAGCTTTTTAGACTCTAGATGATAATCTAGTAGTTGTCTAGACATAAACTAAACATATATTCAAGAAAAGATTTAAAGGAATAAAAAAAGGAAAACAAAATGAGAAAACATACCTTTCACTACCATTTCCATGGAAACATAACCGCCCATTTTATCAATTATTTTGGAATCCACTTTCAACGCTAAATCCGTTAGAACAAACTGCAGGCAGAAAAGCTTTATTTAGATAAGACTTCAGGTAGAATGGAAAGTTCATCAAGAAGAATAACACTTAGTTTGCGGCATCGTGCAACTTATCAATTGAAAAGGAATGAATTAGTGTATAGATTAGCACTTACATTTGTGTCTATGTAGAACTCTGCAATTAATTACAGAGTGCTATAAGGGGTGGGTGATGAATTTGTGTTCCTATTTGCAACAGATAACAAGATAAAGCCCTTGCACGGAGCATTTAATGCCTCAGATACCAGAACGTATGAAAAGATAAACCAACAATTGATGTTATTTGTGTTCAAAAGGAAATATTTGATATATGACAAAACAATACTTAATGCACCAGAGAATCATGCTGAATCATCAACATCTTAAGAAGTAAAATTAATTAATGGCCAAAGTTATATTTAGTTCTCGCATTCTTCCAAAGAGTTTCGCCAGACAAGCTTTGATAATTTAGATATCTCAACTCAACTCAACGCCGCCTTTGATTCCAACTAGTTGGAGACCTGGGGTAGACTGAAAAGAAATCCCATGTGCAATAAAAGTAGAAAGTTGTACATGCATTGATATGTACAACATTATGTTCAATTAATAGGCATGTGACAATATGTTTCAAAAGGCATTGCAAATACATTAATAGGAACACACATTCCTCAATTAAATTGCTTTTGAAAATAAATCTTGGTGCCTCCCAAACAAACAGGAATGTACACGGTTTTATAAAAATTAAATCTCACCTCAGGGCAAAGCACGTTTATCCGAATTCCTTGTTTCTTGTAGGGAGCAAGTGATCTGGTAAATAGAACAACACCCCCTGTGAAGATTATGTTCATTAAGTAACACAAACCTTTGCATAAATATAGATCAGTATATGTGTTTGTGTTTAAATATAAAAAGGAAAATGAAGTAAATCTAGGGAACTGATTAGGGCACAGAATAAAAGTTGCAGTTTGTGATTATAAATACAATTCTATTCTATCAAATTTATAATTAGTGTTGGAACTTAAAATTTACTATTTAATTTATGATTTTCATGTTTTTCAAATTGGGATTCAGAACCACTAAAAGTTAGCTTCAATAATTTTGAAAATGAAGTTTACGCAACTGGTTCTATAATTACATTTCCATTTCCCACAGTGCTCATATATCTAAATATTGGAATTCAGACACTCAATTCCGATTATAAGAAACAGATTTATCCCCACGTCTTAGTGCTTGCCTTCTAATATAATCCCTGACGGGGAAATCAGAGTAGGAGAAAAGATCAAACCTTTGGAACAAGAGTAGATAGGGTCCCCATACATCGGATAGAGTCCTGAAGCAGATCCCATATTTATGATGACGCCAGGCTTCTTTGCAGCTTGCATGGTTTGGATCTGCTCATAGAGATTACATGACAGTTAGTATAGAGAATGGCAATTTAAAACAATATGCAAGATTTAGCACAACCTATAAAGATAAAGAAACCGATTTGCAACAAGATATAGATCGATACCCAATAGTGCATCAAGAATTGACTGAATTCTAAGAACTAGCTAATACAAAAAGTAATTGATGAATTTTATTTGAAGTATTTATTATACAAAATGTAATTTCTATGATCAACTTCAAGCATACCGCAAGACGAGTACAGTCAACAACAGCAACAAGGTCGACATTGAGAGTGTGCCTCCACGAACGTGAACCATCAGTTTGATCCTTATTAAATGGCACAGGATTATTAATGCCAGCGCTATTAATACAGATATCCAACCCTCCAAATGTGGCTACATGGGTCCTAAAAGCAGCAGTCAATTCTCCTGCTCACAAAAGAAAGAATACTTCAGCAAACTAGAAACTCCCATATTACAGTGAAATATTTATGTAATAAGTAAATATACACCAAATATAAATTAGAAACAATGCCAGAGTATACTTAAAGTTAGCATACTTACACATGTACCCTAAAAGATATTGATATAGCCTTTCTGATTGTTTTAAACTAGTGAAAGAAAGTTGAAATCTAATTGCGTGATATCCTCATTATAGGAGTATTACTGAGCTCCAAGGCATACGAGAAGATTTCCTCAACATTTGTTAGCAGCAGCACGTTATTCATCATCATTGAAGTTATGAAGATGTTGAGAAACTACATAACTTCAACTACTCTAAAGATGTTTAATCAATCGGCAGTGCAATTGAGATATCTGTTATTGGTGAAACCTGAATTGCTTAATTCATACAGTTTCTGAAGCTTCACTAATAACAGGTCTCTCATCCGACTGCCAACTAATTAAACATCTTCAGAGATATTTAATCAGGTATGTTGAAGTTATGGGAGTAAACCAATAGTTTACCATAACTTTTGCTTTGTGCTTGCTTCTTTCACTTTTCAGCTATTCAAACATCAACCAAATAACAATACTAATAACAGCAATAACAATAATAACTGTAGTTTTTGTTTTTATCAGTAAAACATTATACAAAAGGGCACGCCATGACAACAACTGTAGTTTATTCATTAATGAAGCCAAAAACCTGTGACAAATGCTACATATAGGCATTCCATCTGCGATCGGCTCGAGTGACTAACAGTTAACACCATAACAAATATTGTTGCATGTTTAAGAGAGTAAATTATACAACCTTCTCTTTCTTTCTGTTTGTTTTCTATTCTCGTAGATAGGAAACTACAGCAACCTCAAATGTGTATGTGGTGGAATACTTGAAAAGAAGAAGGGAAAATCAGCATCCTAAGAACTCATGATATCGGACAGAGGTATATGTCTATAAACATTTCCATCAGTATACAGATTAACTACTAATTTATTCCACCCAGTCTTATATCCAATTCTATTTCAACTGCTTCATCTTGAGTATTTTAAACAAAACAGTTGATGAAATTATTTTCTAGACGTGAAAGAAGCAACTTACCTCCATTAGTGACGTCACATTTGATAAACACAGCAGATGGGAATTCCAACTTCAAATGGAACTTAGCATTCTCTTTCTCTACAAGAGCTGCAACTTCCTTTCCTCTTTCCTCAGAGTAATCAACAACTGAAACAAATATCCCCTTCTGCGCAAGAGCCAAACTAAGAGCTTTGCCTACATGTGAACCACCACAGTGCAAAAAAAAGTTATTAACATTTAACACTCACAAATCTGGATCAGATTCATAGTAGTTGTAACACTAATATATTCACATAAAAATAACATCAAACATATTCTTATATCATTCTAGGCATCATCAAACACATCTTTGTTTACTTAGCCCCCCAAAAAACACATCTTTGTTTAGTGATGTGTTTAAATGTGACCTTTAGCTAGTTTAGCTGTCTAGGCAACAGTCCCAACAGTAAATTTTATTCATGACTCTTAACTACCAAGGGAGTGGGGAGCCTAACAAATATATGTGTGTGTGTGTGTGTGTGTGTGTGTGTATATATATATATATATATATATATATATATATATACACACACACACATAATATTGTAAGTCTATGTAAACATTCATTTCTCAAAGATCACATGTATTTTAGTAACTTGATCACATTTTCAAATTCTACCATCATTGTTGGAATTAAGAATTGGAGTGTCAATATTTGAATTAACTCTGTGCATCAAACAATCAATTATCCAGCTGACTCGAGGCAGCCTGACTATTTGAATTTCGAAATCAGTATGATCACTTGCCAAAGTAATAATTACAAAAATATATAAAATAAAAAACAGTAATTTTTTAAGACCGGCAATCAGTACTCAGACTCTCTTTCATCATCATCAACATTGCAAACCAACAAATACAATAGACGGTCTAAGATAACAACTGTAGTCTGTATACATAAAAACTGATGAATATATCGAGCATAGGGAATAACGAAATGTTCAATTTCTGATCGAAATGGAATATAATCCGTAAGAAAAAGCTAGAAATTTACCTATTCCAGAAGCACCACCAGTGACAATAGCGGATAGACCTGGCTTAAGCTCCATTTTTCTCAGTGTTTAGGGAATTAGGGGCTTATTGGATAGAGAAATATATAGAAGGAGATGAGACGTAAATTCGGTTTCTCCTCAATTATGAAGCTATTTTGTTTATTTCAAAATTTCGTGCCACGTAATTTTATCCGGTTATTTGTCGTCATTTTCGGTAGAAAAATTGTGAGGGCGAATAGGGCGGCTTCATCTGTCGCCTTGTGGTTCGAGCCGGCGCGCTTTGATCCGGATCTGAATATGACATTGACGGGTATTACCCATGGGCCATAATTTAGAATTTTCTACGCAAAGACCACACTACACATTATGCTTTGTGATTATACATAATTAATTGTAGTGAAAATAGATATAAAAAAAATATATTGTCCACTTAAAAAATCGACAGTTATTAAAAGTATAATATACTCTCTCGATATCAAATTTTAAAATTTTAAATATTTTTAAACTCAAATTGATATGATTGATTTATGTAATTTATGTCAATATAATTATAAATATAATAAATTACTTAAAAATAATATTAATAATAAAATTTATTATTTCTTAAACTTACATAAATCATGTCAATTTTTAAATTTTAAATTATCTCAAATTAATTTATTAAAAAATAATATTAATCTTATGATTCGGAGCAAATAGAGTATAAAATATAATTAATATAAAAGATTGCTAGCGGTTTTTTATGTTAACAATTGTTTAACTTTGTGTGAAATTATATTTATTTGGAAATAAGTAAATGAAATTTTTATTATTTCTATTATTATAAATGAACTGATCATAACAAGTTGAAGAACAGATCCTCTGTTTCTATTTTTTTTGTCTCCCTTGTGTCCCCCACTTAAATTCTGACACTTAACTTTTTACTTAACACTAATGTATAAAATTAAATAAAAAATCAGATGTCAAAATTTAAGTGAAGGGACACAAAGGACAGAGGATCTGCTCTCACTTCTGTCTCATGTAAAATGTGGCACGCCTCGAGATTACAAATGACATAAAATATCAAATAAAAAAAATATTAATCCATTATCTTACAAAAACGTACAACACCTTAATAACAAATAGTAAATTGATATTTTAGTAAGACTTAATTAATACTTTTCTAGTTTTGTTAATTTTCCTCAAGTTTTATTGTGTTTATGTTCATTTGGGTAAAAAAAAAAAAGTAACAGCCCTTTTTATTATTTATTTATTATTGAACAGAGTTATAAGACCCTTAATAATGAGTATTTTTGTTTTTATTTTTTATTTTTTACTTTTGAGTTGGTGCCTCGGCTTGAAATAAAGATGCTTAAAAATACAAATAACATTAAAATGCTACTCTACTCGGTTTCGTTATCTTTTCTTTTCTTTTTTTCCCCAAAGTATCTTCAGGCTTATATTTTTAACTTGTCAAATACTATTTATTGAAGTTACAGTTTGGCGTCGAAACGAGTACCTGACCCAAAAGAGTTTGTTGTATCCACAAAAACTCGAGACTGAGACTACTTATTGTACATAGATCAAACTTCGTTGGTCCATTCCGCTATCTAATAATATAACTTAACATCGTTCATAAAATAACTACTATAATTAAAAATAGATAGAAAATAACTAGTATCATTAAACTAACTTATTGGTTGTATAACAAAACAAAACCCACTAAAACTTTCTTTCATTTCATCACCAATTTTAAGTTATATTTCACCTCATACACATTATTTGACCTTTGTTGCTTCTTATATTTATATAATTTAATTACGTTGTCCATCAAGATTTAGTGATCCATGTTTCCCCATTGAGTGCACGAAAAGTTGTAGATGTATTATACTCCCTCCATCTCAAAATAATAGACGTCCTAGAGAGTTTCACAAAAATTAAGAATAGTTATAATTTTATTATTTTACCTTTAATTAATATTTTGATCTCATTTAATTCTCCATTTACACCCGACTTCATTTCACACTTTCTCTCCTAATTAATATAAAATGTATTTGCCTCCCCTATTTCAACTTTAGCTGCAAAAAAGAAAGAGAGAGAGAGAGAGGAGCGAGAAACTAACATTAGATATGAAGGAGAGCAAGAGGAACATTGCCAGTGTAATACTCGAAAAAAAAAATTAAATATTGAAAAATAAATAAATAAATTATTATTTTGTTTTAAAAACATATTAATTGGACTTTGTCATTTATTTGGGTCAAATTAGTGATTTAATTTGTGTGGGCTAATAAATATTAATAAGTGATGGGTAAATTAATTTAGTATTATTTGGGGCTTAAAATTATTTGGGCTTTAAATTAAGTGGGTCTAATTTAGAGTTGTGAGATTTTAAAATCCTATTAAAATTGGAGAGTTAATAAATATATTATATTAATTAATAAAATTTGTTTTAAGTGTATAAATGTCTAAAACCTAATTTACTCAACATCACGTCTGATATAATTGGGAAAAAAGAAGAAGAAAGTTTGCGGCTGGACTGTGACTTGCAAAAAGGAGGATCACAATTTTATTATTTTATCAGGTAAATTGCTAATATTTAACGATGCTTTTATAATGGATTTATATCATATGTGTGATGAACCTAATTGATCTTCAAGTGAAATCAGGGTAGTACTCATTCGATCCAAGCGTCATCATCACAAATTGAATTGCATGTTCAAGTCATTATAATGAATTAGATGTTTTATTTCAAAGTCTTGCAAGTTTGTTTTTTTTGGGCATTGTTTATGTTACCTTATATATATACGTGATATAGTGCGAGCTTGCACCAAAGATCTTCTTGAAAGCGTTAGTTGTAAGACCTCAAATTTTTTAATAAAAAGGAATTTCCTTTAGTTATTATTTTGAAATAGTAAGGGTAAATTTGATTAATGTGGATAGTTAAGGGTTAAATACGCAAATATTTCAAAATAAGCAAGTGGTTATAAAATATTCATTATCGTCGGGAATATTCGTTTGGTCGTGGAATATTCAGATCGTTTAGAATATTCGTGATTTACGGCCAAATGCGATGTGTGTGGGCCCCATAACTAAAAAGCGATTGGATGAAGAAAACGAAATATAAGTTGTTTTTAAATAACTTGGCGTAGTTATATCAAGATTATCTTGTTGGAATACCCGGTGGTTAAAACACACTAATACGCCTGTTGTTGAGCAAGAAGCTTACCAGTATTGCACCAATTATTGATTCTTACGTAAGAAGGCACTACTCAATAATGGTTACTGATAATTACCGCTCAATATTTTATCGAGTTAATAATTCTTTGCGTTGATATTTTATATTCATTGTTGTTTCAATAATCACATTACACAATTTTTCATTATCGAAGCAATAATTCATATTATCTGAATAATATTATTAGATAACATTATTGGCAATGTCTAGAAAGTTCTCATCTAAGGAGAGGTTTGGTCACCTAATTGCAGCCAGTAAGAAGAAATTCTTATTGGAAAGCCCCTCTTCCTGGGTGAATCGCCTCATTGTCGATATTGTGATTCTCAGAATATTATTTATGAATAATTAATTATTGATTTATATGATGAGGAAAATATTGATTTTATGTGGATATAGATGGAGAAAATTTTTAAAATGACAATTGTTGAAAATTAATATTTTATCTTTTTCGATAAAATAATTCATTTAAATATATTATTTTAATAATATATTAACTATGATATTTTTACAACGAATGTGGGATATATGAGTATACGAGGAGGAAAAGTATTTTTTTTGCAATAAATGTTTAAAACATGTTAAACATGTCTGTTGGACCCCATTTATTGACCGAAATTTGATTATAAACAGAAAAATCGCCTGCTTGTGGATTTCGGTCAATTTTATTTGGAATTTGGAAAAACTTTCTTCTGCAAAGTTGTAGAGAATTGAAATTCCTATAAAACTCAAGAGATTCGAATTTTATGATGAAAGGGCTATTTATTATGAATTATTGAAGTTCAAGCTCAAAATAATTGATTTTGGGAGTTTAAAATATTTTTGTAAGAAAAACGTTTTTTGTTGTAATTGAGTGGCTCACATGTGTTATAAATGATCTGAAATCAGATTTCTAAGGTGGGCTTGAATATTTTTAAGAAATATTATTATTTTATTAAATTTTCTGCTTTGTTTCTAAAGCGTTTTCCTATAAATAGGGTGCTTGGGTTAGAATTGAAAAACACACCGTAAACTCAAATTTTTCTCTCTATATTATCGAGCGTATTCTTGTGAGTATTTTGAGTATACTTTGAGTATTGCTAGACGGTGCAAGTTCCTTCAAAGACTTATACCCTTTATTCTAGCTAAAGTCTTGATCTTTCGAGGTAAGGGATATTATTTTTTTTTTGTAATGATATTATTTCTTCAATATCATTATCTTTGAAATGTTGATCTGAAGTTTTTATCAAATTTGGAACTTTTTCATGTCGGGTTACTATTCATGGGTTACTATTCACGAGTTACTATTCATTAAGCGAGTTCTTATTCACGAGTTCTTATTCACGAAGTCTTATTCATGAAGCGTGAAGATATTTTTGTGGAATTTCTATCTTTTGGTGTCTTGAGTTACTATTCACGATACGGCAAGACTATTCACGATACTCTGACTATTCACGATATGGTACTATTCAATCGAAAAATAAAATTTCTTCTTTTCGTCCAAAACATCTATTCGGATACTAACTCGATTGTATCCATGTTTTGATCATTCTTGAATTTTACACCACTATGATTATTTTTTTTTGAGTATTTTTGGACGTGGATAAAACCAAGTACTATCCTTAATCCTTAATCCTTGTCATTTTGTTTCAATTGGATTCGCTTTTTTAAAAAAAAATATTTTCATCATCCTCGGTCTTAAATGATGATATTATGGAATATCTTTGGCAGAGTAGTGCAAAGACGAATGATTTCTTAAGAATATCTTTGGCTTTTAAAGGCAAAGATGAATGATTTCTGAAGAATATCTTTGGCCGTAGTCTGCAGATGAACAGTGTTTAAATGAACATGATCAGTAAGACCTCGAAATTTTTTAAATAAAAAGGAATTTCCTTTATTTATTATTTTAAAATAAGTAAGGGTTGATTTGATTAATGTGGATAGTTAAGGGTTAAATACGCAAATATTTCAAAATAAACAAGTGGTTATAAAATATTCATTTTTGTCGGGGAATATTCGTACGACGGCGCAGCCATGTGTGGGCCCCATAACGGAAAGCGATTGGATGAAGAAAACGACAAATATAAGTTGGTTAAAAATAACTACAGAAGTTGTTATTCAAGTTAAGATCGTTGGAATACCCGTGGTTAAAATACTGATGAATACGCGCTAGTCAGCAAAGAAAGACACCAGATTGCACAAAGATTGTTGAATTATTGATCCTTACGTAAGAAGGCACTTTACTCAATAATTTTCACAAAGAGTTACTATTCAATATTTTATTTTATTGATTCAATAATTCTTTGCGTTGATATTTTATATTATTGTTGTTCAATAATTGTCACCGCATTATTATTATCCATTATCGGATCAATAATTCATATTATTTGAATAATATTATTAGATAGCATTATTGGCAATGTCTAGAAAGTTCATCAGGAGAGGTTTGGTCACCTAATTACGCTACCAAGAAGGAGAAATCCTTATCTGAAAGCCCCTCTTTCCGAGAACTACTGGTTGTCATAATAATTGTGATTCTCGTAATATTATTTGTGAATAATTAATTATTGATTCATATGATAAAGAAATATTTATTTTATGTGGATATAAATGATGGATTTATTTATGTGGTTATAAATGAAGAAATTATTGTTGAGGTGTTTTATCGAGATTTTATCGATTGGAGGTATTAAAAATTAAATCAGGGGTTTTGAGATATATTATGGGGTTATAATTTTTAATCCGACCGTTGGATTGTGGTAATTTTTGGGTATGTTATACATACATAAGTTGAGTATATGTCCACAAATTTTGAACCGTTAAAAATGCACGAATGATTTGTTATGAATTTTAAGAGGTGTCTGATTCGTAAATTAGGGTTATAATTGATTTTGGTGGAAAATTCTAGAATTGAGTGGGCCCCACTTGTGGTTGGTGAAGAAATGTGCTGAATTTTATTTCAAATGTGGTGGGTGGCAATAAGTAGCGTAAAGCCATCGTGGCAGTCAAGTCTGCTTTGGTACGGGCTAACATTTTCCTATAAATAGAGGCTAAGTTAGAATTGAAAATCACACCGTAAACAAAGTTTTCTCTTTCTCTATATTATATTATTGAGCGTATTTTGTGAGTATTTAGATACTTTGAGAGTTCTTTGCTCAAGATAAGTTTCATTCAAAGATCACTTCCGACCTTTCCTTCCGGCATCGATTCTTTGAGGTAAGGGATGTTATTTTATTCTCAAATGATATTATTTCTTCAATATCATTATCTTTGAAATATTGGTTGGAACTTTTATCA
Source organism: Panax quinquefolius (assembly GCA_020205615.1). Lineage (NCBI taxonomy): Eukaryota > Viridiplantae > Streptophyta > Magnoliopsida > Apiales > Araliaceae > Panax > Panax quinquefolius. Next base: position 5,195,041 of record CM035157.1, read on the forward strand.
AATTTGGAACTTTTTCATGCTCGGGGTTACTATTCATGAGTTACTTATTCACGAAGTTACTATTCATGAGTTACTATTCACGAAGTTACTTATTCACGAGTACTATTAAGCGTAAGCGTGAAGATGTTTTTTTTGTGGAATTTCTATCTTTTGGTGTAGTTACTATTCACGATACTCAAGACTATTCACGATATCTGACACTATTCACGAATCACGGCCTTTATTCAATAGAAAAATGAAAATTTTTCTTTTATTCAAAATATCTATTTTTGGATACTAGCTTTGATTGTATCCATGTTTTGATCATTCTTGAATTTTACACCACTATGATTATTTTTGAGGTATTGTTGGACGTGGATAAAACAAAGTACGAATCATTAATCCTTAATCCTTGTCATTTTGTTTCACTGGATTCGTTCTTTAAAAATATTTTTCATCATCCTCGCCTTAAATGATGATATTATTGAGTATCTTTGGCACGTAGTGCAAAGATGAATGATTTCTGAAGAATATCTTTTGGCTCAGTAGTGCAAAGATGAACAGTGTTTAAATGAACATAATCGATCGATGAATATCTTTGGCCTTTAGTGCAAAGATGAACAGTGTTGAGATGAACATGATCGATTGATGAATATCTTTGGCTCAGTAGTGCAAAGATGAATATTTGATTTGAGATGAATATTGATTGATGTTACGAGGATAAAATATTGATGATGGACCGTTAAATTCATAGATTATAGTAGATTTCATTCTCTACGTAACTCTTACTATGAATTATTATTTCACCGCGAATATTGATCCGAAACTTGTTTGCTTATCATTCTATTAAATTTTTCCTCGTGAAGACTAACGATAATTTGTTGTATATTATCTTAGTCATAATATTCTTTATCGAGCTAGTTAAGCTTCATCGGATTTACGATATCGTGATAATGGAGCACGATATAATGAGAATATAATGAGTACGAGTCCTGGGTATGGAATGAAGGTTTTAGAAAGGATTGTTTAGTAGTCCTCACCATTTTGTAAAATAATGTATCAATAAATGTGATGAGGATTTATTTGAGTATAAATATTGTCTGAAGATAATATTTGTATTTAAACTCACGCTTTCTTGTTGTAATAATAAAGTTGTAGTTGTTTACGTACTATGTATTGACAACTCGAATGGGTGATGTATACCTATTTTGGGGGCGCCACGGTTGGTATCGAGCTTAGGGATATGATCTCCATGGAGATCGGGAAATAGAACTAGGAGGGAGAGACGAGTAAATCCTTCGCTAGTGTGTCCTACCTAAGCTTATTTGTTAGTTGGTTAAGTATATAGGGATATTATGTGATATATTGATTTCCTTAATTAACCTTGTTTTATGACGATGTTTGAGAATGTCGATTTGAGAATATTAACAATGGAGTAAATGAGACCGTGGAGATGCTCAGATTTACTAACGAGGAGAACGTGCAACAGTCGACAATGTTCCTCCCGTGAACAACACCAATCGAGCGATGATGAACGAGGGGATGTTTAGAAGCTTTTTGCGGTTCATGCAAAATCGACGAGGGAGACTCGTGTTCAAAATACAGGAGAAATGATAGCATTCACGGGTTGTCACAAATGGCAGCTCAAAGAGTCGGGACCACCGAAATTTAAGGGAAAGCGAGATCCGATCATGCCATGGAAACATGGGTCAAACAAATTACCAAGATATTCGATGTCTTGGGATGCACGGAGAAACAGAAGGTTCCATTCGCCACCTTTATGTTCCGTGGCGAGGCAGACTATCGGTGGGAGTCTCAGGCGCACCCATCCAGCCGCTTTTCAAAGATGTCTTGGGAGACGTTTGAGACTATTTAATGACAAATACTTTCCCGAAAGTGTTCGGTCGTATGAAGGAAGTGGAGTTCATCGATTAGAGCAAAACAACACGACGGTGTCTCAAAGACGAGGCAAAGTTTGCAGAGTTATCCAGTGTTTGCACCTCATTTGGTGGAGAATGAGGAACGTATGACGCGGATGTTTCTTAGAGGTTTGAAACCCGTATACGTCAAGATCTCATTTCTCATAAACTTTCTCTTTATTCGGATGTTGTAAATGGGGCTCAATTATTAGAAATGAGATAACGAGTACGGTCAACCGAGGACCATAACCAGGATCGTACTGCAGAGATAGCGATCAATGTAATAATGATAACCTGCGGAGAAAGAAATGAAACGAACGTAAATGGTAACCACTCTGGTGGTAATCATGGTCATGAAAAGCGTAAGAAGCGAGTCGAGAGAGATTTTAAAAGAGGAGATTTAATAACGACTATGTGAAGACGACAAATCTGCAGCATCAACTCGTTCTAAGGAGGAGAACGACCACCCATCATATGCTACAAATGCGAAAAGAGGGACATATCAGTCAAAACGCCCACAACAGCTTCAAGGTATGCTATAGTTGTGGAAAGGAAGGACATATCGCTTCGAGATTATACGGTGAATGAAACCTAGTTCAATGGGGACGGTGACTCAAAAGATCGTCGTCCTAAAAAAGTCAAAGTCAACGATTCCGGAAGAAGCGTTTGTTGTGGTCGGTCATAATGCGAGAACCCAAACGAGGTGATCACGGTAAGCTATTTATAAATTCTTGCGAAGTTTATACCTTACTTGATCTTTGGTGCTACCCATTCATTTGTCTCTCTGCATGTGCTCAACGCTTTAAACTTGACTGGAGAAATTAGACTTTGACCTATCTGTGGAAACTCCGTTAGAGAAACTTTCATCACATCCACCGCTTATAAATCTTGTTTGATTCAAGTTGGCACCATCACCTTACCTGCTGACCTTTATCTCTAAAGATACTTGCTTTTGATGTGATTTTAGGGATTGATTGGTTAACTACTCATCATGCCAAAATTGATTGTTTTTGTAAGGTTGTTAGTTTTCATATTCCTAACCAACCTGTTGTATGCGTAATTCAAGCAACTAAACCATTAAAATTAATCACTATCATATCTAATCATAAAGCTATTCGCTTATTGAAAAGCGGATGTCAAGCTTTCTTAGCCCATGTTATGGATTTGAATAAAGACACGCCAAATTTGAATAATATTCCCGTTGTTATTGACTTTCCCGACGATTTCAAGAAGAACTTCCCTTGCCTACCCCCGTAACGTGAAGTTGAATTCTTTATTGATCTTGAACCCGGTACAAAGCCCATTTCTAAAACCCCATATCGAATGGCTCCTATTGAACTTCAGGAGTTAAAGGTCCAACTACGAATTGTTGGACATTGGTTTCATTCGTCCCCAAGACATCTCCTCGGGTGCTCCTGCTTTTATTTGTAAAGAAGAAAGACGCGGGAGTATGCGACTTTGTATTGACTATCTGAATTGAACCATGTCACCATCAAGAATAGGTATCCTCTACCTCGTATTGATGACTTGTTTGACCAATTACTGAAGGGCACAATTCTTTTCAAAATCGATCTTCGCTTCGGATATCATCAATTTGAAGATTAGAATCGAGGATATTCCAAAGACCGCCTTTCGAACTTCGGTATGGGCATTATGAATTCTTAGTCATGTCTTTCGGACTAACTAATGCTCTCATGCTTTCATGGATATGATGAACCGAGTATTCAAGGAATATTTGGATCGGTTTGTTGTTGTCTTTATTGATGACATCCTTATATATTCCAAAAGTCGTGAAGATCATGAGCACCATTTGAAGTTGGTACTCCAAAGGCTTCGTGAAAACCAACTATATGCCAAATTGAAGAAATGCGAGTTCGACTTGAGAAGTAGCCTTTCTTGGGCATGTGGTGTCAAAACATGGAGTATCTGCTGATCCGTGAAGATTGAAGCAATACAAAGTTAGAGCAACCAAAGCTCAAGTGATCAAGACGTAGCTTTTTGGGCTTACCGGTTATTATCGGAGATTCGTGGAAGGGTTTTCTCGAATCGCTACTCCATTAACTCAATAACTCTAAGGATACAAAATTCGTTTGGAATGAAGAATCGCGAGAAAAGTTTCCAAGAGCTTAAGAGGAGACTTATTTCTAAGACTGTTCTAACAATACCATCCGGTTCGGATGGATTTGTTATCTACAAATGATGCTTCGAAAAAGGGTTAGGATGTGTTCTCATGCAACGTGGGAAAGTCATAGCCTATGCCTCGCGACAACTTAAAGAGTATGAGAGGAATTATCCTACTCATGATCTAGAGTTAGCGGCAATCGTTTTTCGCTTAAAGATATGGAGGCACTATCTATATGGGGAGAAAGTGGAGATATATTCGGATCATAAAAGCCTTAAATATTTCTTCACTCAAAAAGAACTCAACATCGCGGCAATGACGTTGGCTCGAGCTATTGAAAGACTACGACCACACTATTCAATACCATCCCGGTAAAGTTTAACGTGGTAGTACGACGCATTGAGTAGAAGATCATATGCGGGAACGAGTGCGATGATGTCAAGTATACGCGACAGAGCCAACTTTAATAGAAAAGTTAAGGTTACTCAAGCCACCAATCGGGAAATGATGCGTATGAAGAAGAAAGTACAAGAAGGAGCTATTCCTAAGCGAGAATTGATGAAGAAGGAATACTTGAGTCCACTCTGAACTTTGTGTTCCTAACGACTCGATTTGAAGTACAAGATTATGATGGAGGCACACAATACACCATTTGCTATCCATCCTCGAAGTACTAAAATGTATCGTGATCTTCGACATACATTTTGGTGGAATAATATGAAGAGAGAGATTGCAAAGTTTATCTCGATGTGTTTAACTTGCTAACGTGTAAAGGCGGAGCATCTAGTACCTAAGGGTCCGTTGCAACCACTTGAGATTCCTGAATGGAAGTGGGAACACATTACCATGGATTTCAAGACGGGTCTTCCTACGGTTTCTCAAGGCATCAATGCTATTTGGGTTATTGTTGATAGATTAACCAAGTCTGCTTCATTTCTTGCCGACACGGAGACTTATTCCTCGAACGTCTTGCTAGTATGTACGTAAATGAGATCGTGAGGTTGCATGGCATGCTCAGATCCATAGTTTGGATCATGACCCAAGATTCACTTCAAGATTTTGGGTTAGCTTGCAAAAAGCTATGGGCACGAATTGCGATTTAGTTCGCGATACCATCCCCAAACAGACGAGACAATCGAGAGAGGACTATTCAAACTCTTGAAGATTTATTAAGACTCGTGTCCTAGACTTCAAGGCGCGTTAGGATAAGTATTTACCATTGGTGGAATTCTCCTACAACAACAAGCTTATCGTGCAAGTATAAAGTGTGGCTCCATTCAAGCATTATATGGACGAAAATGTCGTTCTCCAATATGTTGGGATGAGGTGGGTGAAGCAACATTGTTGGGACCCGAGTTAAGACGTATGACTCACCGAAAAGATCCAAATAATTCGACAACGTATACAAACTACTCAAGATCGACAAAAGAGTTATGCGGATCTTCATCGAAAGGACGTGGAATTTAATGTAGGGGATCATGTATTGTCATGAGTTGCTCCCATGGAAGGGAGTTACAAGATTTGGGAAGAGAGAAAGCTCAATCCACGATTTATTGGTCCATTTCAAATTCTTGACCGAGTAGGAAATGTAGCCTATAGACTTGCGTTACCTCCGAAGTATGTCTCGTGTTCATAATGTGTTTCATATATCCGTGCTTCGTAAATATGTGAAAGACCCGAACCACGTTATTGAAGTTAGAACCGGACGAGATAGCCAAGACTTAACGTGTGAGGAGGTACCTATCAAGATCTTGGATAGGAAGGAGCATGTCCTACGCCAAGAAAGGTCATACCACAAGTTAAAGTTTTGTGGAGGAATCATGCTATATGAGGAAATGACCGGGGAATTGGAAAGCGGAAATGAAAGCGAGGTATCCTCACCTTTTCGAAACACCAGGTACGTACGTCAATTTCGAGGACGAAATTTCATAAGGAGGGGAGGTTGTAAGACCCCTAAATTTTTAAATAAAAAGGAATTTCCTTTATTTATTATTTTGAAATAGTAAGGGTTGATTTGATTAATGTGGATAGTTAAGGGTTAAATACGCAAATATTTCAAAATAAATGTGGTTATAAAATATTCATTTTGTTCGGGAATATTCGTATGCGACGGCCAAGCGACCATGTGGGCCCCATAACGGAAAGCGATTGGATGAAGAAAAACGACAAATATAAGTTGGTTAAAAATAACGGCGTGGTTAGTTATTACCAAGTAAGACCGTTGGAATACCCGTGGTTAAAATACGATAATACGCGTGGTCAGCACAAAGAGCACACGGTATTGCACGGTATTGTTGAATTATTGATCCTTACGTGAAGCATAAGGCACTACTCAATAATTTTCACGGTGATTACCGCTCAATATTTTATTTTATTGATTCAATAATTGTTTGCGTTGATATTTTATATTATTGTTGTTCAATAATTGTCACCGCATTATTATCTCCATTATCGGATCAATAATTCATATTATTTGAATAATATTATTAGATAGCATTATTGGCAATGTCTAGAAAGTTCTCATCAAGGAGAGGTTTGGTCACCTAATTGCAGCGCCAAGAAGGAGAAATCCTTATCTGGAAGCCCCTCTTTCCCAGGAACTACTGGTTGTCATAATTGTGATTCAGAATATTATTTGTGAATAATTAATTATTGATTCATATGATAAAGAAATATTTATTTTATGTGGATATAAATGATGGATTTATTTATGTGGTTATAAATGAAGAAATTATTGTTGAGGTGTTTTATCAAGATTTTATCGATTGAGGTATTAAAAATTAAATCAAGGGTTTTAAGATATATTATGGGGTTATAATTTTTAATCCGACCGTTGGATTGTGGTAATTTTTGGGTATGTTATACATACATAAGTTGAGTATATGTCCACAAATTTTGAACCGTTAAAAATGCGAATGATTTGTTATGAATTTTAAGAGGTGTCTCGATTCGAAATTAGGGTTATAATTGATTTTGGTGGAAAATTCTAGAATTGAGTGGGCCCCACTTGTGGTTGGTGAAGAAATGTGCTGAATTTTATTTCAAATGTGGTGGGTGGCAATAGTAGCGAGTAAAGCCATCAGTGTAGCAATTCAAGTCTGCTTTTGCGGCTAACATTTTCCTATAAATAGAGGGCTAAGTTAGAATTGAAAATCACACCGTAAACAAAGTTTTCTCTTTCTCTATATATATTGAGCGTATTTTGTGAGTATTTAGATACTTTGAGAGTTGTTTGTTCAAGATAAGTTTCATTCAAAGATCACTTCCGACCTTTCCTTCCGGCATCGATTCTTTGAGGTAAGGGATGTTATTTTATTCTCAAATGATATTATTTCTTCAATATCATTATCTTTGAAATATTGGTTGGAACTTTTTATCAAATTTGGAACTTTTTCATGTCGGGGTTACTATTCATGAGTTACTTATTCACGAGTTACTATTCATGAGTTACTATTCACGATTCTTATTCACGAGTACTATTCATGAAGCGTAAAGATGTTTTTTTTGTGGAATTTCTATCTTTTGTGTTGAGAGTTACTATTCACGATATCTGACTATTCACGATATCTGACTTATTCACGAATCGGCAAGACTATTCAATTTAAAAATGAAAATTTTCTCTTTTCGTCCAAAATATCTATTTTTGGATACTAGCTTTGATTGATCCATGTTTTGATCATTCTTGAATTTTACACCACTATGATTATTTTTGAGGTATTGTTGGACATGGATAAAACAAAGTACTGAATCCTTAATCCTTAATCCTTGTCATTTTGTTTCACCGGATTCGCTCTTTAAAAATATTTTCATCATCCTCGCCTCTTAAATGATGATATTATTGAGTATCTTTGGCCCGTAGTGCAAAGATGAATGATTTCAAGAATATCTTTGGCCTCAGAGTGCAAAGATGAACAGGTGTTTAAATGAACATGACCAACTGATGAATATCTTTGGCCTTTAGTGCAAAGATGAACAGGTGTTGAGATGAACATGACCGATTGATGAATATCTTTGGCCTGTAGTGCAAAGATGAATATTTGATTTGAGATGAATATTGATTGATGTTACAGGGATAAAATATTGATGATGGACTGTTAAATTCATAGATTATAGTAGATTTCATTCTCTACGTAACTCTTCTATGAATTATTATTTCCGCTGCGAATATTGATCTGAAACTTGTTGTCTATTGTATTCTATTAAATTTTTCCCTGTTGAAGACTAACGATAATTTGTTGTATATTATCTTAGTCATAATATTCTTTACTGAGCTAGTTAAGCTCACCCTTTTCCTTTTTGTTCCATTCTTCTCAGGAGGCGAGAATATAGCGAGTACGAGTCGGGGTATGGAATGAAGGTTTTAGAAAGGATTGTTTAGTAGTCCTCACCATTTTTGTAAAATAATGTATCAATAAATGTGATGAGGATTTATTTGAGTATAAATATTGTCTAGAAGATAATATTTGTATTTAAACTCACGCTTTTCTTGTTGTAATAATAAAGTTGTAGTTGTTTACATACCATGTATTGACAACTCGAATGGGTGATGTATACCTATTTTGGGGGCGTCACAATGACTAATCGATGAATATCTTTGGCTGTAGTGCAAAGATGAATATTTGATTCCAGATGTATATTGATTGATGTTACGGGGATAAAAGATGAGCGATGAACTTTTAAATTCATACATAGAAGATAGTAGTTTGCATTCTCTACTTAACTCTTCTAATGAATTATTATTTCCATTGCGAATATTGATTTAAAATTTGTTGTCTATCAGTATTCTATTATATTTTTCCTGTCGTTGAAGACTAACGATAATTTGTTGTATATTATCTTAGTCATAATATTCTTCTTGAGCTAGTTGAGCTCACCCTTTTCCTTTTTGTTCCATTTTTCTCGTGGAGGCGAGAATATAAATGAAAGACGAGCCTGGGGTATGGAATGAAGATTTTAGAAAGGATTGTTTAGTAGTCCTCACCATTTTTGTAAAATAATGTATCAATAAATATGATGAGGATTTAATTGAGTATAGATATTGTCTAGAAGATAATATTTGTATTCAAACTCACAGTTTTACTATTGTAATAATAAAGTTGTAGTTGTTTCTGTACCATGTATTTGACAACTCAGAATAGGTGATGTATACCTATTTTGGGGGCGTCACATTAGTTATTATGTATATTTTATATATATATATATATATATATTATATTTTAATAGGTATTTAGCCTTGAAGCTTATAAATTAGAATTTTGAAATCAAATTGAAGTTATATATATTAAATTAAATTAATTAATTGTGTCGTCATAATTATAAAAGTTTTTAATAATAAATTTAATAGTATTATGTTATTAATGATTAGATTGTAATAAAATCTTATTAAATTATTTAAATTGACGGAGGGAATTTCAAGAATTTTTTTTTGAATATAAATTTTGGAGTATTAATAATTGATAAAAAGCGATGAGTAGAGGCATATTAAATAGATTATGAATTACTTTGGAATTATAAGTTTGGATTGTTTTTAATTTGAGGTGAATATGTTTAGGTCATGCGAATAACGTTTCGTATTTGATATCGTTGGCATTTGAGGGAAAGAATTTTGTGGAGTGTGCTATAAATGGTTTGGAAGTATCAGGTACGGATTCCGTACTCTTTCAGCGACATCCTTGTTAAATTTGATTTGTTCGTTTTGTCCCTTATTTCGAAATTCTGTTATTATTTCACATAATTATTTCTTGTGAAATTCATATATTTGTTTCATTTTGGAGTTGACACCTTGGACTCGTATTTGTACTCTTTGAATTAGGAAATCATGTTTAGTATTTATTTTAATAATTGTAGAGCGGTACATGTTGCTACCTTCCTTTGAGACTTTGTGACTAGAATTTGATTTGGTTCAACATGTACATATAAAACCCTTTTTGTAAATATTATGTCGCATGTGTTGTGACATGGTATTTTTGTTAGAATATACCGTAGGGTATACCTGAGCTATAACCACCGTAAGGTACCACAGCATGTCGCCTTGGCACGAGAGGCAATGACACTCTCCATGGCGGTGTGATTAGTCCACTGCCTCTCGCTTTGGGCTCCGGAGGAAGTGGGCCATTTGGTGTTTTGTTGTGGGAGGCGTATGGGTTAACCCTAGTTTTCTGTTCTGCGGATTGGTGATGTTGTGCCAAACACACCTATCTGATTTGCATACATTGGATTCGCGGTCCAATGTGTGATTTGTCTGTGTGGCATTATTTTGACTTGCCTGTGTGGCATTATTTTGATGTGCCTGTGTGGCATTATTTTGACTTGCCTGTGTGGCATTGTTTTGACTTGTCTGTGTGACAAGATATATTTCTGAGCTCAATCGGTATGAAATAACCCCAGCCATTTGTTTCAGCCTATTATTTTATTGTGTTAGTTTTGTTCGTTTCGTTTCAGTTCATTTCGTCTCCTTTCAATTAATTGGGTTAATTATTTCAGTTCATTATTTTCTTTACTCCTCTGTTTGTTTCGTTATTCCTGTTGGTTCAGATATATTCTATTCAGCTCTTTGGAGTTTTATTTTTGTCAGAGGCAATATTTTGTCTATGTTGATTTCGTATTTCAGTTGTATATCTTTTGTATCTTTATATCCGTACTGGACAATTGGCTCATGCTGTGTTTTTTTCTTTCGGCAGGTTTGCAGGGGTGATTCAAGGCTAGTGTGATGAAAGAGTTGTCTTTGACCATCTAGGTTGTTTTGATTTTTTTTTTTTTGATTATTTTGATTCTAGTTGGAGAATTATATTTAGTACTTCATTGATGGATATCATTATTAATATTTTGAAGTTATTAGTACTCTGTTTATTTATTTTGAGGTTTGTTGTGCTTTGCACGTGACCTCCCTTTCCTTTTCGGGAAGGAGGTGTTACAGCCAGCCTGTTGCACGTTCTCCTCGTTGGTGAGTAAAGGTGTCTTCACGGTCTCATTTACTCCACTGTTAACATTCTTAGTCGACATTCTCAAATACTGCCATAAAACACGGGTTAATTAAGGAAATCAACATATCACATAATATCTCTATATACTGACCAACTAACAAATAAGCTTAGGTAGGACACACTAGCGAAGGATTTACTCGTCTTTCCCCTCCTAGTTCTATTCCCCGATCTCCGCCAGAGATCATATCCCTAAGTTCTGATACCAACTGTGACGCCCCCAAAATAGGTATACATCACTTATTTTGAGTCGTCAATAACATGGTACAGAAACAACTACAACTTTATTAATACAACATATAAATCATGAGTTTAAATACAAATATTGCCATCTGCATAATATTCACACCCAAATAAGTCCTCATTATAATTATTGGTACATTATTTTACAAAATAGTGAGGACTACTAAGACAACTTTCTAGATCCATCATTCCACACCCCGACTAGAACTCGCTACATTCTCGCCTCCTGAGAAGAAAAATGGAACAAAAAGGAAAAGGGTGAGCTCAACTAGCCCAGTAAAGAATATTCTGACTAAGATAATATAGAACAAATTATCGTTAGTCTTCAACAGGGAAAAATCTGATAAAATACAATAGACAATAAGTTTCATATCAATATTCGCAGCGAAAATAATAATTCATAGATGAGTTACGTAAAGAATGAAATCTACTATAATCTATGAATTTAAAAGTCCATCATCATTATTTTATCCCTGTAACATCAATCAATATTCATCTTGAATCAAATATTCATCTTTGCACTTCAGGCCAAAGATATTCATCAGTTGGTCATGTTCATCTCAACACCTATACATCTTTGCACTACGGCCCAAAGATATTTATAAGAAAATCAACCATCTTTGCACTACAGGCAAAAGATATTCAATAATATCATCATTTAGACCGAGGATGATGAAAAATATTTTAAAAAAAACGAATCCAGTAAAACAAAAGAACAAATATTAAGGATTCGTACTTTAAACAATTCGAGTTCAAAAATACTTCATAAATAATCATAGTGAAGTAAAATTCAAGAATGATCAAAACATGGATACAATCAAAGCTAGTATCCATAATAGATATTTTGGATAAAATACTTAAAATTTAATTTTTCTCGTGAACGATTAGGCGTGATTCGTGAATAGTGTCGATTATCGTGAATAAGAACTCCGACACTAAAAAGACAAGAATTTCACAAGAAAAATCTTACCAATATTCGAGCATAATGATATTAGAAGAAATAATATCATTTAAATAAAATAATATTCCTTACCTTGGAAAACAAAGATTTTGATTTGGAATATTGGATATAGTCTTTGAAGGGACTTGCACCAGATATAAACACTCAAATTATCAAAATACTCACAAGAATACGCTTCGATAATATAGAGAGAAAAAGAGAAACTTCAGCTTTACGGTGTGATTTTCAATTCTAACATAAGCACCCTATTTATAAGAAAATGCTTAGAACACAAAAAGCGTAAAATTTAATAAATTAATAATATAATTTTCTCAAATTTCCTACGCCCACTTATTTGTCCCAAAACATCAGCCACCATGTGCCAAAACATTAAAAACGTTTTCTTAATTAAAATATTTTAAACTTCAAAAATTAATTATTCTGGAATTTCGGAACTTCAATAATTCATAATAAATAGCCATTTTATCAGATAAATTCAAACCACATGTCCTTTCTATAGGAAATTATATTCTCTACAACTTTGTAAGTTTAAGTTTTTTCAAATTCCAAGCAGAAGTTGACTGAAATCCACAAACGGACAATTTTACGGGCTATAAACCAATTTTAGTCAAAAATGGGGTCCAATTTACATGTTTAACATGTTTTAAACATTAATTGTAACAAAAATACTCCTCCTCATATACTCATATATCCCACATTCATTATAAAAATATCACCATTATTATATTATTAAAATATAATAATATATTTAAATGAATTATTTATCGAAAAAGATAAAATAACAATTTTTCAACAATTGTCACATTAAAATTTTCTCCATCTATATCCATATAAAATGAATATTTTCCTTATCATATAAATCAATAATTAATTATTCACAAATAATATTACGTAATCACAATATCGACAACCATGCAATTCCTGTGAAAGAGGGCTTTCCAATAAGGATTTCTCCTTCTTTGGCGCAATTAGGTGACTAAACCTCTCCTTAGATGTAACTTTCTAGACATTGCCAATAATGTTATCTAATAATATTATTCAAATAATATGAATTATTGATCCGATAATGAAAATATCACAGTAGTAGTGACAATTATTGAAACAACAATAATATAAAATATCGACTAAGCAATTATTGAATCAATAAAATAAAATATTGAATAAGAATTCATCAAATAATTATTGAGTAATGCCTTCCTACGTAAGAATCAATAATTGGTGCAATACTGCAGTGCTACTTCGTGTTTTAACCACCGGGTATTCCAACAAGATAATCTGCAAATAACTACGCCTGCTATTTATAAACAACTTATACTTGTCGCTTTCTTCATCCAATCGCTTTACGCATGGGCACACACAAGGTCATTGCGTCGTCATTTAATATTCCCCGACAAGAAGAAGAATATTTCACGACCAAACGAATATTCTCCGATAAAAATGAATATTTTATAACCACTTGCATATTTGAAATATTTGCGCATTTTGCCCATAACTAACCACATTAATCAAATCAACCCTTACTATTTCAAAATAATAAATAGAGAAAATTTAATTTTATATATAATAAGTTGGGGTCTTACAACCTCCCCTCCTTATGAAATTTCATCCTCGAAATTGACGTACGTACCTGGTGTTTCAAAAAGGTGAGGATACCTCGCTTTCATTTCCGTTTCCAACTCCCAGGTTATTTCCTCAATAGCATGGTTTCTCCACAACTTTAACTTGTAGTATGACCTTTGTACGTAAGACACGCTTCTTCATATCCAAGATCTTGACAGGTACTTCCTCGTACGTTAAGTCTTCGGCTATCTCATCTGGTTCTAACTCAATAATGTGGTTCAGGTCTTTCACATATTTATGAAGCACAGATATGTGAAACACATTATGAACACGAGACATACTTGGAGGCAACGCGAGTCTATAGGCTACATTTCCTACTCGGTCAAGAATCTAAAATGGACCAATAAATCATGGATTGAGCTTTCCTCTCTTCCCGAATCTTGTAACTCCCTTCCATGGGGCAACACGCAACAATACATGATCCCCAATACTAAATTCCACGTCCTTTCGATGAAGATCCGCATAACTCTTTTGTCGATCTTGAGCCTTTTGTATACGTTGTCGAATCATTTGGATCTTTTCCGTAGTCATACGTACCAACTCGGGTCCCAACAATGTTGCTTCACCCACCTCATCCCAAAATATTGAGAAATGACACTTTCGCTCATACAATGCTTGAATAGAGCCACACCTATACTTGCCTCGATAACTATTGTTGTAGGAGAATTCCACCAATGGTAAATACTTATCCCAACTCCTTTGAAATCTAGGACACGTAGTTTTAATAGATCTTCAAGAGTTTGAATAGTCTCTCTCGATTGTCCGTCCGCTTGAGGATAGTATGTCAAAATGAATCGTAAATCTGTGCCCATAGCTTTTTTGCAAGCTAACCCAAAATCGTGAAGTGAATCTTGGGTCACAATCAAACTATGGATACTTGGGCATGCCATGCAATCTCACAATCTCATTTACATATATATGAAGCAAGACGCGTTCGAGGAATATGTGAGACCCCGATTTTATGAATAAATATTTAATTTTCTCGAAATAATTTTTTGAATATTATGGTGTGGATTTGATATAATGTTATAGTTGTGGGTAGTATTTATAAATTCCGCAAAATATGCAAGTTGTTATATTATATTCGATTGGTCTGAGAATATTCGCTTTAAGTAGGAATATTCGTACAATCAAGCCGTATCATCATGGGTGGACCCCACAATGTAATTATTGTTGGATTAAAAAATGACAAAATATATTTATGAAAATAACTGGCGGAAGTTTTACTGCATTAATCTTGCTGAACTACTCGGTAGTAAAAGTACGATGAATACTGCTGCGGTTTACAAGTAGACACTAGATTGATTATTATTGCTTACGTGAGAAGTCACTCGCTTATACTCAATTATTGCTACAAGAATTCTTTGCATCATATCTCTCATATTATTGATTCGATTATTGTCACGCTTTCATCTCGCATAATATGTTATTTTATTAAATCAATAATCGAGACAAAGAAAGTTATTCATATTATTAAATTGCAATATTTACAATGTCTGAAGTTACATTAAGGAGAGGTTTGGTCACCTAATTGCGCGCCAATAGGGAGAAATCCTTGTTGGAAAGCCCCTTCTTTACTGGGAACGACCTGGTTGACAAATATTGTAAGACCCCAGCTTTTATAAATAAAGATGAATTTTTCTATAAATATTATTTTTGAATATTATGGAATAAATTTGATATAATGTTATAGTTGTGGGTAATATTTATAAATTTTGCAAAGTATGCAAGTTGTTATAAAATATTCGTTTGGTCGTGGGAATATTCTTTTTGTTAGGAATATTCGCATAATGGCTCAATCATTGGTGGACCCCACAATGTAATTATTGTTTGATTGAGAAAACGACAAAATATTTTATAAAAATAACTACGGAGGTGTTACCGTTAAAATCTGTTGAACTACCGGGTAAAAGTACAATGAATACGCGTGGTTGCATAAGAAGACACTAAGATTTATTATCGATGCTTACGTGAGGTCACTCACTCACCTGCTTCAATTATTATCTACGATAATTCACGTGCATCATATCTCTTATATTATTGATTCAATTATTGTCACAAAGATCATCTCAGATAATATGTTATAGTATTAAATCAATAATTGAGACGACAAGTTATAAATGATTAATAATTGTTGAAAGATTAAATATGTGTTGATGAAAAAAATGATTTGTGGTAAGTTTGATTATTTTATGGGGGCTCATATGTCATCATCTAAGAGTCTCTTCACAATAAGTAATTACCTTCACAATAGTAATTACCCTTGTCAATAAGTAATTACCTTCGCCAATAGTAATTACCCTTGTGAATAGTATTTACCTTCACAATAGAATTACCTTCGTCAATAAGTAATTACCCTTGTGAATAGTATTTACCTTCACCGATAAGTATTTACCTTCATTAATAGTAATTACCTTTACCGGACGTCGAACCACTTATCGCTTCACATTACAAAGCGCCGAACCACTTGTCGTTTCATATTACAAAGGCCAAACCAACACCGGTCAAGCCACTCACTTTCACACTTCTAGCAGCGGTCTTTAAGCTAGAAATCTTCTATAAATAGAGGCCTAGGGCTTCATTATTTTTTCACGAATTCATTCAAGCTATAGAGAGAAAGTATAGAGAGAATAAGAGAAGAAGAAGAGTATTTTGTTCTACACCTGTCTTTGTAGTATTCAATCTCCTACCAAATGTAGGGTGTTATTCTTTCTTATTCATGAAGAGAATCGTGTTATTCCATTGCTTATTATTCTGTTGGAATAACTCAGATACGCTTTTTACCTATACTTGGTGACATTCTTCTATGATTCTGCTGGAACATCTGTGCTCAGTGTGTTTTACACCCACCCGGTTCCGCTCTTTATTATTCTCGTTGGAACATCCTGCTCAAGCAGGTTTTTACACCGGACCGGTTCCGCTCTTTATTATTCTGCTGAACATCCTCGCTCAGGTGTTTTACACCGACTGGTTCCGTTTTATTATTATTCTGTTGGAACATCCATCTCAAGTGTTTTACACCTAACTCGGTTCCGCTCTTTATTATTCTGTTGGAATATCCTATCGTGTGTTTTACACCGGATCCGGTTCCATCTTTATTATTCTTTGGAACATCTTGTCGGTGTGAATTTCACCGACCGTTCCGTTATTTATTATTCTGTTGAATAACTTTTATCATGCGGGCCTATCGCATGCACGGTGATTTCTTTTGTAATTCCATTCTTTATTATACCCAAATTGGTTAAAACTTTGACTTCTATACTCCATGAAATTAGTGGAATATCCTCGATATTTAAGCTTCATCCAAAGATCTTTTCATGAAAATATTCTTCCGATCATTCTTGAATTTTACTCTACAAAACAATGTCATATTGATAATTTGGGCGTTAATAATTCTGGATAAAATAATTCTTGAACTTGTTTTATTGAATTCTTATATCATTGTCATCATCCTCATGTTTATATTTTTTTTTAAAGTCATCTCATGGCCCTGTAGTGCATAGATGGACTTGGTATGATTATGACCAGAGACTATTCTGTAATCATGACCGTAATGTTACAAATGATGTGGTAAAAATCCTCGATTAGTAGTAGTGCATTGATGGACAATTGTTGGCATGATCATGACCATTAATGAATACACAAATATTCTCAGCCCGTAGTGCATGAATAATTGTGGTCGTGATACTAAAGAATATCCTCGGTAGTAGTGCGAGGGTGATTCGATGATGTGAATATTTATTAAAGTCGAGTCTCAAATTTATAATAACGATGATGAAAACCTTTTAAAACCAAAAAGATAGTAGACTTTATTTTCTACTTGACTCTTTTAATGGATTGCATATTCCGCGCAGCTTAAACCGGTTGTCATCAATTTAACATTATTGAAGACTATTGATAATTTATTCTCGCATTATCTTAGTCATAATATTTCTTCTTGGGCTAGTTGAGCTCACCCTTTCTTTCACCGTTCTCTTCAGAAATGATAATATAGCCGGGACGAGTCGGGGAAATGAGTGATGGTCCCGAAGATAAGATTAGTAGTCCTCACTATTCGTAAAATAGTGTGATAATAACGTAATGAGGACTTTTTGTTTGAGTTTGTATAATATCTAGTAGACGATATTTGTATTTAACCTCACGCTTTATGTCGTATTGTATACCTACAGCAGTTATGTTAATAAGTTGTATTTAAATTACATGCACTATGTAAGTGTCGACCCAAGATGGGTGATGTATACCTAATTTTGGGGGCGTCACAGGTTGGTATCGTAGCTTAGGATATGATCCTGGCTAAGATGTGAGAATAGTACTAGGAGGGAGAGACGGGAATACCTTCGCTAGTATGACCTACCTAAGTTTATGTATTATTTTATTGGTTGGTCGGGAAGATAGGGATAATTTGTTACATGTCAATTAACCTTTTGTTTTGTGGCGATGTCTGAAAATGACATCCGAGAATGTAGAGAATAAAGAATGGAGCGCAGCGAT
Source organism: Panax quinquefolius (assembly GCA_020205615.1). Lineage (NCBI taxonomy): Eukaryota > Viridiplantae > Streptophyta > Magnoliopsida > Apiales > Araliaceae > Panax > Panax quinquefolius. The sequence goes on from CM035157.1 coordinate 5,213,356, forward strand.
CGTTGATTCACCACATATCAATAATCGTGATAAATGTGCATCAGAAGGCGATAATCCTCACGCAAACAACAACACCGACCAAATGATTTAATGATCAAATGTTCGAGGCTTTATGCAATTTATGCAACAAAGAAAGCGAGAGCGACTCTCTGCCCAAAACGTAGGTGGAAACACGGAAAACTCTCGGTGGGCACCGCTAAACAATTTAAGGAGCTGGGACCACCGGAGTTTAAGGGAGAGCCAAAACCACTTCGCGCGAAGCATGGATAAAGCAGATTACCAAGATATTTGATGTCTTGGGATGCTCCGAGGAGCAAAGGTTCCCTTCACGCTTTTATGTTATAGCGGAGAGGCGGACATCTTGGTGGGAATCGGTAAACGCACTCAACCAAATTGTGATCAAGATATCTTGGGAGAAGTACCAGAGTCGTTCAACGACAAATACTTTCCCGAAAGTATTCGCCACACGAAGGAGGTGGAGTTTATCAAGTTGGAACAAAACAATACGACCGTGTCGCAATACGAGGCAAAATTTGCGGAGTTATCACTATTTCATCCCACTTGGTGGATAATGAAGAGAGAATGGCGCCGAATGTTTTTAAGAGGTTTGAAGTCGAGATATACGTCCAACATCTTATTTCTCATAAACTGTGTTTGTATTCGGATGTTGTAAATAGGGCTCAGTTAGTGGAGCGCGATAATGAGTCAACGCAACTAAAAGAGAGCAGCCGGCAAAATTATAATACCAACGAGAATAGTCATCGAGGCGGTGACAACAAGCGTGGAGGGAATCAACAGCCGATATGGTAACCACTTGGTGGTAATCGTACAAAACAATAAGAATGGACATTTCAAGAAAAGGAGATTCAAGAATGATGGAAAGACGTCGTAAGACAAAGACCCATTGTTAAGGAAGGAGAAAGACCACCTATCATATGCTTCAAATGCGGAGGAGAGGACACATCGATCCAAACTGCGCCATGCCGTCTAAAGCAAGCGTGTTATAATTGTGGAAGAGAAGGTCACTTAGCTCGATTTTGTCGCCATCAAGACAAATTCACTAGGATGGAGGCACCAAAGGCCATCCCGTAAAATTCAAACCCAGTAGTCTGAGAGAGAGCATTTGTTGTGACCTCCCAAAGAGCAAGGAATCCGAATGAGGTCATCACGGGTAAGCTTATCATAAACTCTAATGAAGTCTATACTTTATTTGATACCGGGATTCTACCATTCTTTTATTTCTCCTACTTGGCGCCATCGATTAAATTTGACTCGAGAAAATTAGACTTTGACTTATCTCGTGGAAACTCCGCTGGGAGAAACCTTCATTACATCCACCGCTTATAAGTCTTGTTTGGTTCAAATCGGTACCTCTCACATTACCTCGTCGATCTTATTTCATTAAAAATACTTGCATTTGACGTGATTCTGTGGATTGATTGGTTAACTACTTATCATGCAAAAATTGATTGTTTTCGTAAGGTTGTTAGCTTTCATATTCCTAATCAACCTATTATGCGAATTCAAACGACCAAACCATTAAAATCAATCACGGCCATCTCAAGCCATAAAGCTATTCGTTTATTGAAAAACGGATGTCAAGCTTTCTTAGCTCATGTCACGATTTAAATAAAATACGCCGCTTTAAAACGATATTCCTATTGTTAATAAATTTCTGACGATTCTCAAAGAACTTCCCTGGCCTACCCCGAGGCGTGAAATTGAATTTTGTATCGACTCGAACCCTGCATAAAAACCTATTTCCAAAGACCCATATCGAATGGCTCCTATCAACTTCGTGAGTTAAAGACCCAACTGCAGGAATTGTTAGACATTGGCTTTATTCGTCCCTAGTACTTCTCCTTGGGGTGCTCCTGCTCTATTCGTGAAGAAGAAAGATGGGAGTATGCGACTTTGTATTGATTATCGGGAGTCAATCATGTCACCATCAAAATAGGTATCCATTGCCACGTATTGATGACCTGTTTGACCAAATAGCAAGGAGCCAAATTCTTTTCAAAGATTGATCTTCGTTCCTGATATCACCAATTGAAGATTAGAACCGTGACATTCCAAAGAGACGGCTTTCGTAACTCTAAGACGGGCATTATGAATTCCTAGTCATGTCCTTTGATCGACTAATGCTCCTCGCCGCCTTCATGGATATGATGAACCGAGTATTCAAGGAATATTTAGATCACTTTGTGGTCGCCTTTATTGATGACATCCTTATTTATTCCAAAAGGCGTGAAGATCATGAGCAACACTTGAGGTCGACACTCAAAAGCTTCGTGAATATAAGCTTTATGCCAAGTTGAAGAAATGCGAGTTCGGCTTGAAGAAGTAGCATTCCTTGGGCACGTGGTATCAAGTTATGGAATATCCGCTGACCAAAGAAAGATCAAGCTATTCAAAGTCGGAACAACCTAAATCGATGACCCAAGTCACGTAGCTTTCTTGGTTTAGTGGTTATTATCGGAGATTCGTGGAAGGATTTTCTCGAATCGCTATTCCATTGACTCAAATTGACTTTGAAAGATACAAAGTTCTATTGGAGCGAAGAATGTGAGAAGAGTTTTCAAGAACTCAAGAGGAGACTTATTTCAAAGACTGCTCGACAATACCATCCGCTCGGAGGATTTGTCATCTACAAGTGATGCTTCTGCAAAGGGTTGGGATGTGTTCTTATGCAACATGGAAAAGTTATAGCCTATGCCTCGCGACAACTCAAAGAATATGAGAGGAATTATCCTACTCATGATCTAGAGTTAGGCAAATGTTGTCTTCAGACTTAAAATTTGGAGGCATTACTTGTATGGGGAGAAAGTGGAGATCTTTACGGATCATAAAAGCCTCAAATATTTCTTCACTCAAAAGGAACTCAACATGCGACAACGACGTTGGCTTGAACTGCTGAAAGATTATGATCATACCATCCAATACCATCCTCGAAAAGCGAACGTGGTAGTGACGATTGAGTAGAAAATCATATGCAAGTACGAAAAGCGATATTGTCAACGCAAAGGCCCATTTTGTGTGACTTGCAAAGGATGGAGATAGAATTAAAGACTCGAGGACGCGTGTGATGATAAGCGAGTATACGAGTAGAACCGACTTTAATTGATAAAGTTAAAGCCGCTTCGAAGCTACGGACACTGAGTCGATGCGATGAGGAAGAAAGTGCAAGAAGGTGCTATCACAGGAAGCAAGAATCGATGAAGAAGGAATACTTGAGTCAACTCCGCACTTTGTGTTCCTAACGACCTGATTTAAAGTATAATATCACGATGGAGGCACACAACACACCATTTGCAATCCATCTTGGGAGTACCAAAATGTATCATGATATTCGCCATACATTTTGGTGGAGTAATATGAAGAGAGAGATAGCGCCGCTTATCTCAAGGTGTCTAACTTGTCAACGAGTTAAAGCGAGCATCAAGTACCAAAAGGTCCATTGCAAACCACTTGAAATTCCGAATGGAAGTGGGAGCACATTACCATGGATTTCATTCACCGGCCTTCCTAAGGTTTCTCAAGGCATTGATGCGATTTGGGTCATTGTTGATAGGTTGACCAAGTCTGCTCATTTCTTACCGATACGAGAAACTTATACACTTGAACGTCTTGCTCAGATGTACATAAATGAGATTGTAAAGATCGCATGGTATCCGCAGATCCATAGTTTCGATCGAGACCCAAGATTCACTTCACGATTTTGGGTTAGTTTGCAAAAAGCTATGGGCACAGACTTTCACGATTTAGCTCTCGGCATATCATCCTCGATTTTGACCGGACGAATGAAGAGGACTATTCAAACTCTTGAAGATCTATTAAGACTCTGTGTCCTTGATTTCAAGGGAGTTGGGACAAGTTCTTACCATTGGTGGAGTTTTCCTCACAACAACAGCTTATCAAGCAAGTATCGGCATGGCTCCATTCAAGCGTTGTATGGAAGAAAGTGTCGCTTCTCCAAAGATATCTTTGGGATGAGGTGGGTGAAGCAACGTTGTTGGGACCAGAGTTGGTACGTATGACTACGGAAAAGATTCAAACGATCCGACAACGTATAAAAACCTCACAAAATCGATAAAAAGAGTTATACCGATCTTCATCGAAAGGACGTGGAATTGATATAGGAGATCATGTGTTTGTTAAGAGTCGCTCCATGGAAAGGAGTTACAAGATTTGGAAAGAGAGGAAAACTTAACCCTCGATTCATCTGGCCCATTTTAATCCTCGATCGAGTAGGAATCGCGGCCTATAGACTGCTTTCATGCCAAATATGTCTCGTGTTCATAACGCTTTTCACATATCTATGTTACGTAAATATGTGAAAGACCCGAACCATATTATTGAGTTAGAACCCATTTAAATAGCGGAAGATTTGACGTATGAAGAGGTTCCCTGCTCAAATTTTGATAAGAAGGAACATATTCTACGCTCCAAGGTTATACCTCAAGTCAAAGTTTTGTGGAGGAACCACGATGTTGAGGAAATGACTTGGGAGTTAGAATCAAATGAAATCAAGGTATCCTTACCTCTTCGACATACCGTAAGTATCGCATACCCTAATTTCGAGGGGATGAAATTTCATAAGAAGGGGAGGTTGTAAGACCCCGAATTTTATAAATAAAGATGAATTTTTCTATAAATATTATTTTGAATATTATGGAATAAATTTGATATAATGTTATAGTTGTGGGTAATATTTATAAATTTTGCAAAGTATGCAAGTTGTTATAAAATATTCATTTGGTCAGGAATATTCTTTTTGTTAGGGAATATTCGTATAATGGCTCAATCATTGGTGGACCCCATAATGTAATTATCATTGTCCTGATCGAGAAAACGACAAAAATATTTTATAAAAATAACTATGGAGGTGTTACCGTTAAAAGCTGTTGAACTACCGGTGGTAAAAGTAAAGAATGGCTGTGGTTGCATAAGTAGACACTACAGATTTATTATTGATGCTTACGTGAGAAGTCACTCACCTATGCTCAATTATTCTTCTACATAATTCACGATCATATCTCTTATATTATTGATTCAATTATTGTCACAAGATCATCTCGTATAATATGTTATAGTATTAAATCAATAATTGAGACGACACGTTATAAATGATTAATAATTGTTGAAAGATTAAATATGTGTTGATGAAAAAAATGATTTGTGGTAAGTTTGATTATTTTATGGGGGCCTCATATGTCATCATCTAAGAGTCTCTTCATCGATAGTAATTACCTTCGTCAATAGTAATTACCTTGTCAATAGTAATTACCTTCGTCAATAGTAATTACCCTTGTGAATAGTATTTACCTTCATTCAATAAGTAATTACCTTCGTCAATAGTAATTACCCTTGTGAATAGTATTTACCTTCGTCAATAGTATTTACCTTCGTTAATAGTAATTACCTTTACCGCACGTCCAAACCACTTGTCGTTTCACATTACAAAGCGCCGAACCACTTGTCGTTTCACATTACAAAGGCGTCAAACCACCGTCAAGCCACTCGCCTTTTCACACTAGCGGTGCTAAGCTAGAAATCTTCTATAAATAGAGGCCTGAGGGCTTCATTATTTTCACGAATTCATTCAAGCTATAGAGAGAGAAAGTATAGAGAGAATAGAGAGAGAAGAAGAAGAGTATTTTGTTACTACACCGCCAAGCAAAGATTCAATCTCCTACCAAATGTAAGGGGTGTTATTCTTTCTTATTCATGAAGAGAATCTGTTGTTATTCCATTTGCTTATTATTCTCATTGGAATAACCTCAGATACGCCATTTTACCTATACTTGGTGACATTCTTCTATGATTCTCATTGGAACATCCTCATGCAGTGTTTACACCGGACCGGGTTCCGCTCTTTATTATTCTCATTGGAACATCCTCGTGCGTGTGTTTTACACCGGACTGGGTTCCGCTTTTTATTATTCTGTTGGAACATCCTGCATGCGGTGTTTTACACCGGACTCGGTTCCGCTCTTTATTATTCTCATTGGAACATCCTGCTGCGTGTTTTACACCGGACTGGTTCCGCTCTTTATTATTCTGTTGAATATCCTATCGTGTGTTTTTACACCGGATCCGTTCCATCTTTATTATTCTGTTGGAACATCTTGTTTGCAGTGAATTTCACCGACTCTGGTTTCCGTTATTTATTATTCTCGTTGGAATAACTCATCTGCATGCGGCCTATCGCATGCATGGTGATTTCTTTTGTAATTCCATTCTTTATTATACCCAAATTGGTTAAAACTTTGACTTATACTCCATGAAATTAGTGGAATATCCTTGATATTTGCGTTTCATCCAAGATATCTTTTCATGAAAATATTCTTCCGATCATTCTTGAATTTTACTCTCTACAAAACAAAGATCATATTGATAATTTGACGTTAATAATTCCTGGATAAAATAATTCTTGAACTTGTTTTATTGAATTCTTATATCATTGTCATCATCCTCATGTTTATATTTTTTTAAAGTCATCTGTGGCTTTGTAGTGCATAGATGGACTTGGTATGATTATGACCGAGAGACTATTCGTAATAATCATGACCGTAATGTTACAAATGATGTGGTAAAAATCCTCGATGGTCAGTAGTGCATTGATGGACGATTGTTGGCATGATCATGACCATTAATGAATACACAAATATTCTCGGCCCGTAGTATGAATAATTGTGGTCGTGATACTAAAGAATATCCTCGGCCAGTAGTGCGGGGGTGATTCGATGATGTGGAATATTTATTAAAGTTTGAGTCTCAAATTATATAACAAAGATGAAAACCTTTTAAAACCAAAAGATAGTAGACTTTATTTTCTACTTGACTCTTTTAATGGATTGCGATATTCACTGCAGCTTAAACCGGTTGTCTATCGGTTTAACATTATCAAGACTATTGATAATTTATTCGCATTATCTTAGTCATAATATTTCTTACCGGGCTAGTTGAGCTCACCCTTTCTTTCACCGTTCTCTTCGAAAATGATAATATAAATTGACGAAGCCTGGGAAATGAGTGATGGTCCTGAAGATAAGATTAGTAGTCCTCACTATTCTCAAAATAAAGTGATAATAATCAGAATGAGGACTTTTTGTTTGAGTTTGTATAATATCTAGTAGATTTATATTTGTATTTAACCTCACGCTTTATGTCGTATTGCATACCGGCAGCTTATGTTAATAAGTTGTATTTAAATTACATGCACCATGTAAGTGTTTACCCAAGATGGGTGATGTATACCTAATTTTGGGGGCGTCACAAATATTGTAAGTTATAATATTAATGATGAATATTATTAAAATTGAAGTTGTGCTCGGAGTTGAATTTGGAGACGCGGACGTGATATTTGAGTCCGGAATGATGAAATTAGTAAAAATAGACTATAAACACAAAATTTTCCGAATTTTACTATTTGGTCAAAAAGTCAACAGTTGACTTTTTTGAGAAAAGTCAAACTTTGAAATTCAAAATTTATATTTTTGATAAAAATAATATCATTGTGTTGGAATTATTTGTGTTAGTGAAAATCAACATTTATTTCGATAATAATTGATGTCTGGAGGTTATATTGACCAATCGGGTATTTAACCGGATAAATGAGCAATTGATTTCTATTATTTCACATGATTATAACTATTTGTTCACATGTGTATACTATTGTTTCACATTCTTGTTACTATTAAGGGAGTTGGTGCAAGATTGATAATACTTGCATGACTAAGTTAAAAATGGAGGTATAGATGGAGGTACTATACTATAATTCGTATTTTCACATGTCTAGGACTATTGATTCACATGATTTACTATTGAATCACATTATTTACTATTAGGGGAGGTGGTGCAAGTTTGATAATACTTGCATGACTAAATTAAAAATAAAGAAAAAGTTAGAGGTATTGTACTGTAATATTTCGAGCCCCAAAACGTGCAATTATTGAAACTATATTTTTCTATAAATAAAAGCTCATTCTTCCTTCATTTCTCACCAATTCACTAAAGCTATAGAGCAATTACTATAGAGAGAAATTGTAGAGAGAAAATCTGTAGAAGAAGAGAAGCCTGCTACCTCACTACTCCTATATCCAATTTCTTTCAAAGGTAAGGGGTATTATTTCTTCCAGATTCATGAAGAAACTTCATTATTCCACTCTTTATTATTCTCATTGGAATAACTCAGATATTGTGCTGCCTACCCTATACTTGGTGAAATTCTTCATTATTCCATTCCTTATTATTATGTTGAATAACTTTGCTTTATCAGTACCGCATACATGGTGAAATTCTTCTATTATTTCGTTCTTCATTATTCTGTCGGAATATCCTGTCTGTGTGTTTACGCCGGACTTGGTTCCATTATTTATTATTCCGTATTTATTATTATTCGCTTTAATATCCTATCTGTAATGCGTTGACGTGGGACTTTCTGTTCCATTATTTATTATTAAAGTCTTTATTATTACGCTTTAATATCCTCACATACGTGAGTTTTACGCCGGACCTGGTTCCGTTATTTATTATTCTATTGGAATAACATGTCTATGCGAAGTACCGCATGCATGGTGATTTCTGTTGTTATTCAATTCTTTATTATTCTGTTGGAATATCCCGCTTGGTCATGACATTACGCTGACACGGTTCCGTTATTTATTATTCTCATTAGATAACTTGTCATGCTAAGTCCGCATGCACGATGATTTCTTTTGTTATTCCATTCTTTTATTATACTCAGTTGGTTAAAGTTTTGACTTTCTATACTGCCATGAAATATCATTTTATTTGGTATTTTCTCATTACGAGTTACTATTCATGGTTTCTATTCACCCTGATTATTATTCACTCTAGTATTATTCACTTTCGGGTTATTCGGGGCACTTTTTATGTTAATACTATTCACGAGTTACTATTTATGGGTTACTATTCACCTAAATTACTATTCACCGAATATTATTCACTCGGGTGTTTGAGTACTTTTCATGTTGGGTACTATTATTCACGGTACTATTCTCAAGTACTATTCACGAGGTACTTATTCACGACGAAAAATTAATTCTTTTCTCATCCAAATTATTTTTGGTGCATGAATATTATTCTTGAATTTTACTCTACATAAAGTATCATGTTGACAATTTGGACGTTATTAGTTCTCGGATAATTTAATTCTTGAACTTGTTTTATTGAATTCTTATATCATTGTCATCATCCTCATGTTTATATTTTGTTGAAAGTCATCCGCATGGCTCAGTATTGCATAGATGGACTTGGTATGATTATGACCGTGGATTATTCGGTATAATCATGACCGTAATGTTATAAATGATGTGATAAAAGTCCTCATCGTCTGTAGTGCATTGATGGACGATTGTTGGCATGATCACGACCATTGATGAATACATGAATGTCCTCGGCAGTAGTGGTGAATAATTGTGGTCGTGAAACTAAAGAATATCCTTGCCATAGTGCGGGGTGATTCGATGATGTGGATTATTTATTAAAATCGAGTCCCAAATGATAAAAGTGATGAAAAACCTTTTAAATCATAAAAGATAGTAGATTTTATTCTCTACTTGACTCTTTTAATGGATTGCTTGTTCATTACCGCAGCTTAAACTTGATGTCTATTGTACTTTATCAGTTTAACATTGTTGAAGACTAATGATAATTTATTCTGCATTATCTTAGTCATAATATTTCTTACTGGGCTAGTTGAGCTCACCCTTTTGCTTTCATTGTTCTCTTCAGGAAATGAGAACGTAGCGGGGACTAGTCGGAGAACGGAGTGACGGTCCAGAGGATAGCATTAATAGTCCTCACTATTCTGTTAAATAGTGTGACAATAAATGTAATGAGGACTTAATTCTGAGAGTGGATATTGTCTAGAAGACAATATTTGTATTAAAACTCACATCTCTTTTGTTGTATATTAAATATTGTATTTGTATTCTGTACCATGTATTTAGCGACTCAGGATAGGTGATGTATACCTATTTTGGGGGCGTCACAGAATAAGTCTCCCGTATCGGCAAGAAATGAGCCGACTTGGTTAATCTATCAACAATAACCCAAATAACATTTATGCCTTGAGAAACCGTGGGAAGACCCGTAACGAAATTCATGGTAATGTGTTCCCACTTCTATTTCGGAATCTCAAGTGGTTGCAATGGACCCTTAGGCACTTGATGCTCCGCCTTTACACGTTGACAAGTTAAACACCTAGAGATAAACTTCGCGATCTCTCTCTTCATATTGTTTCACCAAAATGTATGTTGAAGATAACGATACATTTTGGTACTTCCAAGATGGATTGCAAATGGTGTATTGTGTGCCTCCATCATGATCTTGTTCTTTAAATCAGAATCGTTAGGAACACAAAGTCTGGAGTGGACTCGAAGTATTCCTTCTTCATCGATTCTTGCTTCTGGAATAACACCCTCTTGTATTTTCTTCTTCATACGCATAAGCTCCGGGTCTGTGGCTTGAGCAACTTTAACTTCATCGATTAAAGTTGGTTCTATGCGTATACTTGACATCATCGCACTCGTTCCTGCATATGATCTTCTACTCCACGCGTCAGCTACCACGTTTGCTTTTCCAAGATGGTATTGAATGGTGTGGTCATAATCTTTTAACAGCTCGAGCCAACGTCGTTGTCGCATGTTGAGTTCCTTTTGGGTGAAGAAATATTTGAGGCTTTTATTATGACGCCCCCAAAATTAGGTATACATCACCCATCTTGGGTAGTCAGATACATGGTACAGAATTTAAATACAAATTACTAATATAACTGTCGTGTACAATACGACATAAACTGTGAGTTTGAATACAAATATTATCTACTAGATATTATACAAACTCAAAAGGAGTCCTCATTACAATTATTATCACACTATTTCACGTAATAGTGAGGACTACTAATGCTATCCTCTGGACCATTACTCGTTCCCCGACTCGTCTCCAATTTATGTTCTCATTTCACGAAGAGAATAAAGGAAAGAAAGGGGTGAGCTCAACTAGCCCAAAGAAGAAATATTATGACTAAGATAATGCGTAATAAATTATCATTAGCCTTCAACAAATGTTAAACCGATAAAATATAATAAACATCAAGTTTAATCTGCAATGAACAAGCAATCCATTAAAAGAGTCAAGTAGAAAATAAAATCTACTATCTTTTATGATTTAAAAGGTTTTTCATCATCATTATAATACCGAGACTCGCTTTTAATAAATAATCCACATCATCGAATCACCCCTTGCACTACTACGCCAAGGATATTCTTTAAGATCACGACCACAATTATTCACCTTCTACGGGCGAGAATAGTTGTGTATTCATTAATGGTCATGATCATGCCAACAATCGTCCATCAATGCACTACTGCCACCGAGGATTTTACCACATCATTTGTAACATTACTTGGCCATGATTACATCAATAATCTCTCGGTCATAATCATACCAAGTCCATCTATGCACTACAGCCATGTATTTACTTTTAAAAAAATATAAACATGAGGATGATGACAATGATATAAGAATTCAATAAAACAAGTTCAAGAATTATTTTATCCGGAGAATTTTTAACGTCCCAAATTGTCAACATGATATCGCTTTTGTAGAGTAAAATTCAAGAATGATCGGAAGAATATTTTCATGAAAAGATCTTCGGATGAAACGCAAATATCAAGGATATTCTACTAATTTCATGGAGTATAAAGTCAAAGTTTTAACCAACCGGGTATAATAAAGAATGGAATAACAAAAGAAATCACCACGCATGCGGTACTTCAGCGTGACAAAAAGTTATTCCAATGTAATAATAATAACGGAACCGTGTCGGTGAAATTCACACCGGCGGTGATGTTCCAATGTAATAATAAAGATGGAACCGGATCCGGTGTAAACACACATATAGGATATTCCAATGTAATGATAAAGACGGAACCAGTCCTGTAAAAAACACATGATGTGATGTTCCAACAGAATAATAAAGACTTTTAACCGTGTTCTGTTAAAACACATGCATGTGGATGTTCCAATAATAATAATAAAGACGGAACCAGTCCTGTAAAACACACGCATGTGATGTTCCAACGAGAATAATAGAAGAATGTCACCAAGTATAGGGTAAACCATGTATATAAAAGTTATTCCAATGTAATAATAAGCAATGGAATAACAACACTTTCTTTCATGAATAAGAAAGAATAACACCCCTACGAGTACAAAAAAATAATATTCCCTACCTTGAAGAACTGAATATTGGCAAAGTGAAGTAGCAAAATACTTTTCTTCTTTCTCTCTATAGTTTCTCTCTGTAGAGTTTCAAATGAATTCGTAAGAAAATAATGAAGGAATGAGCTTCTATTTATAGGAAAATAGAATGCATAGTAATTAATCCATGAAACTATTCCAGTATTGATTTACTTTAATCGATGGTCCATATTTAAAGCAAAATCTTTTAAATAAAATATAATATATTCTATTTATATAAAACATTTTACTATGCAAACACTATGCAACACTATGCAAAACACACTATGCAAAATACTATGCAACACTATGCATAATAAAATATAATATATTTTATTTATAGAATAACTTTAATAAAGTATTCATTTTATATAAAAGATGTTTCGCTTTTATTACGTTAATAATACTGAATAAAACAAAACGTCATTATCGCTATAATAATTCATATTATTAATCGAATGATAATGGAATCAAACCGAGGTGACTTCTCACATAAGCATCAATAATCAATATCGTGTGCTACTATGCAACCACACGTACATCGCATTTTTTTACTACCGAAGTAGTTCAACAAAGATCAACCAGTAAAACTTCCGCCGTTATTTCAATAAAATATTTTTATCGCTTTCAATCCGAAATGATAATTACGTAGTGGGGTCCACCAATGATTGAGTCGTTATGCATTAATATTCCTCGCTAAACCGAATATTCCCGACCAATCGAATAATATAACCACTTGCATACTTTGCAAAATTATAAATATTACCCACAACTATAACATTATATCAAATTTATTCCATAATATTCAAAAATAATATTTATAGAAAATTCATCTTTATTTATAAAAGTTGGGGTCTTACATTTATGGTCTGAATATATCTCCACTTTCTCTCCATATAGATAAGGCCTCCAGATCTTTAATAGAAAATTGATCGGGCCGCCAACTCTGAGATCATGAGTAAGATAATTCCTCTCATATTCTTTAAGTTGTCGCGAGGCATAGGCTATGACTTTCCCACATTGCATGAGAACACATCCTAACCTTTTGCCTGAAGCATCATTGTAGATAACAAATCCATCCGAACCAGATGGTATTGTCAGAATAGGTGCCAAAATGAGTCTCCTCTTGAGCTATTGGAAACTCTCCCCGCATTCTTCGCTCCATACGAATTTTGTATCTTTCCGAGTCAGCTGAGTTAACGGAGTAGCGATTCGAGAAAATCCTTCCACGAATCTCCGATAATAACCAGCTAAGCCCAAAAAGCTACGATTTTGATTCTGACTTTTGTTGCTCTAACTTTGTATTGTCTCAATCTTCACGGGTCAACAGATACTCCATGTTTTGACACCACGCACCCAAGGAATGCTACTTCTCAAGCCAAAATTCGCATTTCTTCAACTTGGCATATAGCTTATTTTCACGAAGCCTTTGAGTACTGCTTGAAATGGTGCTCATGATCTTCACTTAAGCATTTGGAATATATGAGAATGTCATCAATAAAGACAACAACGAATCGATCCAAATAGTCCTTGAATACTTTGTTCATCATATCCATGAAAGCCATGAAGCATTAGTCAATCCAAAAGACATGACTAAAAATTCATAATGCCCGTGTCGAGTTACGAAGGCGTCTTTGAATATCCTCGGTTCTAATCTTCACCGATGATATCCGAATCGAAGATCGATCTTTGAAAAGAATTGTGCTCCTTGCGATCGGTCAAACAGTCATCAATACGAGGTAACTGACACCTATTCTTGATGGTGACATGGTTCAATTCTCGATAGTCAATACAAAAATCGCATACTCCCGCTTTTTCTTCTTTACAAATAAAACAAGAGCACCCTAAGGTGATGTACTAGACGAATGAAACCGATGTCCAACAACTCCCCGTAGTTGGACCTTTAACTCTTGAAGTTCAATAGAAGCCATTCGATATGGGGTTTTAGAAATGGGCTTTGTACAGTTCAAGATCAATAAAGAATTCAACTTCACGTTCTGGGGGTTGGCCGGGAAGTTCTTCAGGAAACACGTCAAGAAATTTACTAATAACAGGAATATTATTCAAATATGACGTATCTTTATTCAAATCCATAACATGGGCTAAGAAAGCTTGACATTCGTTTTTCAATAAACGAATAGCTTTATGACTAGATATGACAGTGATTGATTTTAATGGTTTAGTTGCTTGAATTCGTACAACAGGTTGGTTAAGAATATGAAAACTAACAACATTACGAAAACAATCAATTTTGGCATGATGAGTAGTTAACAAATCAATCCATAAAATCACATCAAAAGCAAGTATCTTTAAAGAGATAAGGTCAACAGGTAATGTGATGGTGCCAACTCGGATCAAACAAGATTTATAAACAGTGGATGTGATGAAAGTTTCTCCTAACGGAGTCTCCACAGATAGGTCAAAATTTAATTTCTCCGAAATTAAGTTTAAATGTTGAGCACAAGCAGGAGAGATAAATGAATGGGTAGCATCGGTATCAAATAAGGTATAAACTTCACAAGAATTTATGATTAGCTTACCCGTGATCACCTCGTTTGGGTTCCTTGTATTTTGACCAGTCACGACAAACGCTCTTCTAGGAACCGTTGACTTTGACTTTTCTAGGACAGCCTTTTGAGTCACCATCCCCGCTGAACTTGGTTTCGCTACCGTACAATCTCGAGCGATATGTCCTTCTTTTTCATAATTATAGCATACCTTGAACTGTTGTGGGCAGTTTGGGCTGATATGTCCCTCTTTTCCACATTTATAAAGATAATGACCGGTGGTCGTTCTCCTACCTTAGAACCATTCTTCTTTGGTGTTGACGTCTTCACATGGTCGTTGTTGAATCTCCCCTTTTTAAAATCTCTCCCCGACTCGCTTCTTCTATTTTCATGGCCATGATTACCACCAGAGTGGTTACCATTCTTGTCCGTATTTTTCTTTCTCCGTTGGTTATCGTTGTTACGATGATTTCTTTGTCACACCGGATGATCTTGGTTGTGGTCCCTTGGTTGAACGTATTTCGTTATCTCGCCTAATAATTGAGCCCCGTGCTGACAACATCCGAATAGAGAGAAAATTTATGAGAATGAGATATCGACGTATCGCCGGTTTCAAACCTCTTAAAACATCCGCCATAATGTTCCTCATTCTCCACCAAATGAGGTGCAAACCTCGATAACTCGCAAACTTCGCCTCGTCTTTGGGACACCGTCATGTTATTTTGTTCCAATCTAATAAACTCTACTTCCTTCATATGATTTAATACTTTCGAGAAAGTACTTATCATTGAACAGCTTTGAAACGCCTCCCAAGACATCTTGAGTGAAAAGTACTGGATGGGTACGCTTCATGATTCCCACCAAGAATCGCCTCATTACTGAACATAAAGGTGGCGAATGGAACCTTCTGTTCCTCTGTGCATCCCAAGACATCGAATATCTTGCTAATTTGTTTGACCCACGTTTTTGCCTTAATCGGATCCGGCTTTCCCCAGAATTCTGGTGGTCCCAACTCTTTGAACTGCTTGGATGTGACAAACCGTGCGTTGTTATCATTTCCACCTGTATTTTGTACACGAATCTCTCTCGTCTGATTTTGCATGAACTACAAAAAGCTTCTAAACATCCCATCATTTATCATCTGCTCAGTGGTGTTGTTCATAGGAGGAACATTGTCAGCCTGTTGCACGTTCTCCTCGTTGGTAAGTAAAGGTGTCTCCACGGTCTCATTTACTCCACTGTTAACATTCTTAGTCGACATTCTCAAATACTGCCATAAAACAAGGGTTAATTAAGAAAATCAACATATCACATAATATCCCTATATACCCACTAACTAACAAATAAGCTTAGGTAGGACACACTAACGAAGGATTTACTCGCTCTCCCTCTAGTTTTATTCCCCGATCTCCGTCGGAGATCATATCCTTAAGCTCGATATTAACTATGACGCCCCCAAAATAGGTATACATCACCTATTTTGAGTCACAATAATATGGCATGTAAACAACTACAACTTTATTAATATAACATATAAATCATGAGTTTAAATACAAATATTGCCATCTGACAATATTCACACCCAAATAAGTCCTCATTACAATTATTGGTACATTATTTTACAAAAATGGTGAGGACTACTAAGACAACTTTCTAGATCCATCATTCCACACCCCGATTGAACTCGCTACATTCTCGCCTCCTAGAGAAGAAAATGGAACAAAAAGAAAAGGGTGAGCTCAACTAGCCCAAAGTAAAGAGTATTATGACTAAGATAATATAGAACAAATTATCGTTAGTCTTCAACAGGGAAAAATTTGATAAAATACAATAGACAACAAGTTTCAGATCAATATTCGCAGCGAAAATAATAATTCATAGATGAGTTACGTAGAGAATGAAATCTACTATAATCTATGAATTTAAAAGTCCATCGTCATTATTTTATCCCTGTAACATCAATCAATATTCATCTTGAATCAAATATTAATCTTTGCACTACAGGCCAAAGATATTCATCAGTTGGTCATGTTCATCTCAACACCTGTACATCTTTGCACTATGAGCCAAAAATATTCATAAGAAAATCAACCATCTTTGCACTACAGGCCAAAGATATTCAGTAATATCATCATTTAGGACTGAGGATGATGAAAAATATTTTAAAGAAAACGAATCCAGTGAAACAAAAGAACAAATATTAAGGATTTGTACTTTAAACAATTCGAGTTCAAAAATACTTCATAAATAATCATAGTGAAGTAAAATTCAAGAATGATCAAAACATGGATACAATCAAAGCTAGTATCCATAATAGATATTTTGGATAAAATACAAAAATTTAATTTTTTCTGTGAACAGTGCCATATTCGTGAATAGTGCCGTATACGTGAATAGTAACCCCGATACTAAAAGATAAAAATTTCACAAGAAAAATCTTACCAATACTCTGACATAATGATATTAGAAGAAATAATATCATTTTAAAAAAATAATATCCCTTACCTTGGAAAGACAAGAGATTTCACCTGGAATCTCGGATATAGTCTTCAAGGGGACTTGCACCGTATAGCAACACCCAAAGTATCAAAATACTCACAAGAATATGCTCGATAATATAGAGAGAGAAAGCGAGAGAAAACTTCAGTTTCTGGTGTGATTTTCAATTCTAACATAAGCACCTTATTTATAGGAAAATGCTTAGAACACCAAAGCAGGAAATTTAATAAATTAATAATATAATTTTCTCAAATTTCCTACGCCCACTTATTTGGCCCAAAACATTATCCACCATGTGCCAAAACATTAAAAACGTTTTTCTTAATTAAAATATTTTAAACTTAAAAAATTAATTATTCTGGAACTTCGGAACTTCAATAATTCATAATAAATAGCTATTTTATCAGAAAAATTCAAACCATATGCCCTTTCTATAGGAAATTATATTCTCTACAACTTTGTAAGTTTAAGTTTTTTCAAATTCCAAGCAGAAGTTGACCGAAATCCACAAACGGACAATTTTACGGGCTATAAACCAATTTTAGTCAAAAAATGGGGTCCACCGACATGTTTAACATGTTTTAAACATTAATTGTAACAAAAATACTCCTCCTCATATACTCATATATCCCACATTCATTATAAAAATATCACCATTATTATATTATTAAAATATAATAATATATTTAAATGAATTATTTATCAGAAAAGATAAAATAACAATTTTTCAACAATTGTCACATTAAAAATTTTCTCCATCTATATCCACATAAAATGAATATTTTCCTTATCATATAAATCAATAATTAATTATTCACAAATAATATTACAGAATCACAATACTGACAACCATGCAATTCTCAGGAAAGAGGGGGCTTTCCAATAAGGATTTCTCCTTACTAGGGCGCAATTAGGTGACTAAACCTCTCCTTAGACAGAACTTTCTAGACATTGCCAATAATGTTATCTAATAATATTATTCAAATAATATGAATTATTGATCCGATAATGAAAATATCGTGTAAGTGACAATTATCAAACAACAATAATATAAAATATCACCAACAGCAATTATCGAATCAATAAAATAAAATATTGAACAAGAATTCATCGTAATAATTATTGAGTAATGCCTTCCTACGTAAGAATCAATAATTGGTGCAATACTGCGTGCCATCGTGTTTTTAACCACCGGGTATTCCAACAAGATAATCTGTGAATAACTACGCCAATATTTATAAACAACTTATACTTGCTATTTTCTTCATCCAATCGCTTTTCCATTATGGGGCCCACACATAACATACCGTCGTCATTTAATATTCCCAAGACGGTAAGAATATTCCATGGCCAAATGAATATTCTTCGATAAAATGAATATTTTATAACCACTTGCATATTTGAAATATTTGCACATTTTACCCATAACTAACCACATTAATCAAATCAACCCTTACTATTTCAAAATAATAAATAGAGAAAATTTAATTTTATTTATAATAAATTGGGGTCTTACAATAGATATATGAAGGAGAGCAGAGGCTCTGTTAATAGAGACGTTCTGATGCCGAGATCGACGGAGTTAATGGAGTCGCCGGGATCGACGACGTTAATGGAGTTACAGGAGTCGCCGGTTAATGGAGTCGCCGGGATCGACGACATTAATGGAGTTAATGGAGTCGATTGGCAGCGGTAGCCGTGAGAGAGGTGGAGAAAGCACAAAGCTTATCAAGAGATGTTCACATTCTTTTCACCGTAATAGAAGACCCAAGGAAGTTTAACAAGAAAAGTGAACCAAATAGAATACAAAATAGAAGGAAGCTTAACAGGAAGCTTAACCAGAATAGAAGGAGAAAAAGTGAACGGGCAACATTAAATAGTTATTAATGGTGCTGGAGAAGGAATGGTAGAAAAAAAAAGAAATAGGTAAAATATCCTTGGTTTTGTAGAACGTCAAATATTTTGAAAAAAAAAGAAAGTCTAAAGCGTCTATTATTTTGGGATGGAGGGAGTATAATCTTAATTATCATTACTACAATTAATAAGTGATGTGTTAGAATTTCAATACAAATTTTATAATATTTTCTCATCTATACCCTCCATTATTTTTGACTATTCGTTTCCTTTATTACTCACTATAATTAAATGACACTCATTAACTTTTCAACTCAAAAAAAAGTATATTAAAGATATTTTTGCCATTTTAATTTATGTATTAATATGTGTGAAAAATCACTTATTATAAAATAAAGTTAGTACAAAATAAAAAAACATGTTGGAAGATAGTTATTTGAACCTACACAAGTTAAATGAGATATGTCATGGGCCTAGGGATTTTTAGTGCGTCACTAAACAAATAGTGGCTAACATTTCTTATGAACAAAAAATGGTAAATGAATACATTCAACAATTCTTCTTTTTTTTTTTCTGATAAATTTCAACAAGTTGTTTAAAATAAGTTATAATATATTTATTATTAAGAGCAAGAAAAATAACATTTTTCTTCTTGAGACTGTGTAAGATGAGCTAAAGTGGTGTTTGATAAAACTGAACAATTAAGATTTGAATAGTTAGTATATCTTAATAAATTATATATCCGAGTAAAATATCATCCGAACTTAAAAAATATTTAATAACTAAAAAGTATAAGATGTCTTAATGATTTTTATTTAAAAATATCTCAAATTGATTTTTTCAAAATCAATAATAATATTAAAATTTGAAATGAAGGGAGTACAATATTTAAAAGGCTCATAGATTTAAAATTTTCATATTATCAATGATTTAAATTTATATATTTCTCTTATTGATTAATAGACGATAAGAGGTAAATAAAATTTTATCAAACGACTTTACCCTCTTATCGAATCAGATGTGAAGAAGTTATTAAAACGACAAACATCGCCGAAGAAAACAATAGTTATCTTTTCATTTTTTTTTCTCATCCCAACTACTTCTCTTTTAGTACTATTTTATTAAATTGAAGGGTCCCCTAAGTTGCACCTTAACGAATTTAAGACGTTCGGCAGCACTTTTTTTACCACAATTATGAGAATACTAAATAAAAAATAATAGAACAAGTTTAAACAAAAAACTGTAAAGAAAATTATATTTTTGATTGAAAATATACTGTAAACTGTTTACTTTCCTTTACAGTTTTTTGTTCAAACTTGTTCTATTATTTTTTATTTATTATTTTCATAATTGTAGTAAAAAAAAATATATAACAAAAGTACGGACGGTACCGGTCATTAGTGCACCGGACCGCCCCCAACCCTATTTTATTTAGTACTATTTTACTCCATAACACTCTTATAACTACCAATATCCCGGCACAAAATAAATTAGAAACAAAACATTTTTCCATAATATATGATGTTTTGATACTCTTTATTATATATTTATCTCATACCTTTTTATTTGTAATATTTTTTAATGAGAGATAATTTTAAAAAAATTATAATTAATTTTTTCAAATTATATAAAATGTTAAATAATTTAAAAAAATAAATTATTTAAAACTTTATATATTATTAGACGGAAGGAGTATTAAGTAACAGAGATAGTTATGGTATTTTAAATTTCATAAAAGGTGACCTACAACAAATAATTGAAGTTACATTAAAAATTAAATAAATTCAAAGCTTTATCAATTTATGAGTCAAGATGCACAAATTTTGTTCATTAACAAAAAAATCACCTTTATGTGAGAAGAAGATTTTTTATGAAAAACATCAAATTATTTTAATATTTAAAAAGTAAATGATAAATATTATGCTTAAAGTAAGTATTATGTATTTTTAATTTTAGAGAGGAGACACCGTGAAATTGGAGATGATTTTGGTTTATGTTAGTTTAGTTACCACGGTTCTTTAGAACACTAATCGGACACGAAAGATTCTGAATATTTAATTACTGTTAATAAAACTCAAATTTATATTCTATCTGGCAGACAAAATGAAACACGCAAATGTAGTCCAATTAAGACTCAAAGTCGTCTCTCCTTTTATCTCTCCAAAATCTTGTACATGCTTTAAGTTCCAGACAATCATTAAACCTCGTCATATATCTTTTCTCCTTTTTCCTCTGCGTGGATGGATGTGCGAGCTTCCACCGCGACCAGATTTTGTCTCTCAATCTATCATAAATACCAGTAATTTGTTATAGGAAACCCTAATTTCGAGATGTTTGGGTGGAACATCGCCAAATCAGCGGAGGCCATGTTCTCTCGCTGGGCGATTAAGAAGGTTTGCAAATTCTTATTGAAGAAGAAATTAGGGCAATTTATTCTCGGCGATATTGATCTTAACCAGCTAGATGTTCAACTTAGCGCCGGTACGATTCAGCTCTCCGACCTTGCGCTCAACGTTGATTATATCAATCAAAAGGTAAGGCCTTTATGTGTGAATTTAACTTTTTAAGCTGTTTTGGTGGTTGAATTTTGAAAAAGTTGTTGAATTTTAAGTGGATGTAGTGTTTTAGGATAATTCAATATTTCAATGTAGTTGATTATACCAACAGTGGCATACTAATACATCGTTGAATGTAAAGTGTTTTATTTGAATAATTGAGAATTTTGATATTGTCCATAATAAGTAATTTTTAAACTGATGTGTATAATTTTGATTGAGAAATTATACTGTTATCCCCTACCCCCAGAGTGAGAGCCCAGCTTTAAGAAAATATTATACTTTTTAGTAAAGTTTTCACTTTCCAATTTAACCAAATGATTCAATAAAAAGTGGGTTTAGCTTTTGCGCCATTTCTAGTGAATGATGAATTTGGAACATTGAGTGAATTTTAATACTACTTTAAGAAAATGCACTTACAAAAGTGAAGAGATACACCCTCAATTTAGGACTTGGGAGTTTCGCATTATCAAATTTAATCGTTTTTTGTTTTGAAAGTATTGGTAAATGTGGAGTGTCATTAGAAGGCAGATTACTGTTTGGGTTTAGAGACTTTTCACTGTTCTATTAGTTTCTGGCATTGCTTTTGCTGGAGACTTAGAACTTGTAGTATGTCAGAGCTACCAGATATTCCATATGGCGTCTGAAATAAGTTGTTGGTTGGTTTCTTGGACAGAAGTTGGCCTTGAAATTTGTCAACAATGTCTACTGAGACTGTTTTCTAAAATAACATACAGATCTGGTTAGAATTCCTTAAACCCTTATCTCACTTATTGATAACTTTAACAATGCTTCCTTTACGAATTATGCAACCTTTACACTCTGGATGTCCTTGCCAACTATTAAACAAATTCTTGCATCTTTAGACACCAATATCTGAAGGCTTCTTATGTTAACATATGTTAAAATGACTAAAAATAAAGTGTCCAAATGAAAAAGGGACGAATAAATATCATGTTGTTCTTCGCCAATTGAGGACCAGACACAAAGGTTTTGCATGTTTGTTTACCAGATTCTGATTAATGTAACTAGAGTTGGTAAGAGCAACTTTCATTCGACTTGATCTATTATTTTTTTCTTCACAGATTATGCTTGCAGTTAGTACTAGTAAATTACACTTGTCACCTGTTTAGTAGAATGAAATGTGTTCTCACAGTTGTATTGTTTTTTTTTGCCTGTGTTATGCAGTTAGGTGCAGTAGCAGCATTGACTGTGAAAGAGGGATCCATCGGCTCCCTATCAGTCACTATGCCATGGAAGGGTAAAGGTTTTCAAATTGAGGTAGATGAACTTGAACTTGTGCTTGGTTCAGGTGGGAGGAATATCTCTCATGTTGGATCCAAAACTAAACGAAATGGTCAGGATGGCATTGGAGATGATTTGAGAATTCCTGAGCCTGAAATTGTGGATAACACTGTGGCAACTGCTTCTGTGGATGTTCACGAGGGAGTTAAAACCATTGCTAAAATGGTGAAATGGTTGCTGACGAGTTTCCATGTAAAAATTAAAAAACTCATTGTTGCATTTGATCCCTACTTAGGAGACGAAAAGAATAAGGGATTTTGTAGAACTTTGGTGCTGCGAATAACTGAAGTAGAATGCGGGACGGGTACTTCTGAAGATGCTAATTCTGATAAACATGTGTCAGTTGATAACTTTCTTGGGTTGAATCAACTAACAAACTTTGTTAAATTTCAAGGGGCAATTCTTGAGTTTCTTCAGATGGATGATGATGACGGAAACCAATCAGAATTTTCATGTGCTTCGGGAACAAATTTTGGTGAATGGTTTAAGGGATGCTGTCCATCAAATGCTACAACTTCAATTGTTACAGGGGAAAGAGGTGGATTTTCAGGAACCATAAAATTAAGTATACCATGGAAAAATGGTTCCTTAGATATCCGCAAAGTGGATGCAGATGTTTATATTGATCCGCTAGAGTTAAGATTTCAATCGAACTCCATTAAATGTCTTTTACAGATATGGGATATTTATAGAGATTTGGGTGAGAGTGGTACGGGTCAGATGCATTTCAAGGAAACAGATTCTGTTTACTGTAGTGCAATATCTAATTCTCTTTCCTCAACTCTTGATTCTTGTACTTATACTACTGAGAAAGTGTTATCAAACCATGTAAGTTCCTCTCCTGAAATCCATTCTCCTATGGTAAAAGAAACAGTAGTAGAAGCACTGCTACCTGGGTCACATGTTATATCAGATTGGGTATCATCTATCAGCAGAAATCAGAGAGACATGACTGAAGTTGAACCAGATTTTGGGGCCAGGTTGGTATCTTCTCATACAGCGCTTATTAAAGCTCCAATAGAAATTGGTGGCGGATGTCTTATAATTATCTGTTAAGTTTAGATATTATGATTTCTTGCAATAAAAACTTTCAGATTTGGTACAGATCGTCATCTTATAAATTCTTTAGTATCTTGAAATAAAGTATCATATTTGCTTTTGCCACTACTATTTGCTTTTGTCCGTAGTGGCATCTTATTATACATTGGTCATGCTATATGCACATGTACTGCTTTTAAATATAGAGGTATATTCATAGCTTCAAGTAGTGCTAATATCTTGTGCAAATATTTACATGCAGTGTTGATCAGTTTTTCGAATGTTTTGATGAATTGAGAACTTCCCAATCAGCATTGGGAAACAGTGGGACGTGGAATTGGACATGTTCTGTTTTCAGTGCAATTACTGCTGCATCAAACCTCGCCTCTGGATCTCTACATGTTCCCACTGGTATGTGCTTCTTCATGCATATAGTAAAAAGTTCTACTAATAATTCACTAACATAATAATCTCTATGTCACTAAAACTTGTAGGAACTATCTTCATACATGTATTGTAATTCTATTAAATAATGTCTAATTTTTCTTTGAAAATTAAGAAACTTTTGCTATAACTTATAAGGAAAAGAACTTCAAAATATCTTATAGATTAAACTAGGTAAAATGTATATTATTTGAGGAAAAAATTTGAACATAAGATGGCTTAACGCTTTTAGTGATATCATCTTTTAATAATAATAATAATAATAATAATAATAATAATAATAATAATAATAATAATATATTTTTAATATACTGTATTGGTTGTACATTGTATGATTATGAACAATTTTTTGCCATTGCAAATAATTATCAAGTCATTTTCGAATCCTCCGAGATGAAGTTAGATGTCGATGGTATAGGATTTTAAAACGGAAAGTTTCATATGTTATTGTGAAATTCTGTTTTAGATTTTGTTAGTTGCTATTACATTTTCTTTGCCCACGCCCCTTGGTCAATACGTTTTCCGTTGACTGTAGCTTGTGAGGTACTATTAGTGTAATCAAAATTGTTTGGCTGACGTTTAACGAGACTTGAGCACAAAAAGAAGGAAGAAAGTGGATTGAAAGATGGAAAAGAATTGAGGAAGAAAATACGGCAATTCATGAAGGGATCCCCTACTTTTATTTGTTCAAGACCAGACTAGTAAAATATATATGCCCTATAACTTGATCAATATAACCTAGGTACCTAAAATGTTTAATCAACTAAAATTATGTTCACACTGCGTCAGTTGTAATCTTTAATATTAAATGCCGACATATGATTTCCACTTATCATGGAAACCAAATAGATGAATTCCCAAACACATTCCACATGGAATTCTGATTCTTTCATTTTCATTTGTCTTACGAGTATTCAACAGTATTTTCCCCAAAATTCAAATATCTAGTCCTCGAGTTTTCAATGTGGTAGAATAAGAAGCCATGAGCTTCAAACTTACAATCACTGAATATCTGGATGTCATATTATTGAATCGGCATGAGGGTAGTTGGCGAGAATAATGTGAATTTATAGAGCAGTTTTATTGCCTGCACGAATTACAAAGAACGTCAAACTGACATTACATGATATACTATTTCCTAAAAAGTTAGCATACTAGAGTAGATTTTTTCTACGGGACACAGTATCTTGTACGATTTCCATTTTCACCTTGAATTTCTTAAACACCTTGAATTTCAGTTTATAAATGTGTTGTCTGTTGACTTGGATTCTGGTTATGGTGAAGTCTTACTGCCTAATAATTATTCACTCGTCATGCTTTCATCAAGTGTATGGCTGATGTATTCTTAGTTTATTACCATCTTGTGGATCAACCATTATTTATTCTTAGCTTTTTCTTTTTCCAGTAACTAATCATTGATTACTTTTCTATCTGGATGCAGAACAGAAGCATGTCGAAACTAATCTTAAGGCAACCATTGCTGGAGTTTCTCTTTTCTTTTCATTTATTGATGAAGACCAAGAGAATCTTTTTGGTCAGACAAATGCTTGTTCATCTGTTCACTATTTGGGTGCAAACTTGCAAAACATGCTTTTCATCTTGCAGGTATACGCACAGAGGCTCCCGCACCCTCCTCATTATGTTACGATTAATGTTCTGTGCTCTTCAATTTCTTTCTTATTCACAATTTTCCTTTTTTAACTAACTTCAAAAATTTGATAAGGTCAACAGGTATGTCCTCAAGAAATGAATTTGAAAGCAACGGTGGAACATATTGAGCTAGCTGATTATTTCAGTAGCGGCAATGATGTTACTGATGGTGATCTGCATGGTTATTATGATGATTTAGAAAGCAAGGTTATTTTGATTGGAAAAATGCAAGCTGCAGTTGAAGGGGCTTTTCCTCTTAGCTCACTTGCGACTGAGTCTGTTGCTGCAGATGTTCCTCTGGGTATGCATGCCATGAATAGACACATTGATACAAGACATTATGGAAGTATTTATAGGAATGATGTAGTCAAGGTTACATTGCTTAAAACCTCAGGTGTTAGCCAATGCCAACTTACTGTAACTTTTGGTTCTTCGCGTAAAAGCTTTTCTGGGCCAACTTCTTTTTCATTAAAGCTGCCACCTTTCGTTTTCTGGGTGAACTTCCATTTAATAAGTATGACGCTAGATCTTCTGAAGGAAATTAAAGATTCTCTTGAAATAACAAGCACAAGTAACACTTCTTTCTCTGAGCCCTGTGATGGTAAGTATAGGTCTTCATCTCAAGAACAAGTGGGAAAGATTTCATGCCGTCAGGTTACAACCTCGTCTCCAGAAGAAAGTCTAAGAGGCAATATATTTCTGCCAAATGCAAGAATAATTCTTTGTTTCCCTTATGAGAAAGGTGGAGATTTTAGAAATTACACTTCCTGGGATCAGTTTATTGCTCTTGACTTTTCTTCACCATCGACTTTGAGAGAGGAAAGGGGTAAAGCCACTAACCAGACCCCTATGTTAAGGTGTAAGAAAGGGTACCCTCTGGCAACTTCATGTTCCCTGCATCTGAATGTGGGTAACCTTGGTATCTATTTAATTTCCCCAGCTTCCAAAGACGAGGCTGAAATTAACACCTGTGACATGGATAATCTAAAATATTTTGCTCAAGATATTGTGTCAATCACTGATCAGACTGTTGGTATTTCTGTTTTAAGTATGTTCTGGCAGAATGGCAATTTAACTGATCCTTGGATAGCAAAAAGAGCCAAGGTTTTGGCTACATCAGAGGATTCAAGAAACTGGGAGAAATCTGTCGGAAAAGGTCATGATTGTGCCTCTGTAACTACTGTTAAGGACATGGAAGACTTGGACACTCGTACCCGAGAGGAGATTATTTTGAGCTCTTCATTTATCCTGCATGCTTTTCTTGCTCCTGTTAAGGTCAATCTAGACAGTTCTCAATATATAAGTCTGAATTGCCTGTTACATCAAGTGACTGACTGGTTATCATGCTTAGCCTCTAATCCAGTTGGCTTTGAGGGAGAATCCTCTGCACCTCAAACCTCCATAATTGTGGAATGCGATTTTCTAGTATTTCAAGTCCGCCTGGAATCAGGTGAAAGTATCAAAGGCTCAATCCAGAATGAACTTCCTGGCTGTTGGCATAGCTTCAAACTGCAAATTCGGAAGTTTGAGTTGCTATCTATTTCAAATATTGGCGGAATCAGCGGCTCCTATTTTTTCTGGATGTCACACGGTGTAGGCAATTTGTGGGGTTCCATTACTGTAGGTTCAACCGAAGAGTTTCTTTTGATCTCCTTCAGCAACTCTACCATGGGACGTGGTGATGGAGATGGTTCAAATGTGTTATCTTCTAGATTTTCAGGCTCAGATTTCGTGCATATGTGGGATACAGAGGATTCTTTTAGTTATGCATCCATAACTATCAGATGTGGTACTATTGTTGCAATAGGTGGTCGCTTGGATTGGGTAGATGCAATTTCCTCCTTTTTCAGTTTGCCCTCTCCTGAAACTGAGCAAGCAGTTGATGACCATTTGCAGAAGGGAGATTCAGAGAGAAATGAGCCTGCCGGATCTTCATTTGTTGTTAACCTGGTAGATGTTGGTTTGAGTTATGAGCCATACTTGGGTGCTGATGCAGGTTCTGAGTCTAGTTCTGCTAATGCAAATGAAGAAAATACTGAAAATTATTTTGCTTGTCTTTTAGCAGCATCTTCCTTGAAACTATCAAACACAATGTTTCCTGATTCCATTGTCAGGGAGTACAAGATTAGAATGCAGGAATTAGGCTTGCTTCTTTGTCCAGTGTCTGGGCTTAAGAATGTTGGTGGCCCTTATAGCGTAGAACATCTTCGAAATAATGGTTATGTTAAAGTTGCTCAGGAGGCACATGTTGAAGCACTTTTAAGAATGAACTGCACGAATGGTCATCTTTGGGAAGTAGAATGCCCTGAATCCCACATTGTTTTGGATACTTGTGATGACACGGCTTCTGGTCTGATCTGTTTGGCTGCTCAATTGCAGCAACTTTTTGCTCTTGACGTGGAAGAATCAGTTGTGCACTTGCAGAATAGATGGAATAGCATTCAGCAGGCACACGAGGGAGACAAAGTTAGGAACTATTGTGGTGAGTCCAGCCTCTCCACTTCTCAAGTGAATACTTCAAGTGAGGATACAAAGAGTAGACCTGGTGTAGTTAACTTGATGGATGAGATATGTGAAGATGCATTTCAGTTGAACAGGTATTGGGATGTCAATTCTGAATTTAGTGAATCAAAACCCAGCACTTCTCTCCATGATGGTTGTCTTGGAGAAGTAAGTACCCTAAGTGCCAGTGACCCTGAAAGTTTCACGCGTAGTTTGTCCTTAACAGGGTCAGTGTCTCAACTTGGATTGGAAAGTCACCAGACATCATTATCTCACAAAGGCTGTCCAGAATTTATAGAAGGGTATTTCTTATCTGCCTTACGTCCTCTGTCAGAACTATCTTTAAACAACCAGCCATCAAATGAGTATCTTAAATGCAAACCCAATAATTTGAAAGATCAAGAGCTTCGAAGAGGAAGAAGTGGATGGTACGGTGATGTCTCTTTAAGAATTTTGGAAAACCATGTCTCAGAAGTCAGTAAGCAAACTGGTTCACAGCGACATGAAGAAGACGAGGCTCATGGCGAGTACAAAAAAGTTAAGGGGCATGCAATTCTTAAAAACATCAATGTCTTGTGGAGATTGTATGCTGGTTCTGATTGGCACAACTTCCAGAAAAAGGATCGGCATTCTGTAAATTTTTCTGGAAGGGATACAACTTTTTGTTTGGAGCTTGTATTGTCTGGGATGGAGTTTCAATATGATGTATTTCCTGATGGTGAAATATGTGTATCTAGGCTTTCTCTCTCGATTCTGGACTTTCATCTTAATGACAATAGCATTGATGCTCCATGGAAACAGGTAATGTTTGTTCTTGTAAATATCACATGAGTATTAGTTTCTTCCTAGATATTATCTTGGATCATGTGATGAAAGGTGGTACTGTTTAGGTTCTTGCATATTATCATTCAAAAGATCATCCTAGAGAATCCTCTGCAAAAGCATTGAAGCTGGATTTAGAAGCTGTGAGGCCACATCCTTCAATCCCTCTTGAGGAGTATCGGTATGAATTCTTCTTCATTAGGGCAATATTAGGTGGTTGTTTCATATTTTCTAGTATGTTCTGTCCATTAGTTTAATGTGGATTTAGAAGCTGTCAGACTACATCCGTCAACCCTTCTTGAGGAGCATTCCTTTGAGTTATGCATCTCATGGAGTTTGGGTCTGTAAGAAACACATTAACGATTTCCCTGCAGTGTCCTAGCAGGGTGCTTAGGTGCTAACTGCTAACCTCGTACTTCTTTGAACATTTCATAAGCCACTCCTTACTAGTAGCCTTTCATGACGAGTTGTTTTTGGGCTGATGTACAGAATTGTGACACTTGATGGCTTGCCTAATAATTTGAATGGGGCCATGGCTAAGTTTATGTTTTGTCAGCCTAAGCCAAAAGTGTTATTCAACCTTAACCTAGCAATCAAATGCTCCTTGATCTTCTTAATATATAAAATCCGTTGGGCCATGCACTAAACTATTATGTATTTTTTCACCTTTCAGGTTATGCGTTGCTATCCTTCCTATGCGTCTGCATCTTCACCAGTGTCAACTTGATTTTCTCATCAAATTCTTTGGAGGAAAAGTCTCATCAACGGACCAGTTGCAAAGTTCTGGTCAGGTTTCTGGTGAACCAAGAATGCTACTGAAAGAAAGTACTAATTTTGGGGACCATAATATCAATGCAGAAGCTTTGCTTCCTTATTTTCAGGTAATTAATGTAACACATCTTGCTCCCATACCAAAGAAAAATATGTAAGATGGGAAGATTTTTTTTTAAAATTTCCTAATTTCACGAAAAGAAGAAATATTTACAAACAGATGCACACGCACAGAGGTTGTTGATAAATCAATTTTTTGTTTCTCTTTGTTTTGCTTTAACTTAATTGTTGTATAATGCTTGGGATCTTTACTTAATTTGTATCACAGTTTTGTTATGTAATATGTTATTCAGCTTTGACCACTTGATTAAAATTTGGTGGTTATTCATTTACTGATACTATTTAATAATGTTTCAGAAGTTCGATATATCACCTGTTATTGTTCGGATAGACTACAGTCCGTGCCACGTTGATTTAGCTGCTTTAAGGGGTGGGAAGTATGTGGAGCTTGTTAACCTAGTTCCTTGGAAGGTAATCATCTCATTTATCATTTTGACCTTTCACCGTGAGGAAGTTGAACTTACCTTCTGGCTTCCTGAATTATATGCGGTCTTATAACATCAATTAACATCTCGTCTTGTTAATTGACGCAAAATTGTTGCCTCAGTTTTTGATAAAATGAAAAGCAACCCAGTCGAAATGGTTTTTATTCTAATATTAATTTCTAGTAAGTCACACTTCGCTATAATTACTATGCATTGATGGATAATAACGAATGTATTAACGTTTTAACTCTTTACTTATTTTACAGTATGAGTATAATGAAGATAGAACCTGTAAAGATTAAATCTATCTTACAGGCATCAGACTGATGTTTTTGATGAATCTCTCATGGTTTTACTCATGATTTGTTAGCCAGTGTGCTTGTTAAATTGCCTTAGCATCTTGATATTCTTAGTGGTCTTCGAATTATCACCTATAACCAAATTATAGAATGAAAGGATGACATTAGTTGCTAGCTGCATATTCTCAGAGATTGTATCAGTTAAGAATTCCTTAGAATAGTGTAAGATCACACGGAAACCATTCCTCTTGTTAAAATCTTTAAAGGACCAGTTTAGATCAACTCATTTTAGTTTTGGGTTGTCAAGAAACTTTGAGGAGTAATAAGCCTTAGTTGATGTGTAATCACGTTATTATATTATGATAATTAAGCCTCAGTTGTGTTTTACTGCCTGAAAAATGTATGCATTTAGATTAACCGCTTTGTCTTGTAATGAATTTTGAATTAAATCAAGTATTTTTCTGCTTCTTCTGTATTAACTATGTGCTGAAGTATGTGGTAATTTGTCAGTGCAATTACAGAGTTTTTTTTAAAAAACTTTTTTTTATATATAGTTTATATATTGGTCATAAATTATTGTGCTTTCGTTTGAGCTAATCTGTTTGTTGCCAATACACGTGCTACTCCCTAATTGATAATCGTCGATTATTTCTGAAAACCAACACTAAAAATATCTTACTTTATTTTTCTCCTGGATTATAACTCGAGTGAGCTTGTACCCATATAAACATGATCCCCGTAACATCCTCTTTATAGTCCCACTCTCAGAAAGTTACCAGTCAATTTATTCGTACTTGACATTGGCACTTTTCAGCATGAAGGGATGATAAATTGTTGCAATATATTAGAGTTGTGAGTCAGTGCTAAGTTGGAACCCAACAAAATAAAATGAAATTCAGTGCTTAGTTCCTACTACTCATTACTCAAGGACTTTGATTGCAGGGGGTTGAACTACAACTCAAACATGTTCAAGCAGTGGGTGTCTATGGCTGGGGCTGCGTATGTGAAACGATAATAGGAGAGTGGTTGGAAGATATTTCTCAAAATCAGGTTTGAGTTGTACTCCCTGTACCTCTAATATACTAGGCTGTACAGTCACAATAATGTTAACAGACCATACTCTACAGGTTCATAAACTGTTGAAAGGCCTTCCTCCCATTCGATCATTGGTTGCTGTTGGTTCTGGTGCGGCGAAGCTGGTTTCTTTGCCTGTGAAGAACTACAAGAAGGATCACAGATTTCTCAAGGGAATGCAAAGAGGTAAAATATTGGTTGGAAACTTTCTATTTTTCTTTCCATATATTTATGATAAATGGGTTTTTGGTCTGAAACCCAAGTGTCGACATCTTTTTGGGAGTTTGGAGTTCGTGTTTTGACCATTCTCTTATGTGTACCAAATAGGTATTTATTGTACATATCAATAACATAGAAACACCATTTCCAGGTACAATTGCATTCCTCAGAAGTATTTCAATTGAGGCCATTGGGTTAGGTGTACATTTGGCAGCAGGGGCTCATGATATCCTCCTCCAAGCAGAATACATCCTTACAACCATTCCGCCATCTGTACCATGGCCTGTACAAAGCAGAGTAAATACTAATGTTAGGTCTAATCAGCCTAAAGATGCCCGGCAAGGGATCCAACAGGTGTGCATTCCTCTTTCCTATTTTTGAAATAATTCCTTTCCCTAATAAAATTCTAGGAGTATTTGATTGGGATAAGATTATTCTTCTTGGTAAAAATGATAACCTCATTTTCAAGGTATCTTTTTTCTGTAGGAATGAAATCCTCAAAACCTAGTATGTCCTAAACATAAGATTCAAGTGGCATGCGAGTTGTATGCACTTTCACCTTTAGTTGCTGTCATGCAAAAGCAACCTGAAATAAATTTTAGGAGCTAGAAGCCCTTGGTCACTTTAAATGTTAACGTGGCTGTGATATTCAATCTAAAGCCTTAAATGCCTCTTGTTAATGTTATGATAGGTACATCCTGGCAAGTTTTGATCTTTCAGTTTGCAATTATTAGATTCTGTTTCCTCTTTTCATTTTGTTACAAGGCCTAGATGATGCATTTTGTCGTTCTTCAATTACTTGGGTCTTTATTACTTAAGTCAAGTTACTCAAGTAACATATCACGGTTCTCATCTGAATTAGTTTCTTCTTCTTTTTTTCTGGTTGTCAATCCTTTTCCTTTCAGATATGATGCACAGTTATGGCCTAAAATAAGTTTGAATTAAGTCATATAAACACTTGCATTTTCTTCTTTGATTGCCAGACAAGAATGTTTAGTCGCATTTATGCCAAAGAAGGTTGTAATGTTATTGATGTTATAGGCATATGAAAGTATCAGTGACGGCTTTGGAAAATCTGCCTCAGCTTTAGTTCAGACTCCCTTGAAAAGATACCAGCGTGGTGCTGGTGTAGGATCGGCCTTGGCAACTGCTGTTCAAGCAGCTCCTGCGGCTGCCATTGCTCCAGCTTCTGCTACTGCTCGTGCTGTGCATTGTGCTCTTCTCGGTGTGAGGAATAGGTCAATTCCTCTCTCTCTCTCTCTCTCGTACACACTCTCAC
Organism: Panax quinquefolius; assembly: GCA_020205615.1. Classification (NCBI taxonomy): domain Eukaryota; kingdom Viridiplantae; phylum Streptophyta; class Magnoliopsida; order Apiales; family Araliaceae; genus Panax; species Panax quinquefolius. The sequence continues at coordinate 5,246,989 of CM035157.1, forward strand.
TCTCTCCAAACCTGTGGATATACCTGAGCATTCCTCAATCAACTTTTCGAACTTTGGTTTCCATAGCTTACTAGTGGTTATTATATATGCAGCCTTGATCTCGAGCACAAAAAAGAGTCCATGGATAAATATTTGGGTACAGCCAGGCCGAGGTAGTGCATATAGTGCGTATGACATTTGGTATGGGTATGCTGCTTTTAGCCTTTTTGTTTGTTTCTTTTGATAAGATACGCTGCTTTTAGATCACAACTGACTTTTCTCTTTTGCTTGTTTATTTCTCACATTGTGATGTGAAGTTCACTGTATCTATTATAATTTTGTGCAGAGCTTTAAAATTATGAGTGAAACGAAGAAATGCTTTCAGTCCCAGTAACAAAAACAATGCCAAGATGTGGAGAATCATTGTGAAGCTCATTTTGATTACGAAGGTGGAATGTCATTGTATCATGTGAGTTATATAGTTCGTTTTAACAGTCTTTTCTTTTTCATTTTTTTTAAATAATTAATGTGTTGCTGCCTTTTCTGCCTGGTTTGGTTTGCATATTGTTACATAACCATTAGTACTGATTTGCTCAAGGTATTTATTGTTGCAGATGTACAGATAGTATATAGCAATTAAGCAGATTCTTTCCTGTCAGAAGACAAGACAAATTATCCTGTAAAAATGTATGTTTTATTTATAGGTATTTAGACATACAGCCGATCCTTGTACTTAGTCATTTAATCGGCAGTAGTAAGTTATGTGGACATTGTCAATTATTTTCTGGTGAGGCTCTAATTGTATTCATTTACAACATTCATTATTGTACATAGCTCATCAAATATTGTTTGAATCAACATGTTAGCTTGCCTCTACTTCTCTGTTCCTTTCTTGAATCAACATGTTAGCTTGTTGCAGATGTACAGATGGTATATTAATTGATAATATGTATTTGTTATGGATTTGAAATGGGCTTACATTATTTCTATTGTTCAATGCAATGATCGAAAATATAATTTTTCTAATATCGCTACTAATAGTAGAGGACCACGTTATAGTGGACGTAAATTTTTTGGTTCTATTCTGGGCCGTTGATTTTTGTATTAGATGTTAATGATGGTGTTTGCCTATTTTTGATTTATTGCAAGTACTTATGATGGATCAGTCCTATATATATATATATATTTTCTCTCTCTGTGAGTGATGAGACATTTATAAGCCATGTGTCAGAAAAGAAAATGGTTTTGAAATTTTAAAGCTTGTAGTGTATGAATGATAAATTCCAATATATTAGAGAGGAAATAGTTTAATAGAAGAAAGCTATATTAGATGAATTAGATCAAAATCAAATACACATTATTATTATTATTATTACACGGAAGGTTCTTGGAAGACAAACATTTGTACAGGACAAAAAGAGTAACAATACTAGCTTCTTCACAAACACATGCCTAGTTGCTTAGTAAATGGAATGACAATTAAACAAACCCAATCTCAAGATCTCTACATCATCAAAACCTAACTACTCTCTCACTAGCAATGCATGGAAAATACATTAATCTTCCTATCAGTAAAAAATCCAATATTCATGTGGTACTTCCCCCAAATCCAACCATTATTCATATTAATTAGCTCCTGCAACACAAAAATAAACATAATTCAGCTCAATTATCAATTTACAAAACAACCATGTGATAAACAATGAAAAAGAAAGAGAAAAACAATGATAGTGGAAGACAAAGAAAAGTGATAAAAGAAAGCCAATTTTCAAAAAGACCCTTTAACTTGTAAAATTTTAAAAGCTCACCTGTCATGTTGGTAAACATTTCATTGAGGAACACAGACTTCTTAGCTTCATCAATCCTCTCCAATCCTCCATTTTCAGGTTTCTTGGCCACAATGTGATTTCTCTTCACCCCCAGCTTATCTAATTTCCACCAGCCTGAATTCTTCGGAATTTTCGGAATGTTCAAAAGATCTTCATAGGCATCATCATCAACAAGAAGCTCGTCTCTAAGTGTCACCACCTTATTACAGTTTTCCTTCAAAGGCAACAACTTGCCCTTAAAGAAAAGCTCATCTGCAGGATTCGTTGGGTAAACAGGGACAGAGAATTCGAAATCCGAGGATACTGGAGCTTCTGTGTAGCTGCTGATCTCCTGTTTAATGGCTTGTTTGGTATCAGCAAAATCATTGGAAAAGGAGATTCTTGGTCCCATGGCAGAACAGAAGCTTTGTTGCTCATTGTTGAACATGTTTAAGCATGCCATGCATGTATGGGCAAACAAACACCAGACACTACTTATTGACACACTATTATCTGTTTCTTCACAACTTCCCCACTGGCACTACCTATATATAAACTACTCACATGTTTGTTTCAACTTGTATAAAGGGGTGCTCATTTTATATTATGTGCACATTTTGTTGAATCTTTACTGAGAATAAGATAAAACACTTGTACATGCAATAATCTATATCCAATAACGTGGTTTACCACTCTCTCTCTCTCTCTCTCTCTCTATATATATATATATATATATATATATATACACGAATATATATATTATTGTCTCACGATTTGACATAATAATATGCCCTTTAAATATTTGTAATTATAATGATCATTTATGCGTTTGGCACCACGCAATAAAATATGATTTAAGTCGGGTGGAGTGGGCTCAAGATGACTATGGGCGTGGTGGAGTAGTATTAGAGTCGAGTAGAGCTCTTGAAGGGACTTAAGGAATGTGTGCTTAATGATAACTACTCTAATATGATACTTCTAATATGATACTTGTAATGAGTATTCAAGTGAAAGGTGGAGATTGTTGGGATATTTACATAAATTCTACATCAAATAAATTCAAAAGTATATATTGATTAATAAGTATGACGGAGTCTCAACCTAATAGGTTAACAATACTAATCTACATAGATATGTAATGAATTAATGTGGGATGAATTCCGTTACAAGTGTGTCCTATTTGTGCTATGTCTTTTACGTACGTGGGAAAGTAAATGGTGCAACTTTTATTGTAAATCTGTCTTAAAGTGCAGCATTCACATGCTGAGATGAGGGATAAAGAGTTGGGTTGAGCAAAAGATTTGTTTGACCCTAGCTAATGGTAATTATGTAGAGGTGACCGGGTAGTTTGTCATATGCATGCAGTTTTCTCATGACAAAAGATAGATTAATTGGAGCATATGTAATGTAACCAATTACTTTAAATCACATGACATTAATTAATAAAAGGTGAGTGAGCTGGAGATTTGAATTAGCTTGACCACACAATTATTGGGTCAAAGTTGAAATACTACTACAAGGTAAAAAGAACCCTTTACATCTATTAAAATATCTCAAAAATTGAGCCTTTTCATTCCCCCCCCCCCCCACCCCCCACGCCCCACCCCCCACATATATATATAGAGAGAGATAGATTAAGAAATGCAGTTAATATTTTATTTGATTGATTAAATTGCGTATGAAATTTTAATAGTAATCTTTTAAAATTTATTGAAAAGATAAGAGAGAAATAAATTAACTTTTAATTATAAGGGATAATATGAGAAATTAAGTATTTAATATTTTCTTGAAATCTATAAAAGGAACAAAAAAATATTTCTCTCTAAAAGGATAAATAAAAAAGAATGGAGATAAAAAGAAACGGAGGGAGTAACATGAAAAATAAAAGAAAGAAGTATTTTTGAGTTTTCTTGTAAACCCTCATCAAATTCTGCTAGTTAAAGTTGTTAGAACTTACTCATTAATTTCTCAAACTGATACAACTCCATGGGACCTTATAAATCTTCTTGGACAACACATACCCTCTCTCTCTCTCTCTCTCTCTATATATATATATATATATATATATATATATATATAACACACGACGTCACAACTGTTTAGTTTATACTACCTCTGTACGTATTTGTTCACTTTGTGTTATGAGTATTAAAATTTGCACATGCTTATTCAATAAAAATAATAGTCGTTAAAGTTTCATATATATCAAGAATGATCATAGTAAACATTTGTTGTATGAAAATCTTAATATTCATAACTAAATTGAGTAGCTAACCTTGAAATTTTCTACCAATTTAATTGAATATACGGTGCTTAGAACCATGACTTTTTAAAAAGATTTTATTTTTTGAAATATAGTCTTAACTAGCTAGAAATATAAATATAGTAATGTCGGCATGATAGTACTTAACCAACCTATAATTTTAATAATAATATCTTATATATATATAAATTTATATGTATATATTTGGTGTGTATTATGTGATGAGGGTATTTATAATAGCATGATTTTTGGGCTATGATTGACAGTGGCGTCATTATAGCCAAATAATAATAACTAACGACAGGTGAAACCGCGTTATAAATTAAAAAAACCGTTATCATAACCGGTATGTAATACAACATGTATGATTAAATCAACTCACCCGAGCTCACTCTCTCTTTAGCGACGGACCTGACGACGGTTAGGCCATACAACCGTCGTCTATACTTTTAGCGACGTTATACGTTGTCCCTTATTAAAAATATAGACGACGATTGTATGATCAAACGTCACGTAGATCCCGTCATTAAAGGAGTAAACTTCAGTGAGTTGGATAAAATGAAACAAGATCCAAACTCTATATATATATTTATCCAATTTATAAATTAACTGGGGGATTAATATGTATAACCGACCGACATTTTCCTAATTGGATTGAATAGGTTCCTCTTAGGTCAAACTGGCAATGTTTCATGAAAAAACAACTACAAAAGACAGGCATAGCAAAGTATATTTTAAGTACTTATTTACTAATAACATGGGGATTAATTAAGTAGAAGGATTCCCCTTCCTTGCACGACACTATACTGAGCCTCACATGGTTTGTTTGTTGGGAAAAAGTAAGATTAAAATAATTTTATTTTAATTTTTTTTATAATTAAATAGAAAATCAACAAACTTGATCAATAATGAAAATAGAAATAACAAATAAATATTCACAAATAATACACAATATTTAACACGAAAAATTTTAAAGTAAAAAATTACAAATCAAACTCTGAATTTTCACTATATCACTAATAATGGACTTACAATAATTATCTTAAATCTTATTCTCTAAAACTTGAGATTACACAATAAATTGAGAGAGCACAAATTTACCTTTAATTATATTGAGAAACCTAATTGATTTCATCACTCAAAACACCCCAAATAATAAAGTATTCAAGTTTTTAATTGAACGAAGATGGCGACAAATACTCATGAGCAACAAATTATGATTATCTCAATTTATTTTTTCGACACCCTCTTGCTACTGGGCTTCTTTAATAATAATATCATTCCTATTATGGCTTAGAAATAATTTATTCTCCTAATCAAATTAGGGACCACATCGCATTGTATTGGTCACCAACCAATCTAACAAATAAATCATTTTTCTACTTGGATTACTTTTATGGGTGAGGACCCATACCCAACAATCTCCCCCTTCGAACCAATGAAAGGAGGGATTACCAATCACAACTCCTCACTCGAAGTTAATTCTAACGAAATCTTGGCTCAATTTAAACTTTTTGGAATTTTCAATTTTCTTCATGTCCGACTTCATCTCATCGGTATGGTTCTTCTCGATGGGAGGATTTAACTCAAACTTGACATATTTTTTTTTGTCAAATTCTTTCACAACCGTTTTGTACCCTGATTGTGAACTATCATTTTCCTTCTTCATTTTTGGTATCCATTTAAAACAAAGAGTTTTATTCTCGTGGTTCTCATACAAGGCTTTTGTCCCATATTAGCATGACTTTGTACCGCATTTTTTTCGCCTAACTCAATTTTCAGCACCTCTTATATGCGCCTACATCGTATAAAGAGTGTCTACTTTCTTCTCTTTAGTCATCACTAGAGACCCTTTAGTACGTGAGTTTCCATTGACTTTCACTAAAAAAACAATTTTAGCAATTTTCATCAAGCTTACCAATATAGATCAAATTAAGGCGGATATTCGGAACATGCTTGATATTTCTCTAAGCATCAACATACAACCACTGTTAATCTCCAAACAAAAATCTCCAATGCCTATAACCTTGGATACACTTCTGTTTCTCATCCGTACATAGTCAAAATCACCACTAGTGTAGGATGTGAATATCTCACAACACAAATTAATATGAAACGAAGCACCTGAATCAATCACCCAAATATTAACATGACACTTGGGTTTACAATCACAAACAACGGTTACATCAACTTCAGATAGATACACAATCGAGTCATTATCCTCATTTTTTTTCTTAGACTATTTTTTCTTAAAAAATCTGCACTCTCGCCTTATTTGACCTGGTTTCTGGCAGTAAAAATAAATTACCTATTTTTTATCTTTAGACATTCTTGGATTTTTCATCTTTAGGAGAACTTTTCCCTCTATTTATGTCCTTACTCTGCGCGACAAAAATTTGTGTTTTAGCACTAATCACTACTGTATCTCTTCGTCTCAATTCTTCATTAAACAAATTATTCTTGACCGTATCCATAGTCAACGTGACATTAGGAGCGGAGTTATTTAACAACACAACCATCGCCTCCCAGCTATCAGGCAAAGAGCTCAACAAAAAAATTACATCTCATTGTCAATGATCATCTTAATCGTACTCAACTGATTTATCAAGCTTTGAAAATCACTCAAAGGTTTTGCAACGGAGTTTCCATTATTGAACTTAGAATTCACAAGCTTCCTAATTAAGAAAGCTTTATTTTGCGTCGTCTTCCTTTCATACATAGACTTCAATTTCTGCCAGAGAGCATAAACTTTAGTTATTGTGGCAACATAGTGAAACACACTTTGATCAATCCACTATTTAATTAGATCACTAATCTTCCTGTTCATCTTGTTTCATTACGTGTCACTCTTGTTTATGGCTCGTACAAATCCTTGCAGTAAAGTAAATCCTCCATTCTTGGCTTCTAAATTACATAATTTGTAGCCTTGAGCATGCAACCTGCTGTCCAATCCTCTATTTAATTCACACAAGAAAATCACAAAAATAACCGAGCTCTGAAACCAGTGTTGGAAAAAGTGAACCTAAAATAATCTTAGTCTTAGAAATTACTTTTCTCTCTTTGTGCAATTAAATAAGAAATCAACAAACCCAATAATGAGAATGAAAATAACAAACAAACCTCCACAAACAAGACACAATTTTAACGTGGAAAACCCTTAAGGAAAAAAACACAAGTCAAACTCCGAATCTCCATTATATCATTAATAATGAATTTATAATAATCCACTCAAATTTATGTCCTAAAACTTGAGATTACACAATAAATTGAGAGTACAAATTTACTTTTAGTTAGATTGAAAAACTTAAGTAACTTCACCACCCAAAACACCCGAAGAAATAAAGTCTTTAAGCATTCAATTGAACAGAGATGACGACAGATACTCACGCCTCTCAATTTATTTTTTCGACACCTTCTTGCTATCGTGCTTTTCTCATAATAATAAGACTACCTCATAACATTGTTGAGATATTTCATATGAATCTCACATCGGATAAATTTAAGAGTATAGATGGGTTAATAAGTATAGTGAAGCCTAAACTTAATTGAAAAATAATTTAGCCTTTTAAGTAAGGAGGTGATAGAACTTGTTGGACTAAATTCTGCTACATTATTATCTTTCTCTTAACTAGTGGAATTTCCGTGGGATCACCAAATGGAGTTGTGACAGATGGTTGATTCTCCAATTAGACTTGTGAAAACTTTTGGAGGGATTTGTTTTTAAAAAATGTTTTACTAACCCAATGAGCAAGTGGATAAAAGCTTGATCTAAGGGCTTGGTCTCTCATTAACTGACTAAACTTTGTTTTTTTACTCCTAGTTTATTAGCATCTCTTTATCTTCCACCATATTTGTGTGCTCAATGTCAGATCCAGAAAAACCCCACTTCATTTTTTAATTGGGTGCTTTGAATGGTGTTTAGATTCTCCTTAAAGTAATAGTACTAATTATTTCAACCATACTATAATAGGAACTGTTGTTGTCTCTTCTATATCTCACTCCAAAAAAAGCTTATTGCCAACCCATAGTCAAATTGGCTTCCCTAATTAAAGGCAAAACAGTGGGCTTAAGAGTCGGTTTAAAAGCATTAACTTACAAACTTACCCCTTCAATGTCTTGAAAGAAAAACATAGATATGCTGTAACAAGTTACTCCCTCTCCTTCTTAATTCAGGTTATGCACATTGATTAAGAAATGTAATTTTATCTTATATGATTAAATTGAGTATAAATTTTAATATTAGCCTTCTAGAAAAAATAGATGAGATTAAAACAAATTAGTCTATAATCGTAAAAGATAAATGGAGGGGGTAATTATTTATTATTATTATTATACTCCACAGGAATACTCAAGATGTAGACATTCTGATGCTCAAGTCAGTAAGACAACTCAAAATAGCTTTATTCCTAAATTTGTTGATAAAAAGAGGAGCCAGCCATGAAAAAGGATATACAATGAAAGGGAAAATATAGAGTATTGATTCTTTGCTCAATTTACAAGGACAATATACCTAGATTCCCATCATCTGCAATAAAGATCTTTCCCTTCTGTTCAAGTTTACAAAAATTGGGAAGAAGGAAATGCAACCAAAGATTGCTTTAAGAATTACAACAATGATGCATGGACAAACAAGCAGCTGGACTCATCTAATTTCTTACAAAAGTATTCCCGGTTTGGAATTAGTAAAATCACCACAATGTGTCAAGGTGGCTTTCCATTATCCAAATCCTCCATCACATCAATATCCTTGCGAGCTGTAATTTTCTGCACATATCCTGCAAAAGTAACATCTTTAGCGAAAATTCCATGTTACAAATCAATCCACAAGAGATTGAAGCCACATTCGTAGCCCTCGCCACCCTAAAAAGATATATATAAATAAAGAAAGAAAAGAAGAAAAAGAACTGCACATTTCATACAGCCAGGGGAATGGGGAATGCAGGTGGGTTCAAAACCTATCCCATCATGTTAATGGAAAATTCACAAATTTTGTAATGTGTTGAATACAATTGAGAAGTTTTACAAATGCGCTCATATTCCTCTTGTTTACCCTTTTTTTGCTCTTGTTTTCCTTTCTGATAGGCAAAATGGCTGTGTTTGTCTTACTTGTTGAATTGATGCCATGAAAGTGAAAAAGAATACTTAATCGTCATGATTAGTCAAGGGCTTAAGGGAAAAACTCCCTAATCACCCTATGTACATAGGCCTTGTGTAAAGTATGGGGCGCTGCAGGATAAGAAAGCCATCATGCATTCACATGTAAAAGGGAGAGTAGGAATAGGAATATTTGTTAGAAACTTTACCTTTGGCATATTCAAACAAATTACCTAACTTAGAGGTTTAAGTTTGACTCAATCTGATTAAATATTTATTAGATATTAATCTTGTTACTCCAGTAAGTTTCTAGAAGATGTGAAGTACGAAAGGATCAGATATAAGCAAATCAATGCTTGAAGGCCCAAAGATGTATTATCATGCAAAAACCATACAATAATCCCACGAAAGCCTTTGACTGTGGTGGGTACGCACTTTGCATGCTCACATATGTCTATAACACGTTGAGAAAGTTCGAACAAAATGAGGTGCATAAATGCTAAGGCATTGGGCTACCTCCCAGATTTGGTGACACAAATGTATAGCTTAGGGTCAACCTGATGGCATTTTTTACATGTCCTGTGGAGGGCATTAAAAGGGATCCTCTGGCCATGGAGCCTTAGGGAGACAGTTGAAGGGCCTAAAAGTGATGAGTGTCACTGTCTGTCTATACTAACAAATGGAGTGCTAACGGTAGGCAGCATTGCATGGCATCTTCCTAGAAAATACTAAAATACATGGACAATATCATGAGTTATGTACGACTTGTAGTATATCTAGTGGACAGGCAGGCCAATTTCCTTTTACTCAACTTGTCTGCAAAATTTGGGCTTGGTAAGCTCATGGAAGGTGTGCGCAGTAGTAGACATGATTATGACTACCTAGTATGTTTTTGTGCACTGGTGTACACAGGTGCTAATCAAAGCCCTGTTGCAAGGGTCTTCTATCTGCTCAATTGGGCTTGCACAAGGTTGGCATGATAAACTGAGCAGAGAGAAGGTCAGCCTTATGCTTGTTGGTCATGGGATATTTTGATTATGCCTCATGGCTGTTACCCTAATGTTCAGTACTACACATGCGAAAGCAAAAATGATGAATGCTTGAAATAATAAATGTGAATTTTGACGATTAACAAAAGGATCTGAAATAATTAAAATTCCTTTGAAAAATAAAGAGAAGAGGACACCTAACAATTTGATGAAACAAAGAGTCAAATCTTGATGCTGGTCTTGAAGAGCTTTTAGATTACAGATGGATGACTCTGAAAGAGACCAGTAAGGTTTGTCCTGGGTAAAAATAAATTAAGACATTAATTCTAGTGCAAGCTGAAAGAGATTAAAGAGACTCCTGCTGCGGTGGTCCGAGTGTCATGACTCAAAACCATGTTTTTTCATGAAATCTAAGCCGTGCTGTTGACACATTTCGATCAAATATTTTACATATTTCTTTGTTTAAAATTGTGTTTTAGATGCTAAAGAATAGTTTAGAAAAACTCGTTGCAAAATATCATGTAAATGTGTTTTTATGAATGTCCTAAAATCCGTGACAGAAACATGATTACCATGACACTCAAACTGGAAAGAGTCTAAGAAGAAAAATTAAAAGGAATAACTCACACATGATTAGCGCAAAAAAAGTATATATATATGCTTATGGTGAAAAATGTGTGAACTTGTCAAGAACCAAATAAAAATCCCAGGTGTATGATTGTGAGAGGTAAAAAAGACTGCTGAAAATATGAAAAAATGTCTATGGTTGAAAAGATATTTCTTTCTAGTTTAGAACAGAAAAGGGTTAAACCAAAGGACAAGTATGGTGAAACCTCTTTAAACAAGGACAAGCCATGGAAAAACGATAAAATGGAAGAGAATTAAACAAATAAAAGGAAGCAAAACTAACAGAAAGAGAAAGTATAGCACAAGTATGATAAAACCACTTTAAACAAGAAATCAAGAACAAGATATTGAAAAGAGCTATTATGGTAATGAACTTAAAATTGAAAGAAACACCACTGCAATTTATTGTGTTAAAGATGATTGAATTCCTAAACAAACCAACAAGTTATAAATGGACACCGAACTTAAGAAAGCAATCAGATCCATGTGAAGAAATTGTAATTGTTTATTATTTGCTCCATTGAAAAGACCTACAGATCAACTTTCAAATACTTCTAAGGAGTTTTTCACTCTCACCCTCTCATGAGTGAATTATGTTTCGTGATGCATGCTTTGTAGCTTTTTTTTCTTTTTCTTTCTTTCTTTCTTTCTGTTTTTTTTTTTGCACAAAGAGCTTTTTGAAATAGTTTCTTCCATATTTTATAATTTGCTGTTTTTTTGTACTAGATGTAAGATTATGCTAATGTGTGCTAAAAGCATAAGATGGATAGAATGGATCACAGTGGTTGCAAGACTATATATTTCCACTAAGGGATGAGATGATCAAGAATATTTATAGTCAGTAAATGAACATATGGGTAATAGAAAAGAAGAGAAATAACATGTAGAAAAGTACCAATTCCAAGGCAAGGTATGCACTTGCAGATAACTTCCTTTCCTCTTTTATTATAGTAACTGACAAACCCCGAGCCCTGGCAACTTCGGCACTTTCCAGTCCATTCATAAACCATTTCTTTACAATCCTACAACTCCATAACAAAAAATAATAAAATATAGAAGCAGCAGCGAAGCACAAAATAAGGTTCTGACTGTCACTGAGATTTAGTCCCAGAGATATTTTTTTGAATTTATTTTTCAAGATTTCAGTCACAGTTAGAAATGCAATGGATACAAGTATAAAAGAAAGTAACACCAATGGAAGGAAGCTCCACCAAAACTTGCAAGCTATAATTTCTATTAGGTATTAGCCCTACTTGTGAAATCAAATCACATTTCCCCCAATATCATTTTCTTCAAGAACTTCAGTAATACAATTATCAACCTAAGTAGTTGGAAATGTTTCTCTCAAATAGGATCCAAGATTTTACTACTATCGCAACTGAAGGTTATCATAAAGATGCAACACATTTCTAATAGTTAATGTCATATGCTGATTAACCCAATTAGTTATTCTCAAAATTCTTTTGCTTATCTTTCCAAGATTTTCTCAGTTACTAACAGATGGTAGGATATCGTCTGGTTGTCTCAAAAAATGCAATCTTTCCATTTTTCATATTCAGTAATTGAAAAAAACTCCGCCTTTTTAGTAAAAGATGTGCCTTAGACCACTTTGTGGACTTGTTATAAATATGTTTTGTTATGTCTCAACAAATACAATAATTATATCTATACCATTTTAGAAACAATGAAATGCTATCTCAAAAATTATCTAATACAAGGTCTAAATAACTATGCATAATGCACTTTTATAACTCGAAACACAAGCCAATCTCAACTTCAAACATAAAACAAGTTACTTTATTATTTCTTTGACAAGCTAATGATACTCAACTGTAGAGGAAACAATGGAGTACATTGAATTCCTTATACTAGCCGTAAGAATATATTCTTTTTCCAATTAAATTTATCATCAACCAAATAAAATGTACGGAGAAGAAATCAAACCTCAATTTGGGGATCACAACGGAGCCGGCGATCAATCTCTTCAGCAGACACCGGAGAGGTGTCCGGATAGGCCATCGGAAGGGGAAGCGCGTCATCGTTGTCGGTCAGGTAGCTCTCTCGGTCACGTGACCACCTCTCTTTCGCATTGACCTTGGTGTATTTTTTGTTGCCTGCATTTGCTCTCTTCTCAACTGCCGGGACACCGTCGGAGTCGAAGCTGATTCTGCCGCTGCTAGAGGCGTCGGAGACTGTCGTAAAGTTAAACCACCGTCTCAGAAAGGAAGGTCCAACCGGAGGGTCGGCGGCACGGCAGCGAACGGCGGATGAGGGAGGAGAGAGAGCGGGAAGAGTGAGGAATGAGGGGTTTGACGACGGAGTAAAAATGGAGCTAGGGTTTAATGGCAACATTCGACCACCACGTGAACCATATACGATATATCCGGAGTCTCTGTGAGTTTTGTATGTGAGAGAGGGCAACAGCAGAGCTCAGCTGCAAGAAAGAAAGATGGCGGATGTTGGGTTAGGATTCTAAAATCAAAAATTACTTAAATCACAAAATTATTTGAAATCGAGTATTTGTAGTATCATGGTATTGATTGTAATATAGTCCCAAGAGAAACCGAAAGTTTTCTTTGATTATTTCGGCGCCCCAAACTTGTTACAGGTCCCCAAAAGTCCGCAAGGCCATAAAAATACTTTTACGAACTCCTCTAAAGTAAAGTCCAGACAATAATATTATACCGAAACTTAAATTAGTCATTTCATGTGTATCTTTGACTTAACTCATAGTGTCCCAACTCTTGAAACAATGTAACATGTAATATTATATGCAATGCAATGAACGATAAAATCCAGCAAGTAGTATTCCTTCCTATCTAGATTTGTAAAATAATTTTTTGTTCGATATCAATAATAAATATATCTTTAAAACTAAAACAAATAATAACAAAGCGAAATTATTTTAAAAACAATTTCAATGCATTCAATATATATATCTTTCAACCCACAACCCTAACAACAAAGGTTGCAATAGTCGGGCAACATGACCTAAAAATTAGATAATGTCAATGATCATGCACCTACTAAGGTATTTATAAAATGCACGCTTCCCAAAAAATACTTAAAATGGTGCACCTTAGTAGCTCCAATATTAACTTTGAAACTAAGCATAAACACTAACGGATTCTATACATAATCGAATTGAAAAATTCAAAAACATTTTCTCAATATTATTTATGTTCTAAACTTTTTTTTCACAGTTCAAAATCATATAATCTCATTTTCTAAATCAAAATTCACTTTCAATACTTGATTTGAATTTTAAAACAAAAGAATAACATTTTCACTCGGATGGAAGCCTTAAATAAAACATAACAAACTTTGAAACAGTAGATCTAGGCATCGAGTAAATATTGAGGCATACATAAAAAGTAAATGATAATTTTAAAAAACTAAATAATTTGAAAAACAATTTACATTACAAGTATCCAAAAGATCAATCATGTGATACAAAACATCGTCCAAAGTAGAGAATCAATTACCACGTCACTTCGTAACACTCCTTGCATAATTAGAGTTTTATTAATTAATCATAAATCTCAAATCCCCCATATATGTTCAAATGTCATCAAGACCTCATGTCATTATTTATGCCAAAACTCCCTCACATTGAACTTATTTTCTAAATCAAAAATCATAAACATAAAATAGACTTCAAGGGCTCCAATTTAGCCTCACGAATCACCCAAATAGAACACAAAACCACCAAAATATCAATTTTTGAACAATAGTATAAATTGCAAAAAATCATATGCGAAAAATCTAGATCAACAATCTCTTAGATTTCATAACAAATAAAATACTTGACTACAACGGTTTAAAATTGGTGGATATGTTCCTAACTTATAGAAGTACAACATATCCAAAATTAGAAACGATCCAATAGTCGGATTAAGAGTTATTGACCATGCAACGAACTACCAAAATAATAAAAAACAAATTTACAAATTTTCAGATTTAACTTTCTTACCTTCAATGGAGTTCTTTCCTTTGCTAATTTCTATTGATTTTCATTTTAAAATCTCCCAAAAAAAATATCCAAATATCCAAAATACCAAATCAATATTTACTAATTAAAATCAAAATTAAAGAAGAAGATGAAAGGATCTTACCAAATTTCAAATTTTCATCTTCAAATCCTTCTCAAACCATCTTTCTCTATTCTCTCTTCTTCTTTCTCTCGAGGCAGTTAGTCTAGAGTAATTTTAATCTTTTCTACATTTTAACTGTGTTGTCTTATTTATTATAACATTAACTCTTTTTCTTTTTCTAATTATTAGGATATGAATCTTTTTGAAATTCAAAAGGTTAATATCACAATAATTAGTTATCTTATGTTATAATTATCCAAACATAAGTAATTATTCAATTAACTTTATTATTTATTATTTATTATTGTTATTAACCACCAAGTACTTATTTTCTTTTAAAAACTCTACTTATATTATTAAAAATTCGAGATATTACAATTTTGCTGAATAATTTATATTAATAAGGGAAAAGTATTAAAATTGTTATATTTAAGTGTGTCATTAAAATCCTTACTATACGTTAAAATGAAGATGAAAATAATAAATAAGAATAAGAAAACTTGTGTTATATGGTCAAAGGAGGATCATACTTGTTCATTAGCCTAGCCTCTAATTTCTTTTGCATCATGTTTTTTAAGGCCAGAAAAGGAAACTAAAATTTGTGGTATCTTCTTTTCCTTTTTCCTTTGAAAATTCATGAACCAAAAGGAGCATAAATAACTTGCATATAGAATAGAATGAAAATGAATTGGTTACTTCTTTAATTCTGAACTACATTAAGTTTCTTCATCATAAAACAAGTGAGTTGCACAAAAATTATGTCAGATCTGTGTAAAATATTTGGCACATATTTTTCTTCATCTTTTGACAGTTGATGTACAATTTTGGTGCTAAAAAGGTAATAATTGCATTGTAAGAGGGAGGGATATATGAAATGAATATATAGTTTATGGTTGATTTCCTTGAAGGCAAAACTGATTTCTCTCTTCCAACCCTCTTGTGGTGATCATTCAACTTGGTTGGCCAACTCCAGATCTAAACCTGTCCAGTTTCTCCTCAAATATTCTTTAGCAGGTTATTTCCAGAGACCCTATAGCACAAATTCATCATTAGTTCAAACTTGACAGCATTAAAAGAAGAATACATGACTAGTGCTTTGGACATTGAAATAATTGTATTTATTTATTTTGCAGAATCTACATCAAAAAGGAGTATTGTCCTTACTGAAGGTATATATCCTTTCTGTTTGTTAGGCTGTTTGGAATACTGCCGGTCAGTTTGTTGTTTTGGAGAAATCTGTTCATGGTAAAAAGAAAAGAAAAAAGGAGTCATTGATAACCTAAAACTGTAAGCAATTAAATTTCCAAAGTTAAATATCTTTTCTTGGTAGCAGAAACAAACAGTTCATGAAGATTTGGAAGTTGGGCCAGCGATTGAGGGAATGATCCTTCAAATTGGTTGTTGTCCAAATGCCTTTTCAGATCAAGAAGAAGTACTAATTAAGTAAAGCTTAAACAACAATGGTGAAAAGCTGTAAAATGAAATATATTTGCAGCAACTTACAAGGACTCCAGGGCCTTCATTGAGCTAATATCTGGAATTGTTCCTGAAAGCTTATTACCACCCAGCCAACTGTAAATAATAATTGCAAAAAAGTACCTCCAGTTTAATGTTAATATTTTAGGAGTATCACATTAAATGAATTGAGTCTACACCTATTAGCATGTTCAACTGGCCTAGAACAACTTACATACTGGAAATGGCAGTTAACTTGGCTATGTCTTTGGGCAGTGTTCCCGAAAGCCCATGATTTGTTAGATTGCTTCATATATGGAAAAAAATGTTAAGAGACATCAAATCGAGCCATATACGAGTAATGTTTCACAATCTTACTTTGTAGAGTAATAATTATTTACAACAGTTGACATGTGTAGGACTACAAAGTATATTTTCATCATATATGCAGCTACATCCGCTCTAGGCATGTACACTTTCGAAGTAGATGAGTCTTTAGATATAGGTGATGGCTGTGATGGTGTTTGTACACCATGGCTCATATTATATGAATATCAAATGAAACTTACAGGGTGAGAATCCGAACTTTTTTCCCCCAGTGCATGTAACTCCAGTCCATGAATACTGTTTAGGTAGGCATGGATCTCCACTCCAATCAGGAGGTGGGTTATCAAGGCTTCTTGCCAACTCTTCCATCACCAACACTGTTACACAACCAAATTTAATAAAATTACGAGAAAAAAGAAAAACCCAATTTTAAGTATGTGTAGACAAGGTAAATTCACCATCAAATGGAGGTACCATCTCTAGTGAGAGTCCTTCCTCTAAGAGGCAGAATCTGAAAGATCTCCCCCGCGTTGATTAGAGGGCCGACTGACATGTCACTCTTGGGAGTCATGGAAATCTCTATCTGGCCATGGACAGGCCATTCTGTTCCATAAACAGTTACACCTCTAGTGGTGACATTAAGGTTGGTGTAAAAGTTTTCACCATTTATACTGACATTGAAAACTCTCCAGTTTAATGGACCTGGGGTTCGGGTGTCTTGGAAGTATAGTGCAATATAGTAATGACTGCTAGGCAACGAAAATGAAGTCCACCTGACTGTGAGAGTATTCCCTCGGCTTGCTGTGACTGCTGCTCCGAATACCTTTGCTGGTGGATTGTTCCAAAACCCAGAAGTAGTAATGTTGACGTGGCTTTTCTCAACAATATTTTCATCCATGAAAGGTTGCCAGAACCGGTTGTATGGATCATCTGGATAACTAGTCAATTTTTCGATAATTACCATCAGAAACCAATCTAGCTGCCTTTTATTGATAAAGAATATAAAATAATAGTCCAACCAGGATTTGAGTTTTAATGTTCTTCATTAACCCCCAACCTGATTACCTGACCCCTGATTAAGCAACTGGTGATTTAAAGAATAGTTTGCATACTAGCTTTGCCTAATAAAAAACCAATGCAAAACTCATGGTGCTAGGAGCCTAGTTTCTACATACATTATATGATCCAATGCCTCTCTTTAATTAGGACTTTTTACGATAATGTTTCAGTATCTATGAACTGTATATCTGTCATGCAAGAATAGTTTTAGTAGCAAAGTGAAATAAGATGCTTAGAAAAAGTTTTTACACAGTAAAAAAAAACCCATAGAAATCAGATTAAGCTTCTGCATAATTATGCTATGCCTTACCAATTTGGCATGAAACTAAAATTGGTTGTCACTCATTAAGTTGTGTGATGGTTATCCTTTGAAAAAAATTCCTTGTTTTCTGCTACCTATTCGAACAATTTTCATTCAATAGAACATAAATAATATTGCTTTTCCTTTTGAACATTTCTGTTTATAGAACTCGAGGCAACTTAATTGTAGAGTTATAGTAAAGTCATGATCATGAACTAATTAATGATAAATAACGGTAAAAACAATAGGAAAGTGAAACAATCATTAGCAAGTTTTCATACCTAATGATATCTGCACCAGAGGCAAAGGCAGTCCGAGCAACCGTACATAGTGCATGTCTATCAAAATCAGTAGAATTGTACAGGGACTTATCGAGATGCTGCACCTCAAGAGCTGAGATAAATGGGCTTGAAACCGTGTGTCCATTCCTCGCCAAGCACACGCTTAATGACTTTGCATGAGCAGTCACAATGATCTCATAATAGGAGCTAAGCCCGTTGGCATAATCCTCTGTGGTATTAACAGTGCTCCAAAGAGTTCCATCAATGACCTGATCAAACACTGGCGGTTCTTCCCCTTCATCGAAACCTCCATAGTAATATGTGGTTTTTATGAGAAATTTCTCTCCTTTGATTACCTGAAAATTGTAACAATATTTTCGAGCTGCGGTGTCTGGAAAATACCTTAATGTGGTCAATATAGGCAATACACCAGGTTCTTTAATGGAGGTAATGTTTCCAACTGAAATGTAGCTTTGGTCCGGAACATATTTCAGGCCATTTTCTTCTACAACCTTGGTTGAGCCACAGTTTATCAAGAAACCTGCATTGATAAACAAAGATAAGGAGCATGCACATAAGCTAATAGTCCCTCCGTTCCAAATTGAATGGCATCGTCCGCCATTTCACAATTAAAGATGATAGTATTTTCTTATACATTTTAATATCTAAATATGTTGTTGGCACATCTTAACATGTAATACACATTTTTAAAACATGAAACTCATTTGGGACGGGAGGAATATATGTTTGCATGCATACGTATAAAACATGTATGGAGATATATAGAGACAACCAAGTGTTACCTCTTGGTTCAGGGGTGGCATGGAGAGAGAGTGGAATGATAAAAAGCCATAGGAGGAAGAAGGAGATACACATTGTTTCTGTTGGATGAATTGGGATGTTTCCGTTTGTTGGAGAGAGGAGGGGAACAAGAAAGAAGCATTGGACATTGGTCAAGAGAGTTTGACACGTAGAGGGTTGTGCAAGAAGATAGAGATGATGGTGCTTTTGACCAAGCCTTCCCCTTTAGAGCATATTTTGCAACTACGTACATTCATTATTATATATAATGGGGGAGTCTACCTCATAAAGTTTATTTATTTATTTACTTTATTTTTAATGTCAAATTTAATTTCAGCATAATTAAAAATTTTGTGGGTAAAAACTCTCATTTTCATACTTGGTAAAAAGAAAGTTTGGACCCTCATTTGGGTAAATACTAAATTTTATATTATAACCTTAATGTAGATTCATGCTACGCATGGTAATGTAATTGCATTAAAAGCAGAAACTTAGGAAAGGAGGTTCAATGTGAGTGGACCTGGTTACCTCATTACCTGATCGGTTGCCATATGCGTGCACTGCAAGCCGATGCTAGACATCTGTATGCTATATGGTGTGGCATTTTTCGAACATCTTACTTGCACCATTTATCAAGCAACGTTTTCCACTCCGGAGAGAGTGAGCTGGCATCCCTAATCTTATGGACACGATCACTCCCGAATAAATCCAGATTTAATTCTCAACAGATGACCCAGTAATTCTACATTTCTACTAGTAGTTCCTCAATCCCCCGGTAAAATGAGTAAGCAGTTGATTTTCAACAGATGATTCAAGTTTCATTTCAAAATATAAACGAGTCGAAATATGAACACATTTTAAAGTTCGATAAATTCTTGACCCCTCAAATTATAATTTTTTATCCATTTAGGAAAAGTTCAATTGTTACGACTAATTTAAAATCGCTGCAAGGCCTCAATGGTTCGTTCAAGGGCAGTAGATACTAACTTACATGAATAGGGTCTACTTAAATAGTGGATAGATGGTTTTGTTAATTGCCTATAGCTCAGTGGATAGGTCGTCTGTTTCCTAAGCAGAAAGTCGTAGGTTCGACCCCTACCTGGCTCGTCTCTTTGCCATCTTTTTATTTTTGTAAGCTTATGAAATTACACAGTATCCCTAGGTTTGTTCATTTTCATTTTATGCTGGTCTCTTGTATACAAATGGACGCTTATTGCGGAACGGAATTGAGGCCTGAGGGAGTGTTATTGAAGCTGGATTTTTGTAAAATAAAATGCCAGATCCAAACCACGGCAAATGGAACACAATACCACGCACACAAATGGAACTACTTTCATCTTTTTACTAGAAACCAAGTAATAAGTACAAAGAAACCTCGCCTACAAAGGAGAACAAATAAAACAATACAGCTAAAACTAACAAAGCTGTGTGGTTCACACGCAAACTAGGGGAGGGGGGGAGGGGAGGGGGGGGGGAGGGGAACAAAAGCATTCACACAAGTATATGACAGTTGGTTTTAACAGCACTATCGCCTTCCAGACATGCTGAAAGAAGTAACTTTCATTGGTGTTGCCACTACCAGTGGAGCTTCAGGAGAGTTGCTAACAGCAAACTTGTCATGCATGAATCGACTTTCAACAATCGATTCATCCTTCAACACAATCTTATAACAATAGCAGCTCTTAAGGCCTTGTTGATTCTGATAGCACTCGTGGGCGCTATTCTTCACCTGCTGGAAGTTCCATATCACACTGAACTTGCCTACTGTTGCCACCAGATGACGCTCTTGTCTCCCATCTTCTGTGACCTGGACAATGATGTAATAAGTGAGACAATAATCCAGAGAAACTATACCAATCAAATAAGAACAGAAAAACAACACAGATAGCTTGGGACTGGATCCACCATATCTAGTAATTACTTCACAGTACTAGACTTCGTTTATAATCCAAAATATTTATTGAACCTAGACAGGCTTCAGAAGGCAAACACTTTTTTTATGGACAAGTCAAAAGGCCAACATTTGAACTCGAAAATTGGTGATGGAGGCAAAAGAATTCATATTGCAGAATCCTAAAGGACCTAAACATCTTCTATATCATAGGAGACGGTACTCTAGGTTCTAACAACGGGCAATAACACATCTAACTTTTTACAGTGAATAGCTTCCAACAAATATGATTGTCCAAATAATGAGGGAAGGGACAGCAGGCTTCAAGCATGGGAACTTGCTACATAGAAAAGCTAATATTGTGTTACACAGACTCTTCACTTTGCCCTAAAATACTAGTGTCCGACACTCGACACACAAAAGGGGTATGGGTACTAGGGTACTAGACACTTCATTTTAGTGCAAATAATTGGCAAAATTGAGGAGTACCCATGTCGGACTCGTCAAAATATTGTGTCCAACCGGACATTCCATCCGAGTCCGTGTAACATAGAATATAATAATACTCCATATACAGTAAGTGGGACAGTAATGGTTTAGACGATACAGTGTGCTAACGTAAGAAACCAAAACTTTCAAGCAGTCACAGAAAAGTAACTTTTAGATCAAGTGAGTTCATTTACATCCAATTTCAAAAACAACATCCCATTAAACCAAACAGCTATCAACTTATAAATTTGCCTAGTTATTTTGGTAATAATATGCAAAGTAGGGATGCGCTTTTTTTAGATTAAAGGAAGAAAAAAAAATAAGACCCCAAGTGTTTTCTTAATTTGTTTCAGACACAGAAAATCTATTATGAAATGTTCTCGAATCATGTAATCATAAAAAGAATAAAATAAAAAAACTAAACAATCATAATGCATGAACAAAGACCAACACTAGAACTGAAGATATATCCTTAAGAGTATATCCTCATTTCTCACTTGCATAGTTCATATAGAAATAACTAGCATGGCAAGAAATGGCACATTTGTTACAGCAACAATACTTTTTGAGGACATACATATACTATGAATTTTTTTAACATCGGTACAATGTCAATTGCACCATAAATATGCTAGTTTTAAAACATATTGAAATATAGTTAGCAACCATTACATTTTCCTGTATAGAAATGTCATTTGTGCATCATTAAACATGGACAATGCATATATATAAAATGCTACTTTCACCATATATATGCTAGTTTTCAAGATACAATCCAACATCGTTGAGAACAGGTAATTTTATTTTAAAAGGTCATTCATGTATCGTTACGGTCCTTACGGATGGTGAATAAAACAGATAATAAACCAGCAAAATATACACTTTCTTTTAATTGATGATTCAAAATTTCAAATGTAATTGAACAAGTTACACATCAAAAACAATGAAATCAAAAGACTTATATAAGGAATAAGTTGCTTACCCAAGAAAATTGACCTCCATGAAACTTATTGTTCACCCCAGCCATATGTGAATCCACAGGAGTCAGCTTCAACAATCTTGGAGCTGGAATCTTATTACCCATTCGACCACCAAATCCAGTTTTTGTCTTTCCATCTTTGTCAGTAAATAAGGTGCAGATAAGGATCAAATACGTGTCAGTGGTGCCCAACACCCATTTTCCATCGTATGTAACGTCAACATGTGTAATAGGCGATCCAAGGCCGGGAAAAGCAGTTTTGGCCTGCCTCATAGAAGTCTTTGAATACAACCTAATCTTCCCATCAAGTGATCCAACGACAATTGAACCATCACCAGTAGATGCAAAACACTGAAAATTTGTCCCTCTAGAGAACTGATGTCCCTGAGTCCAATGCAACACAGGGGAATTAGCATTTGCAATGTTCTGAACCATTCCCATCCTATCGCGCATATCCCACTGACACAACCTATTATCATCCAATCCCAAAAATGTAGACTCGGAAGGATCCAACTGTGACCCCTTTGTGTCATTTGTAATATCCCTCATAGTAAGATCAGTCCCGTCCTTTTTTCAAACTTCCATTCTGTAACAATCTTCCCCGTCTCAATATCTAATTGGCTCAACCCAGTTGAATGTGGCTTCCCTTCTTTCAATGGACTCATTAGTAACATATTAGTCTCCCCCCTCATCAAAAGGGCCTTCTTCGGGGTTGAATTTGAATCCCCCAAACTAGAACTACCTCTTCCCCTTTTACCCCCATTATCAAGCTTCACATAAACACCTTTCCCATGTATTCCATGACTAAAATTCTTCACAACCTGAACGCCTGAATCACTAACTAAAAAACTATTATCCAGTGCCCCTAATGCCAAACTCTGTATTCCACCCCCTGTTGCCGCCTCCTCAAACTCCTCCAACAAATCCTGACTATCCCTCACCGGCTTCTTATATGCCGGACTTTCCACACTCCATCATCAGCATCCTCCCACATCGAATCATCAGCAGCCTCCGGCTTAACCCACCCAAGAAACTCCTTCCCATAAACCTTCAATTTATTCTCTTCGCTAGCTTTCAATCCATACACATTTTCAAACAGACAATCCTGAAACTTAGTCACAAAGCTCCTATACTCTTCATCGCCAAAAAACTTCAGCGCCCAAACCCCATTTTGCACAAAATCAACACGACGCTGATCACCAAACATTTTTAATTGCAAATCAGTCGAAACCCTAGCTCGAATCTTAGAACCCACTTTCAAAACCCAAAACCCATCACTTCCTCTATACGATTCATCTTCCTCGTCATCTTCTCCCACTTCAATTCTGGAGGTTTTAACAAATTTATAAGAAATAACTTTTTCAGAAACGATCCATTTGGCTTTGGGAGTGTTGCCACCGATGTGAAGGTAAAGCTTGACCGCATTCTTCGAATTGGGATTTTGGGTAGAAGGGTATTTTAGCTTTAAATCTTTAAGTTTCGCATCTAGATCGTCTAGGGTTTTGCTACTCGATGAGGGTTTGGAAATCGAGGGTTTGATTTCTTGTTCAGCTGCATCTTCGTAGTGTTCCTGTTGTTCTTCTTCGCTGTTGGATTCGTAATCATCGGAATCTGAAAGATCTAGACCTTCACGACTTTGAGAGCCGCCCATGATCAGAGACTGTTTTGATCAAGCGAAAATGGTGAAGCTGAGAAAAGTAATTGAATTTCTGATTATTGGAAAGTTTGTCAAGTAATGATTCTTGAGAGAAAAAATGGAAAATTGGATCATAGGGTTGGTTATCGGTTTATATATGCTGAGGATAGAGAGAGAGAGTTGTGACTGGTAATTACCTGTTTCCGGTTAGCGTTGGTATAACGCTTACACGTCTCGCTTCGTTCCGAAGTAAATGGGCACGGATTTGTGTACTAAAGTGTGCGGCTTTTACACCATGTTTGGAAGTAAGAAGGCTTTAATTACTTGGTAGAAAACTCGGTTAAAAAACCTCCACTTTTAATTTTTAATTTATTTTTTAAAATACTTTTTACAATTCTATAACTAACCATTAAATTAATTTTTCTTACTAAAAATAGTTTTAATCAAAAACTCTAAAGTTAAATGTGTTTGATCTTACATGTTTCAATTTTAACTTTAGTATTATTTAATAGATAATAAATTATATAAGAACTGTCAGTAAAATTACTCCCTCCGTTCTTAATTATTTGACGTTTTAGAATTTAGAGTTTTTCATTTGTTCTTAATTATTTGACGTTTATTCAAATCTAGAATAATTAATTTACGAGGTTGTCAGTGCATTTGTATTGTATTACCAAATTGTGTAATTATCATTTATCATGATAAAAAAAATTAATTAGTCATAGAGCTTTTCTATACAGACATAATATTAATTGGACATGAGTACTTTATAAATATATAAATAAAAAAATTTATAAAACACTCATATCTAATTTTCATGTCCAATTATCAAATGGGCAATAGAGCTTTTCTTATTTGTGTGAAAATTATTTGATTGTGAAAAAAGATTTTCGCCTATCTATAATGAAAAGGAGGGAGTATTATATGAATTTAATATGCAATTAGCATGTGTAAAAGCAGTTTTTCATCATAATGAAGTGGTCTTTACTCGAGAGTCGAGACAAATGACATCATGACACGAGGCTACGCGCTATAGAAGACCACATATCCGAGAAAGAATGGAGAACTCACATATGACATACCCATCCATCCTAGAATCATGAGTTCTTCTACCGCAACATTGGTCCGGCGATTGCTAACTCGCATCTTATCTTCAAATATATTCAACCGATTTTTAATAAATTAAAATTAAATTCTGCCTATTTGGATCCTCAAAATTGAGTATAGTATTCATGAAGAGAGAAAAAGAAGTTGTTTTAAAACACACATTATTCGGATTTTGTTATTCAGTACTACTTGCTAAACAGAAATAAATAATACTTAAAATTAATTATTATTCTTAGATGATGACTATTTTGTTGTCATCATTGAATAAACAAACACAAGAAAAAGTCTTACAAAGAAGTACTCCGTATTACAATTAAATAAATCCTCTAATGTTGTTCAGTCCACACATGACAAGGTTTTACGTTAATAAAAACAAAAAATAGAACCCAACATGTGAAATTTAATTATTGTAATTGAGGAAATTAAGATAGACAGTGCATGGATTGGTCCGGAGTTAAACGCTGTGCACATTTCCACTTCCTGAATCAGAAGAACGATCAGTACCATTATAATCCATCATCATCATCCATTTCTGAAATTCATCATCCCCAAACATTCCCCACAATTCCTTTTCCTTTTCCTTTTCCTTACCAATTTCTTCTATTAATTCGTTTTTTCTTGGATTTTCTTGCTGCAACTCCGACCTCTCCTGGGAATTTGAGCTGGTGTAATCACCAAAACAAAAATTTAGCTTCGCTCTCGGGCCCCTAAATTCAATGGCGGCCCGATCATAAGCACGGGCAGCGTCCTCCGCCGTCTCGAACGTCCCGAGCCAAACCCTGGCCGCCTTTCGTGGGTCCCGAATCTCCGCCGCCCATTTTCCCCACGGCCTCTGTCGAACTCCTCTGTAATTTTTCTTCTTCTTTTTCATCACCCCAATATTCTTGCTCTTTTTATTGTTTTCATCAACTTCCATGTTCGGCGCGAAGAAGTCGCAACCCAAACATCCCCTAATGTTGCAGAACCGGCAAGTATCCGGCTCCGGCAATGAAGAACTGCTGCATTCCGGAGTTGGCAGTGAACGGAATTCACGTGACATGTCCATAGCCGTGGCACCGGTTAGCACATTTTTCAAGGCGCTGACCATGACCGAAACTTCTTGCTCCTGGGTGAGTCGTTGCGGTGGAGATGACGGCGCTGGCCCCGTCACCTTGCCGGTGGCTGCACGTTTTGGCCTGTGGTATGTTTTGTGCATTTTGAAAAGTGGGAATTTGGTAGTAATAATAAATTCAGATGGTACTCTGTTTTAGAGAGAGAAAATTAAGTAATGAGAACTGAAAATTTGTTTGGTTTTGATTTGAGGGGTCAAAATTGGGTTTCACATATATATATATATATGGACTATGGACGGAAAGAGAAAGAAAAAGATCTACGTGGATGCCAGCTAATGACACATTTTAGACACGGGATTGATTCATTTGGAGGTTTATGGGATTTAGGGGTTTAGTTTGGCACGTGGGGATTTTGTCTTTGCCCTTTGGTGGGCGCGGCGGTTAAGTTGGGTACAAGTGGATAAACGGTATGGAGATGAGCTGGCACAGGCAAGTTATAGCACGCGGGTTTTTAAGAGGAATGGTGACGTGAAGTCTTACCTGATGTGATGTGAGACCGTCTTTTTGGGATTGATCTAATAATACTGTGACTGGTACCAGCTGATGAGACTAGAGTAAAGTTTCCTGCTTATCTCTCCCAAATGAGAGTTTAAATGAATTAAGTCGAACAGAGTATTATTGAGTTGTTAAGATTTAATTTATAAAATTTATTGAATATAAAATAAAATTCGATTAAGATTCGTTTAACTATTAAGTCGAGCACAATCACAAATCAAACTCGAACAGTTTGAATTTTTTAAACAAATATAATCTGAGTATCTATAAAAAATTATAATTTGAAAATGTTTGAATTATTTATTTAACTTTAAAATTTATTTATATTTGAATTATTTATATTTTGAGTCGAACTCTAATAAAATTTATAGTCAAGCGAATACGAATCGAGCCCAAATTATTTCTTCATTTTACATCTTTAGTCCCAAATGGTGTAAGATTCCATAACGGAAATGATTTACACCAACATAAATTTTATGACGAATTATGATTGTAATTAATGTAAAATTTTCATTTAAAAAATAAAATTATAATGTATAATTTTAAATTTAAATTTTTTATTTTGTATATTATGTATATAAATATTTAATATAAATATAAATTTAATAACAACACTCTTCTATAATACTGCAACCCTTTTACAAATTATTGATATTTTGTAAAGTAATATTTTTTTTCTAATTTAAAACTTTGTCATATATTTTCTGAAAATGTAATGATATTGTCCAATTAAAAATAATGACACCCCCTCCCAAAAAAAGAGAGAGAGAGGCCAAGTTGGACACATTGAAGTTTGAATATACATATGAAAATTTATAATACTCCATCCGTTTTTAGAGTTGTGCACAAGTATTAAGGAAATGATTATAAAATATTAAATATACTATTAATTGTCTATATTGCCCTTGTATTGAAAAAAGAGAATGTTATTTATTGAGTAAAAAATAGTGAGAGAACCAAAGTTATATTTATTACTTGGGGTAATATTGGAAACTAAGCAATTAATGCTTACTTGAAATTCTCAAACAACTTATATTTAGGAACAAAAATATTTTTCTAAAACGACTTATATTAAGGAACGGATAGAGTACTAATAATTATGTGTGGTTCGTATCTATTACGATGACAAAATTCCTAGGTACTGTATATTAATGATATGAGTGTTTTTGCGCGGACATTAGTTTTGGACCAAAAAATTAAATTAGAATAATAAAATTAATTTATTCCCGTGAACAATTGGACAGTACAATCAATTTGTTTGTGAGAATAAATTCATTTTATTCTTCCGTTCTAATTTTTCTGTCCAAAATTCACGTCTGCATAGAGTTATTATAATATTATACTCCCTCTGTCCAAGAATGTTAGTCCTAATTAATTATTACTGAGATGCTACATATATTAATATTTATTCAAGACAAATACAAATATCATAATAATTAAAATAAAATAAATGTTGTACTGTTTTAAAGTTCTAGCACGTGCTAAAAAATAATAATTAAAAATAACTTTAGGCTGAGAAGTAGTATTATTTTATTAAAAAATAATGTTACTATCACATAAAAAAGATAATATCTTTACGCACACACATCACGTATTGTAGATGCCGTATATGTCAAACTTGTTTCACAATATATATATATATATATATATATATATATATATATATATGTGAATATTATGTGAGAGTAACATTGTTATTTATTAAAAAGCATAAAAATCCGGTAAACGAAAACGAGTGAGGAGAATTATATAATTTATATTATACTCCTCCATAGTTGGGTCAGGGTCAGGGTCAGGGTCAGGGTCAGGGTCAGGGTCAGTACAGTTGTTTTCTGGATTGTGAGCATGATGTCTTGTCCTAATAATCTTTTCCAGATACTCCATATAAACTTAAGCATCAATAGAAGCACACTGGAATAAGCGCAGGTACTACTCCTATTTAGCCTATCAGAAAAGTCAGAAGGGTCAACTAAGAGAATAAATTTGACTATTTAATTAGAATAAATATTGATACTTTGTTTATACCATGTTCAAATTATAACTTCAAATCTGTGATCTTAAAATTACCTAGGTGACGGCAGTGCCGAGGCGGTTTAGGTAGTGTTTAAGCGTATATTTAGGTTAATTAGGTGTTTTTTTTTAAAGATTCTCATTTATTTATTTATTTTTATATTATATTTACTTGTTATATTATGTAAAATATAGTATATATAATTTTTAAAATTTTATAAGAAATCTTACAAAAAATACACTCTTTAAGACTTAACAAATTCACTTAAGTATTATAGAATTTTAAAATAGAGGTCTAATTCTACTTATTTTTATTAAAAAGTCTAAAAAATCGAAATATATTAAGATTGTAATCATTACAAAAGATGAAAAGGATTACAAAAACAAACTCAAAGAGTAATTTTCATGACGCCCCAAAAATAGGTATACATCACCCATCTCATCTTGAGTGCCACTTATACTAAGATGTAATTTAAATACAACTTATTAACATAAGCTGTAGTATGCAATACGACATAAATCTGTGAGTTTAAATACAAAATATCGCTCTACTTGAGATATTATACAAACTCAAACAAAAAGTCCTCATTTCTGATTATTATCACACTATTTTACGAATAGTGAGGACTACTAATCTTATCTTGGACCATCACTCGTTTCTCCAAATCGTCTCAAATTATATTATCATTTCAAGAAGAAACGGTGAAAGAAAGGGTGAAAAGCTCAACTAAATAGCAAGTAAGAAATATTATGACTAAGATAATGCGAATAAATTATCAATAGTCTTCAATAATGTTAAACCGATAAAATACAATGATAAACAACCGGTTTAAGCTGCGGACGGAATATCTGATCCATTAAAAAGTCAAGTAGAAAATAAAATCTACTATCTTTTAGGTTTTAAAGGTTTTTCATCATTTATTATAAATTTGAGACTCGAATTTTAATAAATATTTCACATCATCGAATCACCCCTCGCACTTTCTGACGAGGATATTCTTTAGTATCACGACCACAATTATTCATGCACTACTGGCGCCAATATTTGTGTATTCATTAATAATCGTGATCACGCCAACAATCGTCCATCAATGCACTACTGACCAATCGAGGATTTTTATCACATCATTTGTAACATTACTACGGTCATGATTACATCGAATAGTCTCTCGGTTATAATCATACCAAGTCCATCTATGCACTACACAAAGCCATGATGACTTTCAAAAAAAAATATAAACATGAGGATGATGACAATGATATAAGAATTGATAAAACAAGTTCAAGAATTATTTTATCCGTGAATTATTAACGTCCAAATTGTCAACACGACATCTTTTTTTTGTAGAGTAAAATTCAAGAATGATCGGAAGAATATTTCCATGAAAGATCTTTGGATGAAACGCAAATATCGAGGATATTCTACTAATTTCATGGAGTATAGAAGTCAAAGTTTTAACCAACCGGGTATAATAAAGAATGGAATAACAAAAGAAATCACCATGCATGCGATAGATCACGCAGAGACGTGTTATTCCAATGGAATAATAAATAACGGAACGGTGTCGGGTGAAATTCACACAAGCTGGGATGTTCCAACAGAATGATAAAGATGGAACCCGGATCCGGTGTAAAACACACGAGATAGGATATTCCAACAGAATGATAAAGATTTAACCGAATCCTGTGTAAAACACATGAGCGAGGATGTTCCAATGTAATAATAAAAGATTTTAACCAGTCCTGTAAAAACACACGAGCGGGATGTTCTAACGAGAATAATAATAAAGATTTTAACCAGTCCCCGTAAAACACACCACGCAGGATGTTCCAAATGAATAATAGAAGAATGTCACCAAGTATAGGGTAAACCACTTATACAAGTTATTCCAACCAGAAATAATAAGCGATGGAATAACAACAGTTTCTCTTCATGAATAAGAAAGAATAACACCCCTTACATTTGGTAGGAGATTGAATCTGCAGTGATTAGTAACAAAATACTCTTCTTCTTTCTCTCTTATTCTCTCTATACTTTCTCTCTCTCATAAGCTTGAATGAATTAAGTGAAAATAATGAAGCCCTAGGCCTCTATTTATAGAAGATTTCTAAACTTAAGACCGCTTAGTGTGAAAAGGCAAGTGAAGCGGCTTAATCGGTTTGGCTACCGTAATAATGTGAAACGACAAGTGGTTCGGCGCTGTAATGTGAAACGACAAGTGGTTCGACGTCTGGTAAAGGTAATTACTATTAACGAAGGTAAATACTATCGACGAAGGTAAATACTATTCACAAGGGTAATTACTATCGACGAAGGTAAATACTATTCACAAGGATAATTACTATTGATTTAAGGTAAATACTATTCACAAGGGTAATTACTATTGACGAAGGTAAATACTATTGATGAAGAGACTCTTAGATGATGACATATGAGCCCCCCATAAAATAATCAAACTTACCACAAATCATAACACATATTTAATCTTTCAATAATTATTAATCATTTATAACTTGTCGTCTCAATTATTGATTTAATACTATAACATATTATACGTATTGATCTTGACAATAATTGAATCAATAATATAAGAGATATGATGCACGAGAATTCATCGTAGCAATAATTGAGCATAATTGGTGACTTCTCACGTAAGCATCAATAATCAATACCGCAGTGTTACTTCTTGCAACTACATGCCAGACATCGTACTTTTACCACCGGGTAGTTCAACGGTTTTAACGGTAACACCTCCGCCATTATTTTTATAAAAATATTTTGTGCTTTTCTCAATCCGAAATAATAATGTTGTGGGGTCCACCAATGATTGAGCCATTGTCATTTAATATTCCCTAACAAAAGAATATTCCCACCAAACGAATATTTTATAACAACTTGCATACTTTGCAAAATTTATAAATATTACCCACAACTATAACATTATATCAAATTTATTCCATAATATTCAAAAATAATATTTATAGAAAAATTCATCTTTATTTATAAAAGCTGGGGTCTTACAACCTCCCCTTCTTATGAAATTTCGCCCCTCGAAATTAGAGTGCGATACTGGTATGTCGAAGAGGTAAGGATACCTTGATTTCATTTCAGATTCTAACTCCCAAGTCATTTCCTCAACATCGTGGTTCCTCCATAAAACTTTGACTTGAGGTATAACCTTGGAGCGTAGAATATGTTCTTTCTTATCCAAAATTTGAACAGGAACCTCTTCATACGTCAAATCTTCCGCTATTTCGTCCTGCCTCTAACTTAATAATATGGTTCGGTCTTTCACATATTTACGTAACATAGATATGTGAAAAGCGTTATGAACACGAGACATATTTGGCGGTGAAAGCGAGTCTATAGGCCACGATTCTACTCGATCGAGGATTAAAATGGACCGATGAATCGAGGATTAAGTTTTCCTCTCCTTCCAAATCTTGTAACTCCTTTCCATGGAAATGACTCTTAACAACACATGATCTCCTATATCAATTCCACGTCCTTTCGATGAAGATCGGCGATAACTCTTTTATCGATTTTGTGAGGTTTTTATCGTTGTTTGGATCATTTGAATCTTTTCCGTAGTCATACGTACGCACTCCCGGTCCCCAACAACGTTGCTTTCACCCACCTCATCCCAAAGATATCTTTGGAGAACGACACTTTCTTCCATACAATGCTTGAATGGAGCCATGCCAATACTTGCTTGATAAGCTGTTGTTGTAGGAAAACTCCACCAATGGTAAGAACTTGTCCCAACTCCCTTGAAATCAAGGACACGAGTCTTAATAGATCTTGAAGAGTTTGAATAGTCCTCTCCATTGTCCGTCCGTCTGAGGATGATATCTTAGAGCTAAATCGTAAAATCTGTGCCCATAGCTTTTTGCAAACTAACCCAAAATCGTGAAGTGAATCTTGGGTCTCGATCGGAAACTATGGATACCGGCATACCATGCAGATCTTACAATCTCGTTTATGTACATACCAGAAGCGTTCAAGTGTATAAGTTTCTCAGTATCGGTAAGAAATGAGCAGACTTGGTCAATCTATCAACAATGACCCAAATCGCATCAATGCCTTGAGAAACCTTAGGAAGACCAGTAATGAAATCCATGGTAATGTGCTCCCACTTCCATTCTGGAATTTCAAGTGGTTCTGATGGACCTTTTGGTACTTGATGCTCCGCTTTAACTTTCGTTGACAAGTTAGACACCTTGAGATAAGCAATATATCTCTCTCTTCATATTGCTCCACCAAAATGTATGACCGAATATCATGATACATTTTGGTACTCCCGAGATGGATTGCAAATGGTGTGTTGTGCGCCTCCATCATGATATTATACTTTAAATCGTGGTCGTTAGAACACAAAATGCAGAGTTGACTTCAAGTATTCCTTCTTCATCGATTCTTGCTTCCCAGATAAGCACCTTCTTGACTTTCTTCCTCATACGCGCCGGCTCCAGTGCAGTAGCTTGAAGCGCTTTAACTTTATCAATTAAAGCCGGTTTCTACTCAGTATACTCGGCATTGTTATCACACGCGTCCCCAGAGTCTTTAATTCTATCTCCATCCTTTGCAAGTCACACAAAATGGGCCTTTGCGTTGACAATATCGCACTTGTACTTGCATATGATTTCTACTCAATGCGCCGCCTACCACGTTTGCTTTTCGGGATGGTATTGGATGGTATGATCATAATCTTTCAATGATTCAAGCCAACGTCGTTGTCGCGTGTTGAGTTCCTTTGAGTGAAGAAATATTTGAGGCTTTTATGATCCGTAAAGATCTCCACTTTCTCCCCATACAAGTAATGCCTCCACATTTTAAGTCTGAAGAAACAATGGTACCTAACTCTAGATCATGAGTAGGATAATTCCTCTCATATTCTTTGAGTTGTCATGAGGCATAGCTATAACTTTTCCATGTTGCATAAGAACACATCCCAACCTTTTGCTTGAAGCATCATCATAGATGACAAATCCTCCGAGGCGGATGGTATTGTCGAACAGTCTTTGAAAAAAAGTCTCCTCTTGAGTTCTTGAAAACTCTTCTCACATTCTTCGCTCCAACCGAACTTTGTATCTTTCCGAGTCACCGAGTCGATGGAATAGCGATTCGAGAAAATCCTTCCACGAATCTCCGATAATAACCAGGCTAAACCGAAAGCTACGTGCTTTGGTCCATTGATTTAGGTTGTTCCCGCTTTGAATAGCTTCAATCTTTCTTTGGGTCAATGATATTCCATGACTTGATACCATCGTGCCCAAGGAATGCTACTTCTTCTTCAAGCGAACACGCATTTCTTCAACTTGGCATAAAGCTTATATTCACGAAGCTTTTGGAGTGTCGACCTCAAGTGTTGCTCATGATCTTCACGGCTTTTGGAATAAATAAGGATGTCATCAATAAAGACGACCACAAAGTGATCTAAATATTCCTTGAATACTCGGTTCATCATATCCATGAAGGCGGCGGGAGCATTAGTCGATCCAAAGGACATGACTAGGAATTCATAATGCCCGTCTGGAGTTCTCGAAAGCCGTCTTTGGAATGTCGGTGGTTCTAATCTTCAATTGGTGATATCCGGACGAAGATCAATCTTTGAAAAGAATTTGGCTCCTTGCAATCGGTCAAACAGTCATCAATACGTGGCAATGGATACCTATTTTGATGGTGACGTGATTCAACTCCCGATAATCAATACAAAGTCGCATACTCCCATCTTTCTTCTTCACGAATAGAGCAGACACCCGAGGAAAGTACTAGGGGCGAATAAAGCCAATGTCTAACAATTCCTGCATTGGGTCTTTAACTCACGAAGTTCAATAGAGCCATTCGATATGGGCTTTGGAAATAGGTTTTGTCTGGGGTTCAAGGTCGATACAAAATTCAATTTCACGCTACTGGGTAGGCGAGAAGTTCTTGAGAATACGTCGGAAATTTATTAACAATAGGAATATCGTTTAAAAGCGGCGTATTTTTATTTAAATCGTGACATGAGCTAAGAAAGCTTGACATCCGTTTTCAATAAACGAATAGCTTTATGGCTTGAGATGACCGTGATTGATTTTAATGGTTTGGTCGTTTGAATTAAGCATAATAGGTTGATTAGGAATATGAAAGCTAACAACCTTACGAAAACAATCAATTTTTGCATGATAAGTAGTTAACCAATCAATCCCTAGAATCACGTCAAATCAAGTATTTTTAATGAAATAAGATCGACGGGTAATGTGAGGGTGCCGATTTGAACCAAACAAGACTTATAAACGATGGATGTAATGAAGGTTTCTCCCAACGGAGTTTTTCCACAGATAAGTCAAAGTCTAATTTCTCCAGAGTCAAATTTAATCGATGGCATGAAGTAGGAGAAATAAAAGAATGGGTAGAACCCAGATCAAATAAAGTATAGACTTCATTAGAGTTTATGATAAGCTTACCCGTGATGACCTCATTCAATTCCTTGCTCTTTGGGAGGTCACAACAAATGCTCTCCTCTTGACTCTGGGTTTTGAATTTTCGGATGGCCTTTGGTGCCTCCATCCTAAATTGAATTTGTCTTGATGGCAACAAAATCGAGCTAAGTGACCTTCTCTTCCACAATTATAACATGCTTTGACGGCATGGCGCAGATTTGGGTGATGATGTGTCCTCTCCTCGCATTTGAAGCATATGATAGGTGGGTTTTCTCCTTCCTTAACAATGGGTCTTTGGTCTTGACGTCTTTCCATCATTGTTAAATCTCCTTTTCTTGAAATGTCCATTCTTATTGTTTTGTACGATTACCACCGGAAGTGGTTACCATATCCTTGTTGATTCCCTCCACGCTTGTTGTCACCACCTCGATGACTATTCTCGCCGGTATTATAATTTTGCTTTTGCTTCTTTTAGTTCGTTGACTCATTATCGCTACTCCACTAATCGAGCCCTATTTACAACATCCGAATACAAACCACGGTTTATGAGAAATAAGATGTTGACGTATCTCGACTTCAAACCTCTTAAAAACATTCGCGCATTCTCTCTCTTCATTATCCACCAAGAGTGGACGAAACCGTGATAACTCATGAAATTTTGCCTCGTATTGCGACACGGGTCATATTGTTTTGTTCGAACTTGATAAACTCCACCTCCTTCATGTATGGCGAATACTTTCGGAAAGTATTTGTCGTTGAATGACTCTGGAACTTCTCCCAAGATATCTTCAATGACAATTTGGTTGAGTACGTTTCTACCGATTCCCACCGATGTCCACCTCTCCACAAGAATAATAAAGCGTGAAGGGAACCTTTTGCTCCTCGAGCATCCCAAGACATCAAATATCTTGTAATCTGCTTTATCCATGCTTCCGCCGAAGTGGTTTTGGCTCTCCCTTAAACTCCGGTGGTCCCAGCTCCTTAAATTGTTTAGCGGTGGCCACGAGAGAGTTCCGTGTTTCCACCCCACGTTTTGGACGAGTCGCTCTCTTTTCTGCCAGTTGCATAAATTACATAAAGCCTCTCGAACATTTGATCATTTGTCATTTGGTCGGTGTTGTTGTTTGCATGAGGATTATCGCCTTCCCGATGCACATTATCTTGATTATTGATATGTGGTGAATCAACGATCGCTGCTCCATCATATATTCTCAACATTCTCGGATGTCATTTTCGAGATCGCCACAAAACAAAAGTTAATTGACATGTAACAAATTATCCTTATCTTCCGACCAACCAATAAAATAAAGACATAAACTTAGGTAGGTCATACTTAGCGAAGGTATTCCCGTCTCTCCCTCCTAGTACTATTCTCACATCTTAGCAGGGATCACATCCTAAGCTCTCGATACTGTTGTGGCGCCCCAAAAATAGGTATACATCACCCATCTTGAGTCGCCACTTACATGGTACACGAATTTAAATACAACTTATTAACATAAGCGTAAGGTATGCAATCGACATAAAGCGTGAGTTTAAATACAAATATCGCCTACTAGATATTATACAAACTCAAACAAAAAGTCCTCATTCACGATTATTATCACACTATTTTACGAAATAGTGAGGACTACTAATGCTATCTTCGGACCATCACTTCGTTTCCCAGGCTAAATCCCATTATATTATCATTTCACAAGAGAAACGGTGAAAGAAAGGGTGAGCTCAACTAGCCCGAAGAAGAAATATTATGACTAAGATAATGCGTAATAAATTATCAATAGTCTTGAATAATGTTAAACCGATAAAATACAATAGACAACCAGTTTAAGCTGCGGTGAATATCTGATCCATTAAAAGAGTCAAGTAGAAAATAAAATTCTACTATCTTTTAGGTTTTAAAAGGTTTTTCATCATTTGTTATAAATTTGAGACTCGACTTTAATAAATATTTCACATCATCGAATCACCCCTACTACTGGCCAAGGATATTCTTTAGTATCACGACCACAATTATTCATACTTCGGGCGAGAATATTTGTGTATTCATTAATAATGTCATGATCATACGCCAACAATCGTCCATCAATACTCTGACCAATGAGGATTTTTTATCACATCATTTGTAACATTACGATTAATGATTACACCGAATAGTCTCGGTCATAATCATACCAAGTCCATCTATGCCTTTCTGTGCCACGATGACTTTCAAAAAATATAAACATGAGGATGATGACAATGATATAAGAATTGATAAAACAAGTTCAAGAATTATTTTATCCGGGAATTATTAACGTCCAAATTGTCAACATGATCTTGTTTTGTAGAGTAAAATTCAAGAATGATCGAAGAATATTTTCATGAAAAGATCTTTGGATGAAACGCAAATATCGAGGATATTCTACTAATTTCATGGAGTATAAAAGTCAAAGTTTTAACCAACTGGGTATAATAAAGAATGGAATAACAAAAGAAATCACCATGCATGCGATGAATCGCATGCAGACGGAGTTATTCAATGAATAATAAATAACGGAACCAGGTCGTGAAATTCACACCGGCGGGATGTTCCAACAGAATGATAAAGATGGAACCCGGATCCGGTGTAAAACACATGACATAGGATATTCCAACAGAATGATAAAGAAAAGCGGAACTAGGTCCTGTAAAACACACGCATGGGATGTTCCAACAGAATAATAAAGATTTTACCCGAGTCCTGTAAAACACACACGAGCGTGATGTTCTAACGAATAATAATAAAAGATTTTAACCGTGTCCTGTAAAACACATGATGTGGATGTTCCAATGAATAATAGAAGAATGTCACCAAGTATAGGGTAAACCACTTATACTGAGTTATTCCAATGAATAATAAGCGATGGAATAACAACAGATTCTCTTCATGAATAAGAAAGAATAACACCCCTTACATTTGGTAGGAGATTGAATCTGCAGCGGGTGTAGTAACAAAATACTCTTCTTCTTTCTCTCTTATTCTCTCTATACTTTCTCTCTCTATAGCTTGAATGAATTAAGTGAAAAATAATGAAGCCTAGGCCTCTATTTATAGAAGATTTCTAGCTTAACACCCGCCGTGTGAAAAGCGCAAGTGGCTTGACGAATGGTTTGACTACCGTGAATGTGAAACGACAAGTGGTTCGGCCGCTGTGA
Source organism: Panax quinquefolius (assembly GCA_020205615.1). NCBI lineage: Eukaryota > Viridiplantae > Streptophyta > Magnoliopsida > Apiales > Araliaceae > Panax > Panax quinquefolius. Next base: position 5,285,389 of record CM035157.1, read on the forward strand.
ATGTGTGAAGCGACAAGTGGTTCGACGTCTGGTAAAGGTAATTACTATTAACGAAGGTAAATACTATTGACGAAGGTAAATACTATTCACAAGGGTAATTACTATTGACGAAGGTAAATCTTATTCACAAGGATAATTACTATTGACGAAGGTAAATACTATTCACAAGGGTAATTACTATCGACGAAGGTAAATCTTATTGATGAAGAGACTCTTAGATGATGACATATAGGCCCCCCATAAAATAATCAAACTTACCACAAATCATAACACATATTTAATCTTTCAATAATTATTAATCATTTATAACTTGTCGTCTCAATTATTGATTTAATACTATAACATATTATACGAGATGATCTTGTGACAATAATTGAATCAATAATATAAGAGATATGATCACGTGAAATTCATCAGTAGCAATAATTGAGCATAGGTTGGAGTGACTTCTCACGTAAGCATCGATAATCAATCTGAGTGTGCTACTTGTCAACCACCACGCAGACATCGTATTTTTTACCACCGGGTAGTTCAATGCTTTTAACAGTAACACCTCCGTAGTTATTTTTATAAAAATATTTTTGTCGTTTTCTCAATCAAACAATAATAATGTTGTAGTCCACCAATGATTGAGCCATTTATGCGAATATTCCTAACAAAAGAATATTCCCCACCAAAACGAATATTTTATAACAACTTGCATACTTTTGCAAAATTTATAAATATTACCCACAACTATAACATTATATCAAATTTATTCCATAATATTCAAAAATAATATTTATAGAAAAATTCATCTTTATTTATAAAAGCTGGGGTCTTACATTTTCCCAAATAAGATAACAGATAATCACGAAAAATAGTTAATCGTAGCGCCAAGGCTAGTGGACACAAAATAAACTTCTGTATTTTATATCCCCAAAATAATAATAGAATACGCAGATATGGACCGTTCATAGAAGCGCTACATCAAAATTAAAAAAATTCATCTTTAACAAGCATTGAAAAAAATCATACGAACAAAAAAAACTCCCAAACGGAGAAAACAAATATAATAAAATCTTCTCACAAAAGATAAAGAAATCAATCATCTCGTGAAGAAGAAAAAATCCCACAAAAGACGAGAACAGAATAGAGAAAAATTTATTAGATTAAAATAAAAAGGATCTAGACGAGGGTATCAACAAAAGGAGAGCCCTTCACCGACTCTAAGACAAAAGTTAGAGTTCTTGACCAGAGAGAAAATAAAAAAGAAAGGAAAGTAAAGTCTGATTCTATTTAGACGGGAGCCTAGGCGCCTAATACTCTCAAGACGTTAAAGGACTGTCTAGTACCTAGGTGGATATTAATCAAACTTATGCGAGAATTTTTAAAATATTAATTAAATTTATAAATTAAAATATTTATTTGAAGAAAAATGTTTTTATTTATGTCACGATCCATAACATATTTATGTAGAATTTATTACATAACAGTGAATTAAATTTTGGACTACCAATAGGAGTATATGGTTGAGAGTATCTGTTATTGTTTTAAAGTTATAGCAAGTGTTAGTAATAATTAAAAATAACTTCAGGTTGAGAGAAGTATTATTGTAATAAAAAAAACATAAAAATCCGGTAAACGAAAACGAGTGAGAAGAATTATCCATAGTTGGTCCAGGGTCAGGATCAGGATCAGGATCAGGGTCAGGGTCAGGGTCAAGCCAGGCCAGTACACTTGTATTCTGGATTGTGACCATGATGTCATGTCCTAATAAAACTTAAGCATGGATAGAAGCACACTGGAATAAGCGCAACTACTACTACTGGAAAAGTCAGAAGGTCAACTAAGAGAATAAAATTGACTATTCAATTAGAATAAATATTGATACTACACTTTGTTATATCATGTTAAAATTATAATTTAAAATATTTTTTTAAAAATAATTAGGCGGACCTAAACAGCAAAGGTAGAGGCAGAGCCGCAGAGGGAGTTGGGAGCGTTTAGTGTCTAGACAGCTTAGATGGTGCTTAGACCTTAGTTATTTTTTAGACAGACTATACGTTTTTTTAAGAGATTTTATTTATTTATTTTTATATTATATTTACTTGTTATGCAAAATATATAATATATGTAATCGTTTTTAAAAATAATTTAATTTTCTTAAAGGTACCTTTATATTAACATTAAATTTAGTATTGGTGGTGTGATTTTTGATATGATAATAATAATAAAAAAAAATTAGAAATTAAAAACATCATGTCAATTTATAATCTTAAAAGATAAATACTCCTTCCTTCCAAAATTAAAGATAAAATTTGATTTTTAAGTCAAAAGATCGCATATTAAACTTTAAATTTTTGTGAATTTATTTAACTTTAATTAATACAATTATTATAATTGTATAGTATATAACAAAAATTATTAATCACAAAATTTATTTAATTTTAAATATTTTTATTTGATTAAAAAAATTAAATTGTATCTTTAATTTTGAAAGTTATAGGGATGCCAGCCTATGCTCTATGAGCTAGGTCCAGGTCACCTATGCCCTATGGGCTGGGTCTGGGTCACCTATGCCCTAAGGGGTAGGTCTGGGGCTAGAGGTCAACTATTCCATTAAAAAGAAAGAAAAGATGGCCATTATTTGAAGAATCAAAGCTTAGAATGAATGAGCAAAGATCAAATCCAAAGTTGTAAATCTGCAAGGATGATCATATAATAAAAATAAGTAACTATGTTGTATACTTTTCAGGAGGAACCAACAAAGCCCACAGAGCATGATTTTTATATAGAATGGTGATTCATTGCAATTCTTTTTCCAGTAAAAATTGCTCCTTGGACAAGATATAATCTGTTTACACAAACAATTATACAGTAATTACTTATTCTTTATACATTCTATTCAATCATGAAATCAAATTCTCAATGGTCCCTACCCCCTTTTTCTATCATCAGCACTAGAAAAAAGAAGACGACAAAAAAGAGAAAATCGGCATGTTTAAAAAATTGAACCTATTTCCACTAGATAAGAACATATAGGTGCAGAGACAAATCTACAAAGAAGTCAAATGTAATCCTCTTGGAGTCTCGATGTGAGCAGTTAGATGGATCCATCCAACTAATCGTCATCCTCTGAATCTGTGTTGATAGGGCAAAGTTAGTAGCTGTATGTAGAAATATAATATAAACATCGCAGGGAAAACAAGAAAAAAAATATACAACAATCATTCAATTCTATTATCCATAAGAATGTCATCCGCAAAACGTTCTCTCTAAGGTTATGTTTGTTTGCAAAGATTATAATTCCGGAATTATAATCACATTTAATTCAAGACTATTAATCCTAGAATTATATAATCCCGGAATTATAATTACAATCTTGAGTCATTTTATAATCCCTAGACTAATAGTCCCAAGTCTAAATTTGAAAACAAATAAGACACTTGGGATATATCTGTACAAAAACCCCGTTTCAAAAGGTTTTCATGCTGCAACTACCAATAAAGTCATTAAACACATGGAGTGACTGGTGGAATATAGTATGCTCATGTTTCCAGACACGATTTCCCTAGAAAGCAAATAGGTACAACACGTTTTTTCAATCAAAAAAAAAAATTATGTAAGCAGCACTTTTCATCTCATACGTGCAAATTTTCCAGGGGAAACTGTTCATATATTTGTTTGGGCCAATGGATTATCTTAGTAGTCTGTTTGATATCAAGAAAACGTAAAATGAAAAAAGGATCATACAGGATGTAACTATCTTTCTTTTCGTAAATTTGAAAGGGCGGGCAAAGAGGAAAGAGGAAGATCCCCCAGTCCATCCTCATTTCTATTAATAGTGGAAGGGCAAGGGAAGGAACTATCTTTCGACTTTTTGAGTGCCCTTAATAGCTCTTCACTTAAGAGGGTATAATGTAAATCACATCAAAAACTAGATACAAGGAAAAATTAATAGCTTCACTTCTTTAGGATCAGTTTTTGTTTGTTCCGCTTGCCTTGCCTTAATTCTGGATTTCCCATTCTTCATACGAAATTAACTTTAAAAGTTACAGGTTTGTATTTGGAGACGGGAGTAAAGGAAGATGGTACAATTTATCCCGTGTAACACTTTCCGTTCTCTCCATTATCTTTCAAGTGAACTTTTTCAGATACATAAATAATAAACTAGTGCATTTTCATACAACTGTGAATCTGTGATTGCATAAAAAAGTTGAAAACCATTGACTTTCAACAGAAAAAATGCTTACCAGATCGTATGTCTTCTCCGACTTTTCCTCTATTTTTCAACTGTCTCATGATCATTGCACATATGAGAATCCACCAATATATATGAAACACAAGTAAGGTCAATAACATTGTATTGAAAACATAGTATAATGACATGTGGTAAGCTTCTGACAGCCTCAAGACCTCACAGAGATGATAGCTGGGAAATGGAAACACAGATAAATATGTTAAAGGAAGCCATATAAAGTAAGAGTGATTAATGAATAAGCTTAACTCTTTAAGGGCATACCTTGCTGAATGTATGGCCCAAAATGGAAAGATTATAAGCCTTAGTATAAGCCATGAAATCGCAAATAAACCAAAGCACACGCTTGCTCCCAGCTCATTCTCAGAGTATTTGAAAACTTTAGCTGCCTCCAAGAATACGTCACTTCCATCATGCAATGCAAGAACAACCGATCCGATCCGAAAAAAGCTGCGGTAGATGAGCAGTTAAGTACTATTTTCATGGTACATTTATTCAATTCAAAAACCTACTTTGAACAAGAGATACGATATGGTCAAAAGTGGCTACAACTAGAGTTGTCTCCTTTGAAATTTTCCAAAACATGCTATGACTGTACAATGTTAATAAATATGCTGACAAAAGGCCCAACTATGGAGAAAAATGAATGATACAATGCTTCAACAAAACTTCCATCAACATTAAATATGTAAAGTTTGAAGTTAAATATGTTTTTTTAAATATGTAATAAATATATTAATAAATATGTAAAGTTTGAAGTTAAATATGTTTGAAGTTAAATAAGTACATTGATAAATATGTTTTTTTAGATATTTGGTGCCCTCCAAAGCATGAAGGGATACTCCAATGCGTAAAGTTTGAAGTTACCCACTTAAATATGTTTTTTTTTGGGAATCTCTTGCTTATGGTTTGAATAATTTACTTATTATATCGATATATGTATGTCTATAAAATATGTAAAATTTCATGTTGTTTGTATGGTGAATTTTGATATGGGTTTGTTGATAACTTACTAATTTCCTACTTTATATATGCCTAATTTACTGATTTCCTTGTTTTTTTTCTCTACCATTAGTATTCAGTTAAATATCAACTTTATAAATTAGAAGGATCAAATAAAGATTCCAACTCCTCAACTGATATGAATATATATGTCTTCCTTAAGTGTGGTCATCTCATAAGAATTGAATGTTAGAATCTTATTTGCTATTAAACTTGGAAATGTTTATTGTATAAGTGTTCCTCAATATTTTGTTTAATTTTATCATGCTGTATTAACAATTAAATTTATTCATATTTTTATTAAAAATATACATAAAATCCAATGTATCATCCTCCAACGTATTGTATCTTCTTTTTTGGAAAGATGTTGTATCGTATGTCACAGATTGTGTCGCATCCGTGTCCCTGTTCATATCCATTCTTCCTAGATCATGAAGGTATATAGTGCATATATCTACTATCCCAATCCCTAAAGTTACATGGTATAAGAAGCATCTAGCATTATGCCATATAAAGTCAAAACATAAAGATACCTTGTGATGTATGAGTAACCAATGAGGATGACGGTCACTACATGATGAGACATCATTACCGAGAAATCTTTCCTTCGAGTTTCCCATTTAACCAGGGCGCCAATGCTATAAAGGTAGAACCCGCACTGGCACATATAGAAAAGCTTTATGGAAAGCCTGGAGTGAGAAAGCCAACAAGTCAATTAAAATAATTATGAAGGTCATGAACTATGTAAGTTTAGAACTTCCATAAAAAATTAAAAGGAACATGCTCAACAGTTAAACTGTGTTGTAGGCAACTACCAATGAACTGTAAGTTTAAAACAATCATTTAAGGATCACAACTATGTTTCAAGCAAAATTAAGAAGAATTGAGTAAAATTATTTTTCCAACTAGGATGGCGGCCAACCAATTATGTTTCACAAATGTAAAAATATTTTTCACTACATATCATCATGTCAAGTATAAACAAGTCACAGGTTAATAATCCATTTGGAAACTCTAAAGATTGAGAAATAAGGTTCGTCTATCATATTACTCACTTCAGCTCTTGATTTGGCCAGCCTTTGAAGTACTCTTTTGTATCTCTGAACCATGGCTCGTGGCTGGTAACCTTTAGAATAAAAAATTCAACAGTGAAATAGTAGGTAAACTTCCACATAGACTCCGTGCACTTAGCAATCTTTGCCCTTGTTCTCTCATTATTCTTCAATGGAATGCCTTTAATGCTCAACAACCAAATGGCCAGCCTCTGGAAAAGATGTGAAGAATACTAAAGAATATATATTTCAAAATATCTAAATTACTTCAAAGGAAATTATAACTGGATTGTTATCTGTTTTTTCTATTAGTAAAATATTCAATAATAGCACTTATAAATAAGAATAGAATAAAAAACATTAATTAAAACAACTGAATAGGTGATCAACCTGGCACACATGATGTCTACAAGAGAAAAGAAACGAGCATAAGCTGCACAGACCTGAACAGCACAAAATAGGCTCAAGTAAACTAGCCCAAAAACTTCATAAAAAAATCTATACAGCCTGGGAAAGCCTCAATGATCCAAATGAAAAGTATTTTACAAAATGCTTTCAGCCTAGTCCACTCCCTTCAAGGATCTCCTACTCCTTTCTCTTCACTGTCCACATACCACACAAAGAAGCTGTATCCCATATAACCCGAATCCTTTTTTGACCCTGTTACCTTTCCTGCAGCTAATCATGCCCACCAACATGACCTTTTGGTGTCATTTAAGGGTTTCTTGATCTCTCTATAACCTTAAAGTATTCTCTTTCTTTTCATTATTGTTCTTACATTAGCATTCAAGGAATTTCCAAAGGAGATTTCAGGGCAAAACATAATATGCTTAAAAAGAATACCAACTCCAGTTCCAGTATTCAACAGGAATTTACCTCAATAGGGCACCCCCTCAACTCAAAACATAACAAAGACATTGTAATATATCTACCTAGTGAATCAAAATGAATAAATTTTTAACCATTGTTACGAAAACAGCAGCAATTTGTAAGAAAGTGATGCCACATTCTCGGATTCTCCAATTAATCAAGATTACCATAAAAAATGCAACCCAAACACAGCAAGAAACCTTCAATGAGGATTCAAAGCACCAAACACTCTTCCAAGCAAATAGTATGCAGCCTCCATGAGACGTAGATGTAGAATGATTTGACCAAGAAAAGCCTACAGCTATAGGATTGACCTTCCCACAATTAGCAAAAAAAGCAATTTAATGTCCTTCAACTCCCAATCATGAAAAGATCCCTAAAAGACTTCTGATAAGCTGTCCTCTTGTATGAGTTACTTAAACTCTCACAGTTGCCTCATCCGAAACTGCCAAGCTGGAAAGATTCTGGAAAACATGGCAGCGGGGTTGAGAGCAACAACAAGGGTCCAATTGTGACGACCCGAGAAATCGGATAACCTTGTAATTAAGTTTTGATGTAACTATCTAATAAATAAAATTTTATGGATATTATTAAGTGTTGTGTTTAAAGGTCGTATTAAGACCTAGATTGTGTTTACGTGTTAGAATATATGAATTAGGGTTTCGTATAAAAAAAAATCGAGAAAAGACATACGCTATTCACGCTAAAAATGCTTTTTCGTTTTTTTGACTTTTCGAATTACGATATAGCGTTTATTCGGAAAATGGGGACGGAAAGTGGAATCAAAATTATGAAACGTAAAAGTCAATTTTTCAGCTAATCGATCGAGTTACGAAAACGTAACTGAAAAAGTTAGAAAACCTAACTAGAAAGAAAATGAGTAACCAATTTACTTTGGTCAAACCAAACCAAGGGTTTGAAAGGCTTGGCTAGGGTTTTGTATGGCTTGGCTCAAGGGTTTAAGTAGCTTGGCTAGGGGTCGAGTCAAAGGTTGAGCCTAGGGTTAAAACCTAGAAACTTGGAGCCAAAGTGTGGAGCCTTGGCTTGGACTTGGAGCCAAAGAAATTTTGATGGTCTAATGACCAAATTACCCCAATTCTTGAATTTTGGCATTAAATGCCCCACCAACTAACCATGTCAAGTAACATTGGTTGGGTTAACTTGATAGATGGTTAGGTTAACCTAGGTGACCATAGAAGACTTAAGTTGGATGACTAACTTGTAAGAAATGGAAAGTGTATTTTATATATGCACAATTCCATCATCTCTTTCATTTTATTTCATTTGCTAAGTAAAATTGAAAGAGAGCAAGAGACAAAGCAAGAGAGAATAGAAAGAGAGCGAGAGTGGTCGGCTACAAGGAGGAGGAAGAAGGAAGATCAAACTTTGATCATCCAATAACAAGTAAAGAAGAAGAACCAAAAAGAGATAAGCTATGAACCCTAACCATCCTTCATCTCTTTTTAAGTTTTATTAGTTTTGATTGAATGTTGTTGTGGTTTGATGGAGGATCAAAGATGGATCCTATGGTATAAGGGTGGTTTTATGTTTAAACTATCGGTAAATATGCATGAAAAGTGGAACGAAAAATAAAAATGCAAGCATATGCGTAAGGATGGAAAACTACACAGACTGTAATTGGACTCGTATAATTTGTTGCCCATGGATTTTAATTGAAATCCGGGAAGAAGTATAACTATGGGGGTTACAGAAATGTTCCAAGTGGAACGGAGTAAAAATATGCCATAACTTCTTATGGAGAAATTTTTAGTAAAAGACATTAAAAGTCGAAAAAACCTTGTTTGGTACGACTTTCGTGCCATTTTTATGGCTAATTAACGCTTTCGAAAAATTATGTTTTTCTGGGGGCTTTATAGTTGGTATAAGAGCTGTAGGTTATAAACCGGGAGCCTTAGGCTATAACCTTAGAGAAATGATGAAGATAGTAAAGAGAGAAACTCAAAAAGAGTTTTAAGAGAAAAATTGAGAAAATTTATCAACAAAAGTAATAGTAAAATGATATATATTGTTATGCAATAATAATGAATATACTTATGAGTTGGGTTGTAAGTTTTGGGAATATATGTTAGTTCTTGAACTCATGTTATTATGGTAGGTTCATACTCATAATAATATAATAAGTTTTTCAGCCCACAGACGAATGGACAGTTCTTGTTGAACTACATATTTCTATGACAAGTTCCTGCACTCGTGTATGGTTAGTTTTATGAACGAAGCGTTTTTTCTGAAATTGCAAGATACTAATCAAGATATTAAATTGACGGTAGGAATGTTGGATGAAGTTAGAGCCAAACATGTTATTAATGAGAAGCTAGTAGTTGTACCCAAGCAAATAGCTGTGGTATTAGCTGAGAATGAGCAAGAGAAACAGAAGAAACAGAGATAGAGAAGAACAACCTTAATATTAGGGATAGTTTTAAATTGAAATTTAAAACAGACACAAGTTGGTGTCAACAAAAGGGTAAAACACAAGTTGGTGTAAACCCAAACTCAAGACACAAGTTGGTGTCAACTGAAGAGTAAAACACAAATTGGTGTTAACTCAAGCGTAAGACACAAGTTGGTGTAACGCAAGAGCAAGACACAAGTTGGTGTCAACTTAAGTACAAGTTAGTATCAAACATACATAAGTTGATGTCAAACCAAAACGCAAATAGTTGTTTAAAAATATAGAATTTTGAGAAGTAAGAAATTTTCTGTTTAGATAATTGATAGGAAATAGTCAAGTTTTGAGAAGGAAGAAGACCCGAAGGGGAGGGTCGAAAATCGAAATAAGTAAGAAAGAAAGATTAAGTCTGAGAATTATAAGACTTTTCGAAGTAATAAAGGATTACATATGGAATAGCAGAAAGCTATAAAATGTAAAGTATGGTGTTGATGTAGGACGGGGTAGGAAAGAAGGAATAAGAGTACCTATCTCCGCAAAGAATCGGTAAAGAAACACACACAAAAGGACACAACTTTAATCTCAAATCAATTCATTCGATAATCTCCAAATAATGAAGTATTACAATGATACAAAACTCAATACTTGGGGACTAAGTAAAAAACCCTAATTTAGAAATGAAACAATCTCTTAATTAAAATTTACTACTATAAGAAACTCTCCTAATTGAAATCTACTACTACAATTAAAACTCTCCTAATAAAAAGTTACTACATCAGATACAAAATTAATAATAAACTTATTGAATTTCTTCTTCCGTACTGCATCAGATGTACTTAGAGAGGCATGTTAATATGAATGTGTATTAATATGTGCTATGTGATGAGTAAATTTTTAGCATTAACAATGAATGCTTTAAAATGAAGGATGAGAAAATAATATTTTATTATATAGAATAATGCCGCCAAGATGAGATCAAAAGCAATCAAGAAGAGGCAGAAAACGAGAATATAGATAAAACAAACATTAATCCCATCTTGTAGTAGGGGATATAAATAGAAATCTCGCCGGAGTAAATATTAATCCTCCAGCTTTGCCAGTGACAAACTTTAAGGATTTTAAGAGTGTGGACCGCCTAAGTTTAAGGGGACCACCAAGCCTACAGAAGCAATCTTGGATAAAGGAAATAGAGAAGGAGTTTGTTATCACCAAAATAGGAGAGGATCAAAAGACGACTTTTGCTACCTATATGTTAAAAGGAGAAACTAACTTATGGTGGGAGGCAAACCAGAACAGAGTTGGTGAAGGGATAGTGACCTGGAAAAGGTTCAAGGAGTTGTTCTTCGAGAACTACTTTCCCAGGAGCATGCAGACTATGATGGAGATGAAATTTCTCGAGCTGAAGCAGGGGACATGTCGGTGCTCAGTACGCAGCCAAATTTAATGAGCTGTCGAGATTTGCTCCACTTCAAGAGGACACTGAAGAGAGAAAGACGCATAGATTTGAGCAAAGTTTAAAATCTTCACTCTATGTTAAATTATCAGTGTTGCAGATCGACTCGTTCGGAACGATTTTGGAGAAAGCTATAATAGCTGAGGGAGGAAAGAATAAAGAGGATTAAGAAGATAGTAAAGCGGAAGGAAGCAATAAGCGGAAATGGAGTAATCATTCGGAAGATAGGCAAGAAAACCTGAAGAAAAGGGTTAAAGCATGTGAGAATTGCAGGAAGAAAAGGGTTATCCAAGGAAAATGACAGATGGAGTAAGTGGAAGTAGGGGAAAGAGCGGTGGTAAATTAACACTCGCTAAATTTATGAAAATGTAAGAGAATACCTTCGATGAAGGTAGTATTAAGAAGACATTTGTGTTTTGATGTAACTTTGTAGTAGTGATTCCCAGGATGGATATAAGGGGGAATAATGTGATGACCTGAGATATCGGATAGTCTTGTAATTAGGTTTTGATGTAAATATCTAATAAATAAATTTTATGGATATTATTATTTGTTGTGTTTAAAGGTCGTATTATGACCTAAATTGTGTTTATGTGTTAATATATGAATTAGGGTTTCGTATAAGAAAATAATTTTTTTTCTAAAAAAGACGTAAAAACACTATTCACGCTAAAAAAGCTTTTTTTGTTTTTTCAACTTTTCAAATTAAGACAGCGTTTATTCGGGAAATGGGGACGGAAAGTGTAATCAAAATTATGAAACGTAAAAGTCGATTTCTCGACTAATCGATCGAGTTACGAAAAACATAACCGAAAAAGTTAGAAAACCTAACTAGAGAGAAAATGAGTAACCAAATTAATTTGGCCTAACCAAGCCTAGGGTTTGAAAGGCTTGGTTAGAGTTTTGTATGGCTTGACTAAGGTTGAGCCTAGAGTTTGAGTAGCTTGGCTAGAGTTGAGCTAAAGGTCAAACCTAGAGTTAAAACCTAGAAACTTGGAGTCAAAGTGTGGAGCCATAGACTTGAAGCCAAAGAAATTTTGATGGTCTAATGACCAAATTACCCCAATTCTTGTATTTTGGCATTAAATACCCCACCAACTAACCATGCCAAGTAATCTTGGTTGGGTTAACTTGATAGATGGTTAGGTTAACCTAGGATGGTTTGTAAAGTTGGAAAGTGAAGGGGATTGAACGTTGAAGACTTAAGTTGGATGACCAACTTGTAAGAAATGGAAAATGTGTATTATATATGCACAATTCCATCATCCCTTTCATATTATTTCATTTGCCAAGTAAAATTGAAAGAGAGCAAGAGAAAGAGAGAGAGTGGTTTTATGTTTAAACTACCAATAAATATGCATGAAAAGTGGAACGAAAAATAAAAACGTAAGCCTATGCGTAAAGGATGGGAAACTACATAGAGGACTGTAATTGGACTCGTATAATTTGTTGTCCATGGATTTTAATTAAAATCTAAGAAGAAGGAAGTATAGATATGAGAGTTACGAAAATGTTCCAAGTGGAACGGAGTAAAAATACGACATAACAAAGTTATGACAATTATTTTTAATAAAAGACGTTAAAAGTCGAAGGTACGATTTTTGGGCCAATTTTATGGCTAATTAACACTTTCATAGCCCAACATTGTTGGACACCCTAATAGCAGGACTCAAAATGTTACCCTCCCGACACACTTCAAACCTTCAATTAGTCGTTCCATTCCAAATACGACTAAATCTCCACAAACAGTCTTCAAGAGAAGACAATATACTAACCTCAACCTTTGATTTTGACTCTTCACATAACATATCTCTAAAACCTCCCTAGGCTTTTCGCACCAAACACCATAACTGGAGAGGTAGAGCCCGTTCAGCAACGACTTATTTTAAAATGACTTAAATGTAAAATATAAGTTCACTTATAAGTTGTGACTTATAAGTAAAAGTGTTCGACATCAATTTGATTTATAAGTCAGAAATTATGAAGGTATTCGGCTTTTAATGACTTATAAGTTAAAATCAAATATAAAGATTACTAAAAATAACATAATAAAAAGAGGAGTAAAATAGACATTACATTTAAGCAAACTAACTTATTTTACAATGACTTATAATTCATTTTAAAATAAGTTATAAATACTTGCTTATTTTTTTTGACTTAAAAATCAACTTATAAGTAGAAAATAAGTCATTGCCAGACAGGGATGACAAAACTTATAAGTCACTGCCGAACAAGCTCGAACATATGCAATGAGTTGCGAGGAACATGAGCCTAAAGCCAGTTTAGAATGAAAGTAGTTAATTTCGTTGATGTTTTCTTCATCATCTTCATTTTAACTATCTAGAAAAGCAATTTGTATCTACTTATTCTTATTCTCTTACTATTTTGCTCCTTTTTCTCTCATTTCTCTGATTCTCTCTAATGTACGATACTATGTATAGACAATAATGTCACTTCTTGAAATACAGATTTCTGTTTCCAAACACCGCCCAACTCCTTAGCATAAGTATTGCTCCTCCCACTATGCTTATCTCCATTGATTAAACTTTCCCTGTTTATTCATATAAAAAGTGAGAGTCCAATTTTCACAATCAGTGAACTTAATATTCAGTCATTGAACTATAGTTCAAGAAACTAACAAGATCAGCGGGTAACTAATTATTACTATATTATGTGCTGAGATCGATTCAAAACAGAAAACAAACGAAGCCCCTCTTGGCTCAATGGTAAAACAAGGACTCGTAAGACTTTGGGTTGAAGAGGTCTTGGGATTTCAGCTGAACTTAGAAAAAAAACATATACTAAAAATTAAATTGAATTGAGAGAGAGAGAAAGAAGCTTACACACTTAGAAAAAAAACACATATACTAAAAATTAAATTGAATTGAGAGAGAGAGAGAGAGAGAGAGAGAGAGAGAAGCTTACACGAAAGATAAATCTGTCGAGGAATAACCTGACGAACACGAAACCAACTGCAAAGAAGGCCGCGGTGATCAAATGCCAAGGACCATTATGACTCCAGATCGAGTCCATTTAAGCACTCGAAGCTCCTCACCTTGACAATCACATATCAATCAATCGAATCATGGATTGTAGAATCAGCAAATGCACGAACTAGATGATACAATTTGCCCTAATTATCTCAAAAGAGACTGAAAAACACAGCAATGTAGAGAGAGAAAGAGGGCGAAGTTGGAGAGAGAAAGTTGAGCCAAACGGCCAATGGGAAATGAAGAAAAGATGGAGGCGAAGATCTTGTGTGTGGGCGGGGGTTTTGTTGTTACAGAAGCAGAAGCAGGGATATATTGAATCCAAGTCCCAAGAACTGTAGGGTCCACGATTAACACGTAGAACACTTGGGTCAGCAATTTGACCCCGGAGTACTTCTACAAGGACAGGTCCAATGGAATATTGGACATGTTAGTTTGTTTTTTTTTTTCTTAAAAAATATATAATATTTATTTTAATTGAAATTTTTACTGTAATTTGGATACATATATAATACAGTGTTAAATAGTTTATTTAACACTGTATTCTGTAAAAACACCTAAAAATACTGTATACTACAAAAATTTTAATTAAAATAAATACTATATATTTTTTGGAAGACAAAAAAAAATAAAAATCCAATATTCCGGTCCAGGCGCCAAGATATATTATTCGAGGCCGTAAGACTGGAGTGGTATCCTATCCACGAGTCAAATTCGTGTAGCTCGACTAATTAATTCAATTCAATCCAATCCTGCCTATTGTTATGCGCCAACGAGATCCAGCTAAACTGCTAAAGTAAAGAATTTCATGTCACTGATGACCTCAAATTTAGTTGGTAATTACTAGATCTCTTGCAAAGCAGATATATTTAAATTATAAAAAAAATTCATGTCACAGATGCTGAATTTCAATATCATTTTATGTTTGTGTAGAGAATTAATTGGATTGTCAAAGTTCCATTAATTCTAATTAATTGAATTATTGAGTATCAAAATGCGACGACGACAAATTTACAGTTTAAATCCTACAATTTGATTTAAACATAGTTATATAAATGGAAAATAATAATATTGGAAATAAATACCATCAAATGAGATTAAGGAACCCAAACTTAGTACTACTATTACAAACTGGAATTTACAGACTAAACTGGGGAGGCATCTTCTGCTAAACGCAGTCGTCATTATATATACGTTAAATAAATTCAACATCGAATTTCCTATTTCGAAAATGAGTAAAACTTCAAACATCCGTGTGATATTTCTAAATATCCCACACAGACACAGCTGGTGTCTGGTGAGGTGAGAAAACCAAGGAATCAACTAATCTTCCCCATCTTCCCTCTCTATAGGAATAGGAATAGCACCAAACTGATTAACCAAAATGTCCACAACTAAGGGTACCAAGTCCTTACAAGGGACACTCTTCTTATAAACTTGTCCCAAATGTGAGTCGCTCCCAATTCTCCCTCCCAAGAACACATCTGCCCCTTCACAAGGCTTCCCATTTTCATCCCTTGTCATGCATCCCATGAATCCGATATCCGCCACTTGAACCTGCCCGCAGGTATTCGGGCAGCCTGTCCAGTGCATCCTAATGGGACTTGCCACGGACACTAGCCGTCCCACCTCCTCAGTCACCTTCAGTGCTCTAGCCTTGGTCTCAATTATGGCCTGCCCACAAAACTGATTTCCAGTACATGCTACTAATCCTTTCATTAGAATATGTGGCTCGGGCAAAAACCTGTCCCTTAAAAGAGGCTCATTGAGCAAAGACTCGAGTTTTGAGTTCTCAATATTTGGGATTATGATGTTTTGCTCCACAGTGAGACGGAGTTCACCTGATCCGTATTCGTCTGCTAATCGAGCTAACTCATCCATGTCATCTGCTTGAACGCGTCCCACCGGAATGTGAAGGCCTACAAAGCTTAAACCTTCCTGTTTTTGTGGATGGACACCAAGGTAATCTCTCCTTTCCCATTTTGTTTGAACCAACTCTTCAGAAGATGACCTCGCTAGCTCTTGTTGGGGCATTCTTTTCTCTACCTCTGACCTGAATGCCTCTATGCCCTGCATAGGAATCAAAAAACAAGGAAAGAAATGTTCATAATAAAGCTCCACCAATATTAAAAACACTTTGAACTTTTAATCTATCAATTTAAAAGTATGACTTGCATAGTGCTCCCACTATACATAAATGAGAGTCTAATTTGACCGAAGAAAAAAGACAATAAGTCAAATGAGACTCAATTATGGACAGGAGGCTAGGATGAAGCATTGCTTACCAGTTCATCAATTAACCACATCATTCTAGTTTTCTGCCTGTTCCCTCTTGTACCGAGATCTCTATAAGCCTCTAGTACTGCTTTGCACAATGGGACTACATCTTCAGCTGGGACCCACGCATCAAGCGGAATCGCCTCTGCACATCGCTTAGGGCTAAAAAATCCACCAACTAGCAAATTGAATCCGAATCTTCCATTCTTTGTGGCAGGCATGTAGGCGAGATCATTGATGTGGGGATGCTCATAAAGATCATGTGAACCAATAACGCACACGTTCCATTTTCTCGGCCTAATAGGATAAAAACAAAATGTTAAAATTCAGTTAATAAGGTATCACTACTATACTATAGCTCCCATTGTTTCTAGTCTATATAGAGATTTGAGAAAGACCAAGTATGACGAATCTTACAAATTAGTGAAGGCAGTATTTCCACGTGAATTGGCAGTAATAAATTGGGACAACAAGTTAGTGTAAGGCCTTGTGTCAACAATCTCATCCAGGTCAATTCCTGCAAGGGGATTTCCAACTGGATTTCTCACATTGTCCATCCCACTCTGCAGGCTTGTCAAGCCAACTTCTTCAAGTCCCTTTAGTATTTCTGGCACATCAGGCAGTACTACACCGCGAATTTGCCAGTTTTGCCTTGTGGTAACATCTGCGCATCCCTCCTTTCCATACTGCCTTATAACACTTGCTAGGTATCGAGTTTGTGCACTTGTTGTCACTCCATTTGGTAGCTTCAATCTCATCATAAATCTACCATCTGATCACACCATTGAAAAGCGTATTAGAGCAAGAACAAATTCAAATAGGAAAATGAGGCATCTTTTTGGTTGATTCAGTAAGGCAGACAAGTGAAACTACTATTTTTCTGCTCAAGGAAAAATATTTGGATTACAAAGTGGAAAATTGGGTTGACTAAAAGGTTGGGGCACACTAAGGCTCCGTTTTTATTTGTAAGGAAAGCCTTTTTGGATTACCTTTTGCCTATAAAGATAATAGGGTACTATAAAACATCCTAATACATATCTCACTCTCATCTGACTTAATTTGATCATTTTCATAAAAGTGAAAAAAACAAATCAGAGAACATAAATGCAGTATATTAACTTCCTTCCTGATTTGTTCATCAACCAAACAGAATACTGACAAAAATTTCCCGATATCCATCATTATTAAATAAGTAATCAATTTCTCAGCAGCAGATCCGAACAGTATTATGATCATGAAATACAGCATGCTTGAAAAAAGACAAAACTAAAATGATGAGATTATGTCATTTACAGAGATCTCAACAATAAACGATGAGAATCAATTTTAAATAAACTCAAATAAAGAACTACAAATTAATTAAACAGAATCATATAGAGCTTTAAAACTTACAGTGATGCTTCCTCCTGTGGAAGAGACCAAGCCACTTGAGCCTCACATCAATATCATCCTTAGTAAGTTTCGATTTTTCGATTTCTTCAAGTGGGATCTTAGCAAGTTCTTCAATAGCATTTTCAGTGAAGAGTTTCATAGGTTCACTCTCAATCTTCACCTTCTCTGGAGGATTAATACCCTGCCTAAACTTCTCCTTCAATACCCAATATCCGTCTCTCTCCTCCACTCTAGGCTCCAGCCTGGTGGCACCACCATACGCCGCCGCGGATGGAGGAGGCACATCCGTCTTTTCCGGGGTTGCATAGAGCCGGGTCTTGTAAGGGTTTGAATTTGGCAAGGAGGGTGCCAAAAAGTTAACAGAAAAAGATGACATTTTTTTGGATTGACAAGAAAATTTGGACTAGAAGTGGGGGTGTTAGTGAGGGGCTGAGGAAGAAGAGAGGGGGATGTGGGCATTTTGTAGGGTGGATTTGGAGGGGAGAGAATTGGTTTGCTGGACTCTTGGTAGTTACCAAGGGTCGTTTATTAGGAAGGATTGTGAATTTGGTTCAAGTGGGGAAGATGTACGGTACGGACTGTTTATTTGTTCTTACAAAAATGTCCCAATTGCGGCTTCTTTTTGCTAAATTGATATTTTCATATAAATATTTGATTACATAAATATGAGACATATTCATTATTTATGTTATTTCTGTTTTAATAAATTATATGAAATAAAAAATCAAATTTTAAAATGAACTTATATAGAATTGTCTGCAATCATCAAATTTTATAAATTATACATATTAGCAAAATTGTAATAAATTATGTTAGGCGTCTTTCTTTGTGATGTCTAGTCCTAATATTAAAACATAGTTCACCAAATAATTTAAATAAACTTCATTTGTTAAAGCTAATTATGAAAAACCACTAAAATTTATATCAAATATATATTTAATATCCAAAAACAAAAGTCAATAGTAAAATCCTGTTTTAGGACAAATGGGGTACAAGGTTTAAAATCACCCACTCCAAAGTTATATCCGAGAGACGGGAACTTGTAAGTAATCAGAAACTAATGCTTGCTGACTGGTGACATAAATGGCAAGGAAGAAAGAGACAAAAAAAAAAAAAAAAAGGTTGGCCCCCCAAAATGTCCAAGAGCCCCCCCCTCCCGGTAGCCCATTGGATTTTTATATATTATTCCTTCTGTTCCTAAAAAATTATCGTTTTAAAAGGTAAAATTTGTTTCAAAAAGTTTGTCGTTTATAATTTTTGAAGAGAATAAATTATTTACTTTCCTATATTAACCCTACCTTCTCTCATTGTCCCAATAAATTCTCACCCTTGTATTAATAATTTTCAACTTCTCATAAAGGGGTAGTGATGAAATTTCAAATAAATTTTACTTGGTAAATAATAACTTTCTTAATCCATGTGCAAAAACCTTAAACGACAATCTTTAAAAAACAGAGGTAGTAATAGATATCTAAAATAGTTTTCGGTATTTTAAGATATTAATAACTAATATATATACTCCTATATATATATATATATATATATTCATAATTGTTGGGCCATCGATAATTATAAAAGTGGAATTGTCACCTCCAAGTGAAATATTAACCCTAAATATCAAAACGAGAGATCAACAGGTTTTTTCATTGGGATATTCCAACATAAAAAAATTATAAAACTAGATACAAAATTAAAAGAACCATAATAACTCAGAAACAAGGTAACATGTCTTCCACAATCAGTAACCCTGAACTGTTACATTGAGACCATCTAACCTCAACTATGTATTAATAATCAAGACAAGATTTGCTACATGAATAGGCTTAACCTCGATAAAGCTGGTATCTCACTGCCTTTTCAATCCGTGCATGCTAGTATTACAGCCTGAATCATGTGATGAAGAACAGATGCAACTATGATGAAGCAAAAATAACCACCCATGCAAATGCAAAACATCCATCTTGCTTCAGCCTAGACGAATATTACCTCAAATTTTGCACATGGATTGTTCTCCAAGTGACTTCTCAATTCATTATCCACTTTGAAACTGAATGTATACAAGGCTTGTCGTTGTGTCAAGCCAAGAGGATATATCCTGTACACTTTGAGCTCATTTGTACCTCTTATGCTTTCCGGCCTTTCCTCCTTCCAAATGGGTACGTGTTTGAGAGACTTGAACTTCAACAGGACAGCAGATTCTAAGGCCTTCAGGCTCAAGTTCCTGGATCTGTCCAGACAAATATGAGTAAAAAAAAATTTGAACTGATAATCCTATATTTGAACCTTTTCTTTTGGTGCCCGCAAATGACAAGAACTGGCATTTGGTCAAATATCGTAAGAGTAAAATAATAAGAATCATTACTCCAATAGTGTCATCTAAGAAAGTAAACAATAGACTAGCCAGCTTATGGAACCTTGAACTGAGCCAACTCTGGAAAAACGTCGTAGCATCTCATGGCCATTGTTCAGTTTGAACTCATTCATTTAGTAAGCAAGTCAACGATTTTAGCGCTTTTCGGCTTGGATAAGTTCGTGTGAGTACGCATATAACATACATTTTTGGAAATGATATTAGCATTAAATTTAAAGTTAATTATTTAGATATTTCAGCTTACTTTGTCGAACTTCCATTTATATAGTTTAATTAAACTATACTTTTATTGCATATAATTTTATTTTTGTTGTAGCCGATGCAATTGCCCAGGAAATTGGGCACGGGAGGATGAAGTCTATTTACAATTACATAAAACAAGTATCTGTGAAAGAGAGATAACCCAAGTAAGGTATAGAGAGAAATCGGGGTGCAGAAGCAAAGAAGAAAAGAGTGTATTTAAGATGTATTTTTAGTAAATTTCTGTGGCATTTAAAAGCTGCAGAATATGATTGTGATGTGTCAGCTCAAAGATATACCACATCAAAGCGTCATAAAATAATGGGTTCTCTATGAGGGGAGAATGCACTCTTTCTTCAATTTTTTATCCAACGGGGTTTATCCTAACAATGTTTTTGTCCTAACAAGATTTTATTAATACACCATCACACAAACACATACAAGAGAAAAAGAAAAAGATGTCTATTCATCCTTTTCCTCTTTCTTTTCATTTTTTTATTTCCTTTGAAAACGCATGATTTCTCTTTTCAAGTGATATGTAGTGCCATTTGTCATATATATTCATCCATGAGATGTACACACACACAACACAAAATAGGTGCATTAATATAAACATACAAGTTCATGAAAATGCATACATACACCGAAGAATACAGATTTGTATAACAAGATATATTCAGGGTGGGATAAAATTACCTTAAAAAGATGGGCACCATCTCAAACCTCCCTCTTTCTCGTACATATACATGATATACAGTTTCTAAGCCTCTAGTACACTTGCAAGGACGTTTTGAAAAACTTAAGCTCTTTTCCTCAGTCTGACGGATCATTGTTGCCAAGTAAATGCACAGACGGCATGACGAATGAACTGCTGCCATATCTACAAGAGCCTTAAAAGAATCAGAAGGGCCCTCAAACTTCCACCTGAATAATAAAAACACTATTGTCACCAAAAACTTCTCAAGTCAAATAGTTAAGGAATGTAAGGTTCCCGAGCATGTCTTCAGACTTCAAGTTAAACATAAAAGAGACATTAATGCAGACTGGGTCAGCTTATTATTGAAAAAAATAATCAGAAAACTATTAATTGGTGTTGAAGTGATACTTACCTTAGTGACTGATTGTATGCATCTGGATGCTCGGCAAGGTATTTCATGGTCTTGGCAACTGAAGCAATGTCTTTCAGCTCTTTAATATGTAAAACTGCATCAGGCGAAGGAGCAAACTCTTGGATATTTGGAGCACCAACAACCACAGGAATAGTTCCTACAAATTTTGATGGACCGTGCAATTATCATACACATCATCACTGAATATATTAACATTTCCCATAGTAGCAAATTGTTTGCTTCATGATAAGCATCTGAATTACTGCCAAATGATCAAAACTAACCACTATCGCAAGCTTAAATGGTAAGGAGAATTATTTTTGTTAAAATTTGTTTCTGCAAAATCACCTAATTGTACTAGATAGCTAAACTATAATGAACTGTAGTTATCATTCTAGCATTCAGCGACACAAATAAAGCATGAAATTTTCCGGAAGTGTTCCCAGAATTCTCCAAGTTTTCAAGGGACTCTCGTCAGTGGCTGCGAGCATAAATTCCAGCAACAGCTAGTCATACTTATTTTCAGGATATTGCAAGGACAGGATGAAGAACAAAAAAATATTGAGTAGTGTAGGTACAAAATATGTACTATTAGTTAAAGCGTATTATGGACCAAATAAGGTGAAGTGGCCAACTACCTAGAAAGGCAAAAGAAAGCAAGAACGACACAAAGACACGTTTTTATAATGTCAAAGCCATCCATTTAGAACCAAGAGCAAAGAAATTAAAAACTTAGTAAAGAAATATTGCAGATTTGGAATTGATAAATGTATTAGAAAGCCAATATGAGATAAACAATACAGTAAATCTATACCAGCAACAAGAGACTGAAAGAATTTTTCAGTGACATAATCTTCCTCATCAGAATTCTCAAAAGCCAAGCTGAATTTGTAACGCTTCAGAGTTTGTACTTTGTTCACTGCAAAATTAATTTCAAAATGAATATCAATTCATTAGAAGATGCTAGATATAATAAATATCTAATACTAGAAAGGTTGTTTATCCTCAAATTTTTAAAAAGCATCCCCAATATTTTTGTCAAAGCGTGTAATAAAAATCTTAATACTTTCTTTTATAAAAAAGTCACTCTCTTTTCCAGATAGAAAGAGCATATTGTAGAAGCAACTTTTCTTTTAAAGATAAAAGGAATTTTTTACTACAAAGAAGACAGTGTACAAAAGAAAAGCAGGACGAGACATCTTCCAAAAATAGCAATAGCAAGTAAAAAAATGAATTCACTGTCCCTTCAGACCCAACTCCTAAGGGCACCCATGGCCAAAGTAATAAAGACCCCAGAAAATAGACCCTGACCTACAACAAATGAGACGGTAAGTTGCAGCAACTAAAGGTTTGGGCCCATGGGAATTCCTCTCCGTCCAAATCCCGAAAGAATGACAAAACAGCCCCACAAGCCAAAGATATTCACTCTTATGGTAAAAGGAATCTTAAGATACATAGAATGGTAAATAACTTCACAAGACTATCCGTAGCTCAATGAACTCAGCCTTGCAAACTTATGCCGCAAGATTACTATTAGTTTATAAACAAAAAAGCAAAAGACAAAAACATTAAAAAATAATTAACTATGAATATTGTTACAAATTTGATGCATTCTTAACTTCTAGCTTTAGCCTTGGACATTGGTCACATTTATGAAGCATGTAACCAAAAATCTCACCTCTTCCATCATGGTTTCGATGACAACCACCATAAGAATCAATCTTGATGTTTGCCTTCTCAAGCCCTTCAAGAGCTTGCAGGCGAAAGTTGCGAGCAGCACAATTAGAAATGAAAGCAGCTGCTAGAGCTTTCTCAGTCTTCGGTTGCATAGGAGCCATTATGTCATACTCAGCCCAAGAAAAATACCCAACAGGAACATCTGACGAGAGACTAGTAGTCATTACAATCCTATATCCTCTCCTGATGATGAAAATTGAATATTAAACTCACGAAAAATTTATGGCAGGAAATTTATATTCTAAGTGGATTCATAAATATATTTTCAGTCTCAACAAAAAGAGGAAATTGTTCTTTTAATAGGTACAAGGAAAACTATTCCGGAAAAAGAGGGAACGGTGACAGGTAAAACCTTTTTACGTCACTACTACTCCAAGTATTGGCCAATAAATAATGGTATCGGCCAACATTTTGAAGGTACCATTCCATATTGATACATGCAAGATATAAACAATATTTAAAATTTGCATCAAGAAAATGTTAACAAGTCCAACAGCTATGTTTTATATGATTTATATAACGTTATGTATGTATTTAATTCATTATTTCACTTATTCTTATTTTTAGAATTTTATTCATTTTTAAGCAATCAGCAATGTATAGCTTTTTGTTGCTATCATCCAATATTGATCCGATACCCGATAACACATCAAGGATTGACTATCCACTACGTCTTCCAATACCAAGATCTTGAACCTTGATTCCAACAGGTCAACAAAATTATTTACTCGCAATTAGTTAGATTTAGGCAAAACAAGGAACTAAATATCCAATTAATTTATACTCTCCCTCAACAAAACCGAACATAAGTCTTCAAAAACTTGGAGATTGATGTCATGTCTCTGAAATTTGAACATGCTATAAGTCATTTCAGAGTGTGCTTACCCACCGTCGTGCGTGATCAATGTTGTTCTCCGCATAGTATTGAGTTGATTCCATGGATCGAAGCACACCAGGCGCCCCATTGGTGTGACCTAACCCAATTGCAGCATCAGGCTTCTTCTCAGAATCATATCCAAATATACATCCCACAGCACAAGACTTCAACTCCTAGATAGAAGTGCATGAGATAAAGTTCAGAACAACATATACTTTCTAGGTAGAAATGCATGAAATAAAATTCAGAACAACATATATCTCACACATACACACAAAAAATAAAAAAATATATATAGGGGAGTGATCCATAGCTAACGTTGTAAAAAAGAGGCTAGCCTCACAACAAAATCTTAACCGTCCATCCGAATATCTAACGATCAATATAACTCCCGTCCGCAGTTTAATTTTCAGTATTCCGCAGTTTAATACTGCGGACGAGACAAATGTCCAAAATACCCTCCTTGTGAAAGTTTTCCGTCCGCAATATTAAACTGCGGACACTAGGTATGACTGACCAATTGAGAAAAGACTTTGTTTTTAAATAAGTGCCACTGCGGACTCTAAGTATGACTGACCAATAGGAAAACGACGTTGTATTGGCTAAATTCAAATTTTTATTTAGTTTCCTAAGTTTCGCAGTATTAAACTGTGGATGCCAAATAATAGAGATGTGACGTTTAATACTGCGGAGCCACTTCATCTTCCTAAGCTCCATAGGGATGTCCAATTTCTTTGATGTTGTATTGAGAACCGTGTATCATAAACACCGGAAGAAACAATTTATTCGAACAAACGAAAAAACAAACCCATCCTCCCCGACTCCGGCAGCTCAATGGAGCTTTAAACTCGGCTCAAGCTTTGTAAAGTTTGAGCCAATCTCAAGAAATAACTTTTCAATTTGAGGGATCTGAGGAAAATTTGTCTTGTAGTGAATGAGGGGAAAACAGGACTTCATATGGTCAAAGGAAGGGAAGATAGCAATCTCTGTGCAATTAATGGTATTTGACTTTGGTATGGTAGGTTGAAATTTATATTTTCAAAATTTTACAGTTTCTCTCCGATTTCATTATAAAAACATGATTCACTGAAATTCCCTACACATCAAATCTCTATGTACTTGTTTATAAATCAGATTAAATTCTTGGGAATTCTCGATCATCATGTTAATTTTTTTTAAAATGAAAACAATCAAGAAAATTGAACTAGAACTTGATTGAATTTGGTATTGTTATGATACTATACATATTTTGAGTATGCTTTGAATCATATGGCGCCAAATTCCCTTCATGAACTGGTCAGATTTAAAATTTTGGAAGATGAGGTGGCTTCGCATCATTAAACGTATTATCTCTATTATTTGGCATTTGCAGTTTAATACTGCGAAGCCAGAAAACTAAAGACGCAGTCATACTTAGCGTCAACAGTTTAATATTGCGGACGTCACTTATTTAAAAACGATGACGTTTCCAATTAGCCAACCATAACTAACGTCCGCAGTTTAATACTACGAACGGAGAACTTTCACAAGGAGAGTATTTTGGACATTTGTCCCGTCCGCGGTATTAGACTGCGGAATACTGAAAATTAAACTGCGAACTTGAGCTATATTGATCGTTTCGGATGGATAATCAGAATTTGTTGTATGGCTAACCTATTTTTTACAACGTTAGCTATGGATCAGCCCTATATATATATATATATATATATATATATATATATATATATATATATATTAATCTTGGGTTTACAATGTTGCCATGAACAGAATAACTTGTGAACAAGACAAGGAGTGGTAACTCCCATCTCGTCCGCAAACAAAACCTAGGGTATTCCATCAAGTCTGGCCTTAGCAATATGGAAGACCAAACACTGAAATGTGAGTACAACTAGGAGTCTATATAAAAGCAATAATCTGCAATTGAAACATTGAAGTATACAATGAAGTTAACTTCCACTCAGACCCCAAAATTGTATAATCCTTCTCCATGTTATCGCTTCATCACTAGCTTGAACGAATGTCAAGAATTGAGCAAAACAAAAAGTTTCATGCGCATCCAAATTCAACAGTCATATCTTCACAGATTAAAAGTAAACTACTTGGGCAAATATAAGGAGATACTACATTTAAAAGCATAAATATATAAGTATATTGCATCAACTGTAAGTTTATAATTACTAAAAAAACAGAAACTATTCACAATCACCTGGAGATAGACACATTAATAAGCATAACCATCCACACGTACTTATAAAAATATGCAAGTCACAATTCACATCATAGCTAATTTACAGTAAAACCAGGAAAAAATACAGAAAAATCAAATTAAAACAAAACAAAGGGTTACTACTATAAATAGAACAAACCTCATTAGAGCCAGTGATAAAAATGGGTTCTTTCATGAAATCCCTAGAATAAACCACAGAGTCTTCTCTCTCCAACCACTCCTCACAGCTCTCGTGCTCCGACCCACGGTCAAGAACACCAAGCTCACCCGACCCGACGATCTCATCCGACCAGGGCAAGGTGGTGAACTGATAGAACGAGTCGGCCCATGAGTTGACCATGGAGGTCTTATTGGCAATGTCGAGTCGACCCAGAAAAGCAATTTCTGCTATAACAACTAGGGCTACAAATAAAGGCATCAAATTGGACCATTTCTTGTTGTTATGAGTATGATCGCCTCTTTGATTTGGTATCATAGTCGTCAAAATTCAAGATTTTCTCTTTCTTTTGCTTTCCTTCCTCAGAAAATTGGGGAAAAGAAAGAGGAAGAAAGCTCGAGAAAGTTAAGGAAAACAGAGTTATCTTGGTCTGATGATGTTCATATCTGGAGAGTAAAGGTCAAGTTATATGATCATACTGAAGTCCACGCCCGAATTGGAGGGTATTGTCAATTGTGGACCCTGTGAATATTTTTTATGAAAAAAGAGTCGTCTATAAACAGTAGTTGTTGGAAAGTTTGAGGATGAGCTACTACTGTCGTGTTGAGAGATCTTC
This sequence comes from Panax quinquefolius, assembly GCA_020205615.1. Lineage (NCBI taxonomy): Eukaryota > Viridiplantae > Streptophyta > Magnoliopsida > Apiales > Araliaceae > Panax > Panax quinquefolius. The sequence goes on from CM035157.1 coordinate 5,312,406, forward strand.
TGTGCCTAAATTTTATGTTTTTTTGTCTTTATTTAAATTTTGATATATTTTTTTATTTAATTTTAGAGTTAATTAGGATTAAGTAAGAGACTAGATGTCAAAATTTAAGTAGAGAAACACAAAGAAACAAAAAAATTGAGAACAAGGGATCTGCTCTCCTGTGATGTTGTCTTTGTTTTTTATTGTCATAGTTTATTTTTCTTTTTCATATCTTATGTGAGTTATGTTTATACGGATTAGTAATTAATATAAAATTAATTTTCATCATCAATACAATATCGACAAGTAGACGGGAAGTGATTTTTTTATGTGTCTGTATTGATCAATTGACTAATTTACCAACGTAATTCTGTTTATACACTCCGTTTGTAAGTTTCAATATGTTGAAAAAAGAAAAGAAATTGACTGATTTTTTAATGAGTTTTTCAGAGAATAGAGAAGAAAAAATAGTCGTGCGAAATTTTAACCAAATTATAATTGTCATAAGTACAAATTAAAAATAACTCCACATTCGTCACATATTTGTAGACATTTATATGATTTTCCTAAGAAAAAATGGATATAAGAGATCCCTTTTAAAAAAAAATCAATCTAAAAATGAAAAAATTTAAAATAAAAATAACATAAGCTAATATATTTTATCCATATATTATCCCCTTAATTACAAATATATCAAAATCTAATAAATGGATAAATTGATGTTCTAATTTCAAAGTTTTTTTTAATAAGCTCAGAAACATCACATAAATTTTTTTTCTACGCATTCAATTATTTCTTTGAATTATTTTCTATTTCATCCAAAGCTCACCAACACAACATTAAAGTTGTAAATGGATATCTTATTTCATTAATTTTGACACTAAAATAAATAATCTATAGGACTAAAATTTATTCCTAATACTGCAAAAGATTATTTATAACATTGATATGTTTTCATTGGCAAGAAAAAGTACAAACTTATAGAGAATTTAGCTTACAGGAAAAAAAAAAGAATCAATTTGTATATTCTTTATTTTTCCGAAAATTATGATGGAATGGATGGTGGAACCATATTAGTTATGCACATGAAAGCACAAAAAGGCTAGGGGCCAAAAAAAGAAGTTTCAAATAAAAAACTAACTCATTGTGTAAACAGACTACAATGGAGAGAGGAATTTGCATTTGCTAATGAAGAATTAAGGATATGGAGCTAGCTACTCCCATTGTACAGATCGGCCAGCTTCGCAAGTAATAAAAGAATATAAATGCTGGTGTAATTAACAGATCGAGGAAAAAGATGTATGGAAAGGAAAATTAATTTTTGAAGAATCAGGTACATATATAGGTAAATTAACTGAAAGACAACATTCAAATAACTGTCATACATTATACATGCAAAACATACGTACACTTGTATGATCACTTAATATTATTACACAAAGACTATGTAATAAAACTTCATAAAACACTGTGCAAGAGAGAAAAAGGAGGGGCTACCAACACAACACAACACTAACTTGCTGCTCATTGTCTATTTTTTCTCCTCTTCTTTTTTTTTGGTTGACGGTGAAACCGCGTACAATGAAAGACCAATCGTTACTTCCAGTAACTTGATGAAATTCATCTCTTTAAAATAGGCTGATATATATATATATATTTCTGATAATTAACAGCCACGTGGATCAGAAATTAACGCAGAATTAATGACATGCCATGTGTTGCTCAGGGGGCAATTGTAGCCATGCAAATTTACATCTTCGCTCCAGCAGTACGTACTGAATCCCAAGCTAGCTAGCTGGACACCAAGAAACCTCAGGGTTGGACTAGATCTGTGGTCACCAACAGACACTCGTAAATACTACCGAGGATGTCACACCTTTGGACCTCCACAGCTTTAGGATTGGTGGCTAGCTAGAGCGAAAGGACTCCATTCTTACCCAATTAATGAAGAATGGACATGTCGCAAAGGTATTATTATAGAGAATCTCAGCCTCGTGCATGCATGTGTTTGACGTAAACGTCTAAGCACGCATCCTAGTCCTAGCTAAATATAGTATCCACTCATGACCACTCTCATATATCTTGCTCAGACCATTCTCGCTCTCAAGAAATCTGGAGAATTTAAGAAGCATTTTCCTTTTGTACGTGCTTACACCATCTTCATCTTCATGTCTCTCCGCCTTTACACCGAAGTCCGTTTTGGAGATCTCTCTGAATCACTGTGCAATGCCTCTCAGCTTCTCTCTTTTCCTTCTAAACTTATCTCCTGCTGCATGCTAGTGTGAGAGAGAACCTGACTGTATAATTAAAAATATTAAAAACACACGTGAAAATATCACTTTTTTAGAAAACGAAGGGTTACTTTTATGTCTTTTTTATATTTTTAATATTTTATGTGCTATAATTTTAAATCAAAATTTTAATATATACAATATCTCAACTAAAAAAAGAATGCTAGCTATTAAATAAAACTGTAAAGAGAGAACAAATTTAATATTAGTTCAATCTCTATATATAATTGAAAATTAAGTTTTGACTAACCAAGTGTATATACCTACTATTTTCCAAATATGATGGCAAATAGATAAAGAGTAAATGGTTAATTTATTATAAATTAAATATATTAACGGCAATATAATCTCTTCAACATATTTAGGTGTGTAACTATCACTCTAGGGTGTGCATATATCAACACCCATATATACTTAATGCTTTCTTAGTATAGGAATAGATCGAGTTGAAGTCAATTGATTGATTTATTTTGTGTATACTTTGATTTATTTAAGATAAATTAAATTATAAAAAAATTAATGTTAAATTTACACAGTTTTTGTCAGAGAGTAGAAGAAAGGAAAACAGAATAAACTTTTTTTACTTGTGTGCTTTTGGAAGGAAAGTATCATTACTATTTTACCTAAATTATATATAAGAGATTAAATTTAAGAAACTATTGCAAGAAAATTTTACGTTTTAAAAAGATTTAATAAGTTTTTCATCATTTTCTTTTCCAATCTTCACTTTTGGAAAGAAAATTTTAGGACAACAGTTGCATAAAATTCACTCCAAGTCTTTTCTTGTCTTTACAAAATAGAGAGTAGACAGTAGAGACTAGCTTTCTCGACCAAATTTATCTTCTTCTTCCTTTTTTTTAAATTAATTAATTAATTATTAATTTTTTTAATTAATTTACAAACACTATTTTAATTCCAGGCGTCGAAAGCTAACCCCAACAATAGTTGATGATAGTTTTTTAGTTTTTGTTTTTTTTCTCTTTCTTTCTCTTCTCCTCTAAAATCAAATATGGTGTGTGAGGGCCAATAATGTAGGATTAATCTTGGCACACGCGTTACAAGTGCAATTATCGAAAAAAATATAATAGGAGTTTTATCAAATTTTGGGAATAGAATAATTAAAAAATTAAAACAATTAATAAGAACAAAATTGTAATATAACCAAACTTAGCTTGTAGGGACAAAAGAGGAACAAACATTGTGACTGAGACAATTATCTTTTTCAACTTTCTCTTAATAATATAGATTGATAGATATAGTCTATATTTTTATAAGAAGGGAGTTTTTGTGTTTTTTTATAACAACACAGCTTAGGAGTTCATGACCACAACAAATGGTGGTTCTCCCTGTAACATCAAAAGATGCAAGTTTTTGAATAAAAGTATAATAACTATTAAAAACATCCTCTTGATTTGCAGCATTTACACCTCTCTTTTTTGAAGCTTTTGTCCCTAAAAAAGCAAAAAAGTTGGCTAAGTTTTTGTTGGGGGTTTGATTTAGTAGTTGATTCAGTGAGACCTATGAATTTTCTCACATATTCTAGTTAGGAGCTTTTATTTTAAGGAATCTACCGTCTTAATTTTGTTTGACTTCCTACTTTTATAGAAACAGTTCAGATTGATTTCGATGGAAGATTGAGTTTCAATAATACATGATAATTAAGTGACTTAATAAGGAGTCATATTTCTACTCGGAGACGGACGTGATAAGTGGTGTGGGAATGCTATAAATACATGACTATACCAAATAATGACACTTTGTTTAACACAAGCACTAAAGTATTAATGTATCTCTATTGTTAACATTTTACTTTAGTGTTCTTACACCGGAACTATTTCCAACGACATTGGTCTATAGGCTCCTGAGTGTGTTTACTTATTTTTATACAAGATTTAGCTCGTTTTTTGATGATTAAATGAATGGACGAATATCGGTGTTGACAGTTTTGTTATCCTATTTTTGCATAAGCCTGATGTAATTAAGGTTTGAACTTGGAATTTCAAACAAAGTCCCCCTCACGACCACACATATAAACAATTTAAATATTTAATGACTCCTATTAAACAACTTAATGGTTAAACTATTTTTTTAAAAAAAGTTTTCATTTTTATTTTAACTAACAAATTATTAAAGGCGACGGGATCAACCTAGACTATCATGCCAAAAATGTCGCTTTATTAATCAATGAAAGACTAATAAGGGGGAGGAGATTACCCCTTGCTTCTATACTCTATAGTACAAGAAAAACAAGAGCAGAACATAAATTCTTATTAATTTATTGTGTAAATTACGACTTATTGATTCTGGAACTTTATATTTCTATATTATTTTTAATAAATTAAAATTTTATTATTATTTTTAATAAATAAATCTCAAAGTCACATAATTAGCTAACCTGTAAAACATCAGAATAGCTGGCTAGTGGATATAAAAACCCTATATATATACATATTATACGTTAATTGCTACTCCATTTTTTGGTGATAATAAATTTATAATTAATCGTACGTTGCTTGGGCTAAAAGTAATTTCTATCCGTTATCACTTATGTTACGTATGCAGATGAGAATATAATGACTATGATTTCTTTTAAATGAAAAAAATTATATTTAATTATTTCATTGAAATGGAATGAAGTTATAAAACATTTTCATTCCTATTAAATTTGTGAATTTTATTTCTTAAAAAATATATATAATAACTCTCATGCCATTCTCTATTTCATTTTATTCTGTATTCAATTATTTCACGAATTAATACAAAGAATCTGAATTACTTTATGTCTTTTTAGTGTAGTTTGTCAGCAAAGCGATTAATGAATTGAATCCTTTTCAACCGTTATCAGAAAAGGAAAATGAATAACTTTTAACCTTCTATTTTTTAGAATCAATAAACAAAGGTTGCTTGTAATATAAGCAAATATTGAAAATTAAAGATAAAATTAAATTTACGTACTTTTCTAATTGTTTTTGGCTAGTTTTTATATATGGATCCAAACGAAAATTAAAATCATTTATTAATCAGTAATATTACTATGTTTTTTGCCTGTCTTCTCTTGATAGAAAATTCGATAACTCTTGATTCTTTTGACCATTATACTCAATCAAGCCAACGATACTTTTAGTATCTGCAAATTGCAATTTTTTTTTGGAAAATAAAAAGACAAAAAAAATAAATAACAGGAGGTGAGGGACACTTCAGTTCTTACGTGAGGTGCTCTATATAATAACAAATATTTTTTTTTGTACATAACATAAGAGCGAGTGTATCAATTATACAAAACAACAGCGTTATTTTTATAAAATAACTCGCATAATTATATGGTGTCACTCGCGTTATAATTTTTTTAAAAAGAAGAAGAAGAAGAAGAAGGTCATCCATATTAATTATGTGTGTGATTTTGTTTCCATGCACGCACATTAAATGGATGTAACAATTATATATACTAGATTACCAAATTAGAAATTAATTATCCATTTTATTGTTGTAAATGCATGCTCATATATAAAGTAATAACTTTAAAAACTCTCATTCTTAATTAAAGCTTAAAGGGACATCATGTCTATCCCCTTTATCTTTTTAAGAAAAGGTCAATTTATATACTCGAGAGGATAAAACAACTTTACACTTCCACTAATTGCTACTCCTCCCTCCTAAAAAAAATTACTAAATATATAAAAAAATTGTCTTTAAAATGATAAAATAAATTGTATAACGTGAAGGATAAATATTTCATTTAGTAGAATTATTTAGTATAAAAAAATAAAAGTATTTATTATTTTATCTGTATTCAAATACAGATATTACAAATATATCATTAATTATTTTAAACTAGTTCTTTTGTATAATCCTTTTCATGAATTATCTAGCTACACTAGGTGTTATTTTACTTTCATAATACTAGTAACTAAACTTTCAAATGTCTAATGTATTACTATATCATTTTAATGATCTGCTTACATTTATTAATTAACAATAATTTAGTCATTTTATATTTATGTACATACAAATCTCAACAAGTTCGTTTATGAGTTGACAATACGTACACAAGTCTTATTTCTTTTTGCATTTATTTTATATTTTATAAATATCTAGATCGATACCTTTAATTAATAGATTGAACACTCTTTTTACTATATTTAAAAAATGAATTAAATTTCATGTATAGTTAGTGTATACACGGCAATATTACGATCATAATACCTAATTAATAAAGTATTAATATTAGATAAATGTAACATAATTTTAACGCAATTAATTGCGTATACAATTACACTACCATATCTCAAAGTATACTTGTACGTTCCAAAATAACTATTCAATTTTGTCTTTTTGATTAAAGCAACAATTTTTAAAATTAATTATCATATCATTTTGACAAAATATAGATAGAAGGATTATAAGCATACTTTTAGTTTTTATAATTTCAAGAACATGTTTAATTATTGATTTTAAAATAATCAACTTGATCAAAATTTAAAATTAGAGAGTTATGTTAAGTGTTAAAGTAAAAAAAAAGAAGATATAATTATTTTTATTTCATAATAATTGATTTTTTAGAAGAAAAAAATTGTTTTAATTTATTTGTAGTTTAAGATTATGTAGGAGAATTAATTATTTATTTTTCTATATTATTTTTAACTTCTCTTATTACTTGTATTAGTAATTTTAACCTCTCATATAAAGATAGTAATAAAATTTCATATAAATATAAATTATTAAATAATTTTTTTAATTCATGCTTATGAAGTTAAAACCGAATATATTATTAATTTTTGTGCTCACACTTACTTCAACCAATCAATAGCCGTCATCTATATCACTGTCGGAAAGATCAATCAACGGCCATAATTCTTCCGCATCGCACTCTCTCATTGGCCAAAGCCTCAAAGAAGACACAATGATTGGTCCACGTCTCTAATATAATAGTACTAGTAATAAGACAAGATATTATATTTTAATTAAAATAAATCTCTACGCCAGGTAGCTTTAAATGCAGAGACTCGTGAATAAAGCCTAAGCCGCACAGGACACTTGTCATCTCCACCCGCACTTAACCAGCGAAGAAGAAGGAAACACCACTCTCTCTCTTAAGGGGTAAAAGGGTATTCTTTTCTACTATTCTTTACATTATTCACATATCAAGTTGATATTTTTTCCCCTTTTCTTGATTTATTTTGTCCTTTCTAGTAACAATTTTTGATTGTTTGTTTGATCATCTGGGTGTGGGATTCACTTCACTGTTTCTTATTTTTAGATGGGTGAAAGAGTTTGTCAATGTTTAAGCTCTGTTATTTTAGTTTTAATAGGATTGTTTTGTGATGAATTTTTACACTGGAAATCATGGCTTAAAGATTTAATATTTTTTAATCTTTTATGGGTTTGTGAGCCAATATTCATCATTTGGACTAGATTGGGACTTCTGGGTTGAAATTATTGATTTGATAAGTAAGCATACATATTAATGTATGTGCATGATTTTTTATTTTATTTTTCAGTCTTTTAAAGGTGTTAAAGTATTTGTTTTTGATAATAGAAATGATTTTGGAACTTGTATGTTGGTTGACTTGTAGTTTTGGGTGATGGGGTCTAAATTAGATCTGATGTTGAAGAATACTACAGTGAAGTGACTAAAGTCACAATCTTTTCTGCTTTTACTGGATGCTTTATTTAACTTCTTGCTTATATTAATTGGATTTATTTAAATTGGCTAACATTTCACCAAACAAATTGTATAATGGAAATCTCCCTCTTCACGTTTTCAGGTACTTCAAGCAAGATTTTTACTCTCTTTTTTTTATAATGTTTTTTAATCAGTTAGATCTTGAATGGAGTATAAGTTTCATGAAGGGCAATTGGGGTTTGGTCTAAAATGGTAATAGAGTTTCTTTTTGCCTTCAAGCTTCAAATTTATGTTATTTTAGTTTATCTATTCTGTCTCTGTTAGTGTTGCTTCTGGTAGAAAGATAAGAGCAAAAGAATTACGTATGTAGTTTGATTGACTTTCCTATTAGTATCTCTTCCTTTTTAGATTAGATGTGGCAGTCTAGACTCTGCATATATTGTTCCATATAGAGTGATAATAACTGATGAAAGATATTTTCTACTTATAAACATGGAGTGCTTTAGTCGATTTTTAGTTTTCTTGTTTTGTTTGCCTCTGAAATTTTGAAGGAAACATAGAGAAGTCATTTAGATATGTATTTGATCTACTTGAATTCCATGTATATATTAGACTATTAATTTTGGTAAGCTGTTGTCAGATTTACTTTGAATTGGTTGGATCAGCAGCTGGTGCATCTTCTTAGAAATATTGAATAATGGGGTCTTACATAAATTTCAAGAACTTTGGTGCCACAACTCAACCAGAAGGCAGTGGTTCCAAGCCATCTGGGAATTTCCCGCTGGCTCGACAGTCTTCTGTATATTCCTTGACTTTTGATGAGTTGCAGAACACCTTGGATGGAGTCGGAAAGGATTTTGGATCGATGAATATGGATGAACTTTTAAAGAATATCTGGACAGCTGAAGGGACTCAACCCATGGTATCCTCTAGTGGTGTTGGAGAAGGGATTGCAGTACCTAGTGGAAATTTGCAAAGCCATGGTTCTTTAGCATTACCTCGGACACTAAGTCAGAAAACTGTTGAAGAAGTTTGGAGAGACTTGCTTAAAGAAAGTGATAATTTAAATTCTGGGAGTGCGAATGGAGGAGCAAATTTACCGCAGAGGCAAGCAACTTTGGGTGAGATGACATTGGAGGAGTTCTTGTTGAGAGCAGGGGTAGTGGGAGAAACTACTCAACCGGTTGGAAGGCCAAATAATGGTGGATTTTATGGTGAGATACCACAAAATAATAACAATGCTGGTTTGACTTTTGAATTTCAGCAACCAGCAAGGAACCATGAACCACAGAGAAATGGAATAATAGAGAGCAAAAGTGCAGTTCATAATCTATCTCCTAAATTAGTACTAAACGCACATGGCATCATCTCTCAACAACAATTGCAGCAACAACAGCAGCAGCAGCAACAACAACAACAACACCGACAGCAGCAGCAACCCCTTTTCCCCAAGCAAGCAACTTTGGCTTTTACCTCTCCCATGAATTTAGTAAACAATTCTCAGCTGACAACCCCAGGAACAAGGGGCCCGATTGTGGGAAGGGCAGATCCTTCAATGAATTCTGCAGTTCAAATTCGTGTCATACAGAATGGAGCGATGGCCATGGCTGGTTTAGCTCCTCGGGTTACACCAATTGTAGCAGGATCTCCTAAAAACCAGCTGACTTCAAACATGATACCTAAGAGTGATGTGGATACATCGTCACTATCACCTTCACCTTATGCATTTAATGAAGGTGCACGTGGAAGGAAACCTGGTGGTACTTTGGAGAAAGTGGTGGAGAGAAGGCGTAGGAGAATGATTAAAAACAGAGAATCTGCTGCTAGGTCACGAGCTCGGAAACAGGTAATCTATTGAAACAACAATTTACAAATCTAGCAATTTTATAATTTGTGTTGAATTATTGAACTTATTGCTGTTCCAATTGGATCTTTCTTTGCACTTTACATCTGCATCAATCTATGTTTCTCATGATAGTGTCAAATGTTTGGCATGAGGTGTAGGATGGTGGATAATTATATATTTGTGTATATGCTAAAGCTAATTAGAGAGCTATTTTTTTGCATCTTATTTGGTAAAGATAATCACTTTTTAGCGTGTAATACTTGCTCTGTGGTATCTAGCCTCTTATTTGTTTTTGGTTCAAGAGTCCAAGGCTTTGATACGATTTGAATAATATGTTGTTGCTGAGACATAGTAAAATGTTTTATGCATGCTCATAAGTGGAGATGGGGAAAGATTCTCTTTTTTTCCTTTCTAATTTTCTTTTGTCATTTTATTGAAACTAAGTGATTCACTTTTCGATGTGTAGCAAACACAGTAAAACACTTATTGTCAAACTATTTAACGTAAATGTGAATGTTTTAGTTCTGTTTTTCTATTTCTGTAGATTCCTGTATTTTTGTGTTTAGGATTTATAAATCATGTGAAACTATAGAATAGTGTTATGTGCTCCCTTGGCACGACAGTAAGTGCTCACTTTTTGAATGCTTGGTCATATGTTCAAGTCTCGGAAAAGCCTCTCCGTTAAAAGAGGTAAGGCTGCACAAATTTGACATTCCCCAGATCCTACTATTTGCTGAAGTCTTGTGCACAGCGCAACCCTTTTATTCGTAAGTCATGTTACTGGTGAAGTGGTTGTTCTATAATATGTGCTTATCACAAGATAATTAGATGAGTCCACGTCGTATTTAATAAAAACATGTTAGCTTACGGAATTTGATCAATCTGATGATGGTGAAAAAATCCAATAACTAGGATGCAAGTCATGTTAAGACTATTGGCCATATGGCAATAGTAAAAGAATGGGTTAACCTCAAAAGTGTCCCTAAAAGTTTCACAAAATTTTATTTTTAGCCTCAAATTATACGTAGGAATCCTTCACATACATATCCAAATTTTTTGGTAATTATGTTATTTACATTTCATATATATTGTTGTGTTCATATGTTTGGAACGGGTCAAATATGTATTTAACTATATAAAACGTGAATTTTGACCTATAATTTTTTTAACATGTTTAAAAGGAATAGTTTTGTAAAAAATTTAAACTTGAAGGACTATTGAGAAAATTGATACTTTAGGACTAAAAGTGGAATTTTGTGGAACTTTAACATTAGAGAAATTTTGCGGAATTTCTTTTTATGACTTGCTCATGCTCGTGGCGACATACGAATTTGATCTATATAACATTCACATCCAACTAAAATATGGCAGATTGTTACATATCTCTATCAATTGCTCATTAATATCTTACAATACGTTGAGATCATGCTTAAGTATGTGAAATGATTCATGCACATAAAACGTTTTGTTTCAAAGTGAGCATGTTCTGTGTGTCAAAATGGATATAGTGGTTACAAATGACACTTGTCATATTCTTGAAAACTTGTTGATTATATTATATTCTATGCGTCACAGTTTGCATCAGAAAACTTTATCTGCTCGAAGTTACTAATTTTAAAGAAACCATTCATTGAACTCTGATTTAATAATATATTGAATCTTTGACAGGCTTATACTCTAGAATTAGAAGCAGAAGTTGCAAAACTTAAAGAAGTTAATGAGGATATGCAGAAAAAACAGGTATAATTTTAATTGCTGTCTAAGTCATAATGTTCCCGAGTTGTCAATGAATTTACAGTTTTCATGAACTTTTTTGTTGCTCTATTTTGGTTACTGTAGGAAGAATTCATGGAGATGCAGAAAAATCAGGTATATGCTACTTCTACTAGTATAGTTACCTCCCGTAGTATCAGAGTATATTGTCAACCATATAGAGTCGCTAGATCTTTGTAGCATATATTTCGTCCATGCTTTCATGAAATTTTTCACCGAGGAAACACCAATGTCATGGGTTCCAGTTTGAATGTCAACAGGTTCAAGTATGGTTCTGGCACGGATTTGAAGACATTCAAAAAATGAATTTGAAGCAATAGTTTGTAATATAGTTTTCTTTTTAGTTCAAAGATATATTAAAAATATTATATCAGTATTGTTAAGACATCTTAAACTCGTGCACAATCATGATTTTATACCACGACATTCTAAGTGGAATGGAGGAGTATGTATGTGTGTCTGTATAAATATAATATGAATAATGAGTTTATGCCTCTGCAAATTGTCGATAGAAAAGGTTACAGCAATAACTTTTTTCTTAGCTAAATTTCATTTGTTTGGATCTTTGTCTAATTATTCCTTATAATCTTAATATCTGATAGTGCCAAGTGTTGGTCAAAATTGTTATTTTGGATGTAATGCGTTAGAAAAAAATTGAACTATTAATCGCATTAAAACCACCTTGATATGGCCAGTGTAACAAGGAGTATGAACTACAGTAACAAGGTATTAATATGCATTATTTCTTTTGTGGAACCTAGAGTCGTTATATTGACTGAATCATAAGGTTGCTGGTTGACAACATTGTGTCTAATGCCTTGTCCCCACCCCACCCCAAGAAAAAAATTGGTGTCCAATGCCTTCCTGTTCCTACTATTTGACTGGATCCCATTTTTGGCCTGCCTTTTGCTAGTTTCTTCATTATGCTGGTTCGTAACTGCTGAAAATCTATCATTGGATGCTCCCCCTTAGGCAGTGTGAATAGGTGGAACTATGGAATTATGATAAATAGAGTGTGAATCTGGTAGCTTGGGGTCTTAAGGTAAGGGATTAGATCAATAAGGTGTTTAGAGGTCTGAGGTCCTATTCCAGGCGTTTACCTCCAAGCTTGGAGATTGAATACACAAGGCGTTACTAGTCAACACTTGGCCTAATCTTTGTAAACTTATGATGTTACTTGTGTTATGCAATTATTTGTTCTAGTAATATTAACGGTTGTTAGTGTATTTATATGGTGCTAGTTTAAAATATATTCAGTAATTGTCATGTTTTTGATCCCGGTTATCCTTGTTCTTCAGATATTGGAGAAGATGAAAATGCCTTGGAAAAGTAACAGACTATGCTTGAGAAGGACACTGACAGGACCTTGGTAGAATAAATGAAGTATGGAAGTGGGAGTAATAATGCCAGAGTAGATAAACATAACCTTTTTGTCAGATAAAAGGATTGAACAGTTAATTATGATATGGTTCAAATCCTGTTCTACTAAAGGTAGATAGCTGTTTGTATAGAACCAAAGAGTTGTGTGCTGTGAATTATGTGAAGCGGTATGGTTTGTATTCTCAAGGTTTCCCCTTTGTATGATAACTGTTTGCTCTTATTTTGACTGCCAAAGTGAGCAGGATAGCAAATCATTATATCTCTAACCATTATGGAAACAGGTTAAATTCTTCGCATGAACTCTCTTATCATTTGGCATACAGTGGTTTGGATTTTCTCAGCGCAGGTGATGCAGAAACAGGGGACCTGTAGAAACTAGAAATAATGCATTGCTACTATAACTCTGGGATATATGATGTGGAGCAGTGGAGGTCATTTGCTGGGTTGCATCATGCAAGTATTAGAAGAGCAACTATTTGGTTTCTTATTTAGTTTGGACATTTTAACTGCACTTGCAGTAGTTATGATCTGGGATGCGGAACAGTATTTGTTTGTTTTTCTTCTTTCTTTTAAACAAGCGACTCAAGTTACCATAGTTAGAAAAAGTATAAATAAAATCCTTTGTTCAAATTCAGTTCTTTTCCATGGGGAATAATTTGCTTACAGCAATGATGGGACACAAATTACCTTGCTTTTTCAGGTTTTTTTTTGCCAAAATCTGATTATATGGAACAATTGAAGTCATTCCAAACATCTGAAATTATGTCATTTTAATTCTAAGAAACACATTATGTAAAAACCGGTCCAAAGATGCCCAGTTCCTCTCCATCTATAAAGATAATTAATAGGAGTTGAAATAAGAAGGGGGTGGGGATGCCCTTGTGCTGGCAGGATATTCTACAATTGCACTTGCCATTTTTCACAATACTCGACTATACAAAAATCTTGGAATTTATCTGTAGATGACAGAAAAGTGCACCAAATTTGCAATAAAATCCGCAAATATTGAATTTATTCTCCTCATTTTCTTCAGTTGGAGTAAAACCCAAAAATTTACAGGTAAAAACTAAAAACAGCTGTAATCCTGAACATCATCACAAAGTCCGCAGATAATAAGCTCTCCAAAAAGGAACCTCATTACAAAGCTTCAATCGCCAACCTGTTTTCGGAAAAGCATTCTGTTTGTCATGGAATGAATAGCTTCCCCAAGTCATCTCAGCAGTAATTCTAGACCCTTGATTTCCATTTTCCATCATGATTAAGAATTCCAGCAAGTTTCCCTCTAGGGTTAAGGCCGTTTAGGCAAACTGATTGTGACTTGTCTAAACTTGGCCAGCGGAGAAACTTGATTTCTACACACATTTCCAAGGCCCTTTACAGTAGACTTGTCCTTCCACCATGAATTTGAGTTGATGTAATATAACTACGATTCCTCACTTTTGATGCATTTCGATCAACAAAACGGTGCGCTAAACTTCTCTAGCTCCTGGGATATTCAAAAACAAGGCCTTCTGCAACACTCCTGGCCCTTGCATGTCCAAAAAGCTTGCTTACAATAGCTAATGCAAAATCTATTGCAGTTGCAAGTCCCCTGCTGGTGATCAGTTTACCGTCAATAACTACTTCGGAACCATCTACCACCTCGTTGTTGAGCTTGCTTATGACCAAGGGATGAGCAGTCACTTTCTTATCCTGTTTTGGTAGAGGCGTTAAATTTCCATAACATTGTTTTGAAATTGTGTGAGGAATTAATTCATTTCAACTTACCTTGAGTAAGCCTTGTCTGTGCAGGACTGCAGTTGAGGAGCAGATTGCACCATATATTCTTCCAGCTGATTTTTGTTCTTTCAGTAACTTCTTTAGCAACTTGGATTTGTGTAGCCGCTCAGCCCCAGTAATGCCTCCCTGAGAATTCAAGATCAACCAACTATTAGAGACAAGTTAGTACCAAAAACTTCAGCTCACAGTATATAAAATCTGAAATTAAACATTCAGGGACCAGAAACCAAGATACTGAAGTGACAGATATGCAAGAAAAGAAAAAGATAAGAAAACGTAAAACTCGACTCGCAGCATCACAGCTGCAAAATAATAATTATGCACAAACCATGATAAAGGATCCAAGTGGCAAAAAATGGGATACAATGATAATAGTAGCGACGTTGCTCCATTTACAAAAGAGTACAACATTGCACATTACCACAAAGCTGCTGCTAAACTGGCAACACTAACTATCTCATAATCGTTAACACTCTTGAGCTTCCATTGTTTATGTCAAGCTATCCAAAATTTGGTTCCCAGTTGACAAACTCCAAATTTTTTGTTGCAATGATTTCTGATCATAACAATAATAATTATATAATGAATCTAACAAACTGCTTTAACTGTTAGATATTGTTATTGCCTCACCGGTAAGATAATTAAATCATATACAGACTCAGCGGCATCATTAATTAACTTGTCTGCAATAATCTTTGTTCCTTGGGATGCCAAAATCTGCAGAGATTTCTCAACTGAAGCAACCATAACATCCACATTTGCACGCCGTAGAATATCTACAATTGTTACCACTTCGATCTCTTGCGAACCATTTGCAATAGGAATGAGAACCTGTAAATTTAGAACAGAAGAAAATACTGTTTAAGCAATTCACTTTCTTTTTACCAGGATTGCAGGAAAACAAGGATCTAAAAAATGTCAAGGAATTCTCATTGTATAAAAGTAAATCTAAGTAATAAGTTAATAACTAAATCTATTTCTAGGAAGTAGAAAAAGCTTAGCTTTACAAACACATGGGAAAATTAATATGGAGCACAATCATAGTTGCTAATGAAGAAAAGAAATAAGGAAAATCTTCAAAAAGGCTCCCACACGAATTTGACACTGTTGCTTCAAATTTTCAGAAATGGTTGACAAGCAAGTGCATTCAGAGTATGAATCATCGAAAAAACAAATTTTACATTAAACGAAAAAATGAAAATTAAATTGGCTGCAAAAGAACATAAATAGCAGGTGAAAGGTGCACATGGGATACAAAATCAGTAATAAAAGTCAAAATAGATCCAAGATACACATGTATATTACTGCATTTCATTAAACAGAAAAGAGAACAACATACCCGGGGGATATGATCAATAGACCAGTTAACTTCATTGAATTCTTTCTTTCTAGTATTATTATCAGCAGTCTTCATTAGCTAATACAAAAGGGGAGAAATGACTGTCAGCTCACAGTGATTACCAATGCAAAGAAAAAAGGACATGCTAGATGAAATGGAGTAGAATTAACGAGAAACAGGAATTATGTGTTTGGTCTATCCGTTTGAAGATATAAATATTCTCTAATATGCAGGCCAGAACCAATTATCCAAATTAAGGGGTTTGGGAAAACTCAACTCAACTTCATTCTAGGACAGTTATGAAACTTGGAGAAATAGAATGCATTGTGATTCTTGTGAATGTCAGATGACAAAGAGCCTAAATGAGGACCCGTCGTATGGATACAAATAGATGCACTTGGTATGGAACTCCAAGACATACATTTGAACTTCCATAGGCTGTAAAAGTGAGAAAAGACATGTAGTGCACCAAATTTTAGAGGAAAAGCTGCGAATTGCGATTGTACACTGCTCGTAATGAAAGTTGGTGTTACTTTTCCGATGAGGAGGAAATTGACTCATGATAGCTTCAGAACGAAATGACTAAAGTACGTACCAGCAGAAAATTTGTAAAAGACTTTGTATCCATTAAATAAACAAGCTAATACATGGAATAAGTGAATAATTGGAAAAAGCTATACATGCTTTCTTACCAATAATTCTCCAATCTCCTTGGCAACAGACTCCCCATATAGCTGTTCGACCAGTGCAATAGAAAACTCAAAAGAAGTTCCAGGGCCACGGCTGGTTGTCAACTCTTTTGACACTTGAATATTTGTCTTAACAGACCAGAAAGTTGGAAGCTTATCCATAAACGCAGGGTGACAAGTTGACTTGCAAGACAAACTACACTCCAATCAGATAACGAACATGGATGTAGACTATGTAATTTGTAATAAGAAATTCCAAACAATACAAGGTACCTGTTTCCTCCTGAGAAGACCCCATGGCAAAAGTGTTACTGCTGGAGCGGCACAAATTGCCCCATAAAACCTTTTCTCCTCAGCTTGTTTGCATGTAATTTGTTGAAGAACTTTACAATCTCTTAAACGTGCAGAGCCAGGCATTCCTCCCTTAAGAAAGTGCATGTGAATCAGTAAATGAACAATATGTTTAAGCCATATATACATAAAGAATGATTAACTATTACCAAAACAAAAAGAAAGAAGAGAAGAGTGGCTGGAAATAAGAAAAAGAGTCCTATGCATAGTAACTAGAATCATTCAGGGTGAAGAAAGTTTGAAATTTAGAAGAGTTTTGTTTATTGATAACATGCTAAAAACAAATATAAAAGAAAAAAGAAACTATTACTTTTGTAATAAGAGAAGGATTAGTGTTAAGAGGTACTAACAAAAATTAAGCTACTAACAGAAACCTTGTCAGAAAGCTTATTTGCAAAACCTGTATGCTATAATTTCTTGACCACTACATTACTATAAGCCTAGCTCTTCACTTTCCAAAGAATTGGACAATTGCAGAATTGCTTTCAGAATGCCACCAGCATATTCTAGGCAATCCCTTTACTTTGATTGGTATAGTCTAGGCAATCCTATCTATAAAAAAGGGGCAACACCAACTTCTACTGATAATTGATACTAATGCATAGTTTCACTTTCCCTAAGTTCTGACTTCCAGCCAGATGAAATTTAATTACTAGTTGATAAAACAATTTTATTTTCCTAGATTTCAAAGCAAGGTACACAAAAAATTCAAAATAGCAAGCAAATATAAAATCTTAAAAAAGAAACTAAATTTATGTATACAACAAGTTAATGATTTCATTGGTTCAATAAGGGGTTGAGTTTCGATATCCTGGTATTGGTACATAACCTTACATTCACAGCAATGCGATATAACCCATCGGAGGTCACCAACATAATCAACACAAAATATTACTCCTACTAGTAAGTTTAGAAAACTAACTGGCAGTGCAATAAGATCAAATATTTCATCTGAACATGATAATATGGATGTATCAGCAACAAGTCTAGTGCCACCAGAAGCTTCAATCTCCAGGTCCTGCTCAACAGATGCGACGGTTACCTCAGCACCAGCTCGGCGCATAACATCAACCAATATAACAGCTTCCATTTCCTCTGTCCCAAACCCAATCGGAACCAGAACCTGAAAATCCACAAAACAAAACAAAAAAAACACAAATTAAACCTCTACTTTCCCTACTTTTTTCTAAAATTGTTCTTGAAATTCAAGCAAATCCCACAGCAAATATATAATAATTGAGTTAGGCAGACGAAATCATCAAAAGATTTAATTTTTTTCCTCTCAGAAACACTAACTGGAAATCAAAGAAAATAAAATACAGACCTTCCTGGATGGGATTGAGCTTGTTGAAATGGAGGGAGCAGAAATACTAATAGTAGTAGAATTAGTTGCGAGGGTTTTGGTGGGTTTTGAAATGGGTTTCTGGGTGGGTGTTTTGTGATGTGGAATGGAGGCGAATATAAAAGATAACGGCTGATAAGTTGTAGCATAGAAAGCCATTGCAGAGTTTGGTGTAGGAACAGACTTATTTGCAGAGTTGAATTAAGCTGTGTTATCAGCCCCAAAGAGAGAGCTTGTTAGCCTACGGGTACTTTATCTTAATCTTATTATTCCGTCTCTTGCGTTGGAAATTTACCATGTTTATATGCTTATTCTTAGGAGAATACGGAGTTGTATAGTTTTGTAACTTTTAAAGTTATAAAAGTTATACGACGATAGTAGGGTAATCACTCTATTATTTATGAATTCATTTTATTATTGTGGATTATTCTACGATCGTAGAATAAAATAAGAATAAAATCGATCGTAGATCATATAATTTTAAAAATTATATATTGACAAATTAAACTCAAAACACTATACATAAGGAAACAGTAGGCCCCGTGAGGGTCATGTGTGGTGTACAAGATTTGGCAGGGTGGGGAAGTGGAATTAATTTTTTCAAAAGGGTACTGGATCTCAAAATAGTTATTATTTTTATTGAATATATTTCTTATGATTAAGTATGTTATAAAATAAATTTTTTTATCATATTCAATTTACATCATTTCAGATAAATTTTAAGAGCCTTAATATTATCTTCTCCACTTTTACTTTTATTTTTTTTATCAAAACCCAGGTATTCAAAATCATTAATATTTTTTAAAATCTAAACTTATGGAAAATTAAATTATTATTTTTTAAAAAAAAATCTAAGCCATTAAAAAGTATAAATAATATGAAAAACTAAATCATTAATATCTTTTTAAGATTTACGAACATCAAATCTTATTAGCAACAATAATAGTAAAACTAACAAACAAAATAGTTAAAACATGCATGCATGATTGCTTAACGAACAAAAGAGCGTTACTTGATTCATGTTTTAACTAGTGTAATTGAAAAACAAACGTAAATAAGCAGCCTAAACATGAAAGCCAACACAAGTTACATCATATATATATACAGGGTGAGGATCTTAGACGGACCACAAACAACGGACTAGCAACGGACTTTAGCAAAAAAAAACGCGGGTCACAAAAAAGGGGAAATCATGAGGCGAGTTAAAACATCAGATAATTTCCATTTTTTCCCTCTCTCTCCCCGATGCTCTCTCCCCAAATCCTGCTAATTCTCTCTCCCCGATTCTGAGCATCTTCTTCTCCAAGTATTACCTGACTCGATTCCTGCTCCTTTTCTCGACTTCTCACCGGTAGCGATGGCTTCACCCCTGTCTTGAAGACCTAACCTTTTATCCCAGAACTCTTCCAAAGTGATGAATTCTCAGCGATGGAAGTGATAAGAAGATGGGGTTTAAGCAGTATAAGTCGATGAATTTGGTTGTTGCTCAATCCCTTTGTTTATGATGCCACCGTGGTTGAGTCCTTCAGGTTACTCAATTCACCCGGATTCTTTTCACCTCTTCGTAATTGATTCCTAAAGATTTAATTTGGTGATTCTATATTTTTTCATTGCATCTAAATTCGGATGCTTCACCGCAATTTCTAATAGATGAATTGTTTGATCTTTATCTTTGGATTTGAAATATCCTCGCTGCGAATGTTAAAAGCTTATTCTCATTTATCAAAGTCCACGACTCCATGTGGTTTTGTGCTTTCATTTTATTTTTATTCCATTTTGCTATCCCGATTGGGGCTTGAATCTCATCCCCAACCAATCTTTGGTATGTTTGAGTTATCAAAGTCGTCTTTGGTATGTTTGAGGAGGTCATGCAGTCGATGAACATACGATGCATTCAATTGGTTTTGAATATGATATTATCACGTACTCCTCAATACTTGAGGCTGTGGGTAAGATTGATGAAGATCATATTTTCCAGAAATTTGCTTCATCTAATTAAGTCAAATCTCAAATGCCTCATTTCCTGCAATTAAGTCAAAAAATCAAACTTGTTATCAAAGTATAAAGTTAATCTATACTAGGGATAAAAAAGAAAGAAAGAACTGTAGTGTATGTTTTTGCATGTATGTGTCTTAAAAGACACTGTTCCAGTACCTACAATAAAAGGCATTGCTTCTCTCTAAATTTTTAAACTCAAATGTTTGGTTATGGTGTTGTTGAAGACTCTCCAAGAAGGCTGATGCTTATTTATATTTTCACATTTTTCAGCTCTAATCAAGAAGGCTGGATGCTTATTTACATTTATATTATGTAACACCAAAATAAAGATATAACTATAAGCAGTATATCACAAATGCCTGCCTTGCATCAACACCACAATAAAGATATAACCAACACAAGAACATTTTGGAAGTAACTTTTGGCTCATGATAATATTCCGCATCAACACCATATTACAATAAGTCTGTAAGACCCCAACTTATTATTAATGAAATTTAATTTTCTCTATTTATTATTTTGAAATAGTAAGGGTTGATTTGATTAATGTGGATAGTTATGGGTAAAATACGCAAATATTTCAAAATAAGTAAGTGGTTATAAAATATTCATTATTGTTTGAAATATTCGTTTTGGTCGTGGAATATTAAGATCTGTGTCGGGAATATTAAATGACGACAGTAGCGATGCCATAATGTGGGCCCCATAACTAAAAGCGATTGGATGAAGAAAACGACAAATATAAGTTGTTTAAAAATAACAGGCGTGGTTATTCTGATTAATCTATTAAAATACTTATTGGTTAACACACAAGAAGATACCAGTATTGCACCAATTATTGATTCTTACGTGAAAGGCACTACTCAATAATGGTTACGATAATTACCGATCGAGATTTTATTTTATTGATTTAATAATTCTTTGCGTTGATATTTTATATTCATTGTTGTTTCAATAATTGTCATTACACGATTATTTTTTCATTATCGAAGCAATAATTCATATTATCCAATAATATTATTAGATAACATTATTGGCAATGTCTAGAAAGTTCATCTAAGGAGAGGTTTGGTCACCTAATTGCAAGGCGCCAAGAAGAGAAATTCTTATTGGAAAGCCCCTCTTTCCTGTGAGGCTGCGCGGTTGTCGATATTGTGATTCTCAGTAATATTATTTGTGAATAATTAATTATTGATTCATATGATGAGAAAATATTGATTTTATGTGGATATAGATGGAGAAAATTTTAATGTGACAATTGTTGAAAATTAAAATTTTATCTTTTTCGATAAAATAATTCATTTAAATATATTATTATATTTTAATAATATAATAATGGTGATATTTTTACAACGAATATGGGATATATGAGTATACGAGGAGGAAGAGTATTTTTGTTGCAATAAATGTTTAAAACATGTTAAACAAGTCGGTGGACCTCATTTATTGACTGAAATTTGATTATAGCTTGTAAAATTGTCCGTTTGTGGATTTCGGTCAATTCCTATTTGGAATTTGGAAAAACTTTCTTCTGTAAAGTTGTAGATAATTGAATTTCCTATAAAAAGTCGCGAGATTCGAATTTTCTGACAAAAGGGCTATTTATTGTGAATTATTGAAGTTCAAGTTCAAATAATTGATTTTTGGAAGTTTAAATTATTTTAAATTAGAAAAACATTTTTCTTACTTTTTCTAGAAGGTGGCATGTGCTTATTGAGCTGAAATCAGATTTCAAGAGTGGCATAGGAATTTTGATATATATAATAATATTAAATTAAATTTTACTGTTTTGGTGTTACAAGCGATTTTCTATAAATAGGGTGCTTAGGGTTAGAATTGAAAATTACACCGAAACTCAAGTTTTCTCTCTATATTATCGAAATGTATTCTTGTGAGTATTTTGAGTATACTTTGAGTATTGTTATACGCTGCAAGTTCAAGTCATAGCTTATATCCTGGTGTTTCAACTAAGATCTTGTCTTTGTGAGGTAAGGGATATTTTTTTTCAGAATGATATTATTTCTTCAATATCATTATGTTGAAATATTGATCTGAAGTTTTTATCAAATTTGAAACTTTTGGTGTCTGAGATTCTTATTCACGATACTCAAGACTATTCACATATACTGATCTTATTCACGAATATCACTTACTATTCATCTAAAAATGAAAAATTTTCTTTTCGTCCAAAATATCTATTCGGATACTAGCTTTGATTGTATCCATGTTTTGATCATTCTTGAATTTTACACCACTATAATTATTTTTGAGGTATTTTTGGACATGGATAAAACAAAGTACGAATCCTTAATCCTTAATCCTTGTCATTTTGTTTCAATTGGATTCGTTTTTTAAAAATATTTTTCATCATCCTCGGTCTTAAATGATGATATTATTGAATATCTTTGGCTCAGAGTGCAAAGATGAATGATTTCCTCAAGAATATATCTTTGGCCCGTAAGTGCGAAATATGAACAGTGTTTAGATGAACACGACTAATCGATGAATATCTTTGGCTTTGTAGTCAAAGATGAATATTTGATTCCGATATATATATTGATTGATGTTACAGGGATAAAAGATAGACGATGAACTTTTAAATTCATACATAGAAGATAGTAGTTTGCATTCTCTACTTAACTCTTCTAATGAATTATTATTTCATTGCGAATATTGATTTAAAATTTGTTGTCTATTGTATTCTATTAGATTTTTCCTGTTGAAGACTAACGATAATTTGTTATATATTATCTTAGTCATAATATTCTTTTTTGGGGCTAGTTGAGCTCACCCTTTTCCTTTTTGTTCCATTTTTCTTCTCGTGAGGCGAGAATATAAGCGAGTATGAGTCGGGGTATGGAATGAAAGTTCTAGAGAGAGTTGTATAGTAGTCCTCACCATTTTGTAAAATAATGTATCAATAAATGTGATGAGGATTTATCTGAGTATAGATATTGTCTAGAAGATAATATTTGTATACAAACTCACAGTTTTATTGTTGTAATAATAAAGTTGTAGTTGTTTCTGTACCATGTATTGACAATTCAGAATGGGTGATGTATACCTATTTTGGGGGCGTCACAAAGTCTGCATTAACACTAAATTAAAATAAGAAAGAGTGAAATGCCTGAGTAACATCAACAGTTAATGGGTGTGGTTTGGTTGGCCAAACACACAACAAAAGAAATTTTCCCATGCTTACAAATCGGTAAGAAATTTGTAAATTTTCATTCGTTTTCATAGTTTTGAAGTTGTATCTAAATAATTTATGATATGTCATTTTTTGTTGCAGGTATTCACCTTGTCATAACGGCGCAACTCCCAACCCAAGTGTAGATAATGATAGTTATTCATCTTTAGGTGATTGTAAAAATCCTCTTATAAAGGATATTTTAATTATAGAGTTTTCAACTAACATTTTGTTTTTCATGTCAGGCATATCACTATAAGTGCACATGGAATATCAATATCACTATCACCATGTTGGGCTTGCTTTTCACTGAATGATGTTGTTGTTGGGCTACTACTGCTGTTTGATTCATTTGTAATTGCAGGAATAATTAGATTGCAATTTAATTTTGTAATGGCTAACTAGTAGCTTTAGCAGTTATGCCTATACTGTCATGCTTATGTCTCCCCAATTTTGTCTTGGGAGTTATGCCTATACTGGTCATGTAAAAGCTTTAGCAGTTATGCCTATATTGGTCATGTAAAATTTTTAACTAATACTTAATACTTGAGGTTGAGTAGCTTGATGTTCACATAAAAGTGATAAATCTCGTGACCGGACATGGTTATGTTATAGTAGATTACTTCAATGGGTAGCTCCTTGAGTAAATGATGAAAAATAATTGAGATCTGAGGGATTTTCCAAACAACTCGAATCGACTCATCCCCGGTTCGAGCCCCAAAAGTATGTCACCAAGTTGTCCTTTTCAAAGATAAATGAGCAATATAAGTCGGTGTCTTTGAAAGAAAATGGAAAGATAATAATTTTGTTGAATTAACTTACAGGTAAACCTTGGAAACTTGTAGAATTCATAACTCGGTCAAAGAACATTACACATTTCCAAAAGGAAACACAATTAAGCACAATCATAACTTACAGAACACCCTCCAGGAATTCAATACGCCCAAGTACATCACATTGTACATGTATATCACAACCATACATTATAAAAGGGAAAGAAAAAGAAAAAAAAAGGGAAGAGGCAAGCTTTGTCACTTTTAATTTCCAAAATGTTTGATCATTACACAACATATACCCGAGCACTAGAAGATCCATAATTCTCCTTTAATTCTTGAAATAACTCATTTGTAGCTTCATACCTTTCTCTAGTCTTGCAGAAACATTGACATAACACTTTCTTTTTCTCACAATGAATTCTTATTAAGACATCTTTATCAGAAAATCTTGCTTCAATTTACGTAGTAAGCTTCATCAACAAAGCGATCTTTGGAGAAGTGTTTATCTAAAGAAGACTTGTCATTATCAGCTTATATTTCTTCCCAAAGACCACAGATTCTATGGACTTCTTACGAGTTTGCTCCTCAAGGGTCTTCACTCGCTCTTGGAGTTGTTTCAAGTACTTGATAGCGTCTCCAAGAACAGAAGCCTTGTCCATCTGGTCATGGAAATTAACTGCTATATTTGTACAGACATAAGTCCAAACAGTCAACTCCCAAGACCAAATCAACAAACGTCTTCCTAAATTCAGGGTCGGAGAAACATCAAAATATGGTTTGTTTGCCATGCTAATGCTAATACAAGACCAATAAATGTCATGAATCAAAAAATAACTTTTGAAATCGAAAAATATGGGAAACACAAGTCAATAGAATTTCACCCTTACTTTTTTCTGGTCTTGGGCTTTGATTGCAACGCATATTGTTTTCCAGCACCGAATTACTATTAGTGTGGGTATCCAAACCCAAAAAGAGTTTGCAAATATGTAGTATGCATTATAATGAAATGAGCTTGCAACAAAGTTATCTCCTTCCAAGTACAAAGTGATGTAATATACGACAGCCCCATAGAAATTTCAAAGAGAAATGGCAACTCAAGTAAGTGGCTATATGAATTTCGTGTTTTGCTATAGCATATCTGCCAAGTGTTAACAATCTTGTTAAGATTACAATAAAGTACATCAGAAGCTAATTCACAGAAAATCTTGTTAAGATTACAACATTTACATTTAGTGGAATTTACAGCAACATTCTTCCTGCTCAAAATTTTTTCCCATCCCATACTCTGCTTCCACGTTATCCATTTTGATTAAAACCTATAATGATCAATTTTGGTAATTAACTTTTCAGAATATGATAAAATTGTGAAAACCACAACCAAAATATATTAAATAAATAAAAATTATTTAATAATGATTATATAATTTTAATCATTTTTTTATTCAATCAATGCCAAAATTATTTAATAATGCTTTCCTTTTTAAAATTTTTGAAAAAAAATATAATTTTTGTGAACTTGCTCAATTTCAACAAACCCCAGAAAAGATATATAATACAGAAGAGAATATATTACTATGTGAAACCCATCAAATTGATTAAAAAAATACTCATCAACAACACATCCCCAATTTGAATCGATAAAATATTGATAAAAATTTCTTCATTAGCATCTCATATGAAAATCAGTATAAAAACTAGAAATTGTTAATTACTTGCGTATTGGATGTGATTAGGGGCGGATTAGGATCATTGCGTGGCGTTGATGGATCCCATTCCCATGCTTTTGGCACTCAAACTACTCGGAATCGGGAGAGAGAAACGGCGGGATTTGGGAGAGAAAGATTCGATGAGAGAGAGAGAGAGCATCGGGGAGAGAGAGATAGAGAGGGAATCGGCAGTAGCCCTTTTTTTTGTGACCCGCCTCATCTTTTAACCCATTTTGTGACCCGCGTGCTTTTTTGCCATTTTTTTGCCTTGTCCGTTGCTAGTCCGCTCAAATTGGTCCGTTTAAGAACTTCCCTCTATATATATATATATGTGTGTGTGTGTGTGTGTGTAATTTCAATGAGTTCAAATTACTTAGATTACACCCACAAAAAATCTATATTACATCATATATTAAAAAAAAATTGAGTGAGGTCAATTGACTCACTCATCATAAAATGTAGCTTCACTCTCGGAGATTTACATGACAGGAGGGCATAAGCTACTCCAGACGACCAGGGGACAATGCAGGCCAGTGATGATACGATGAAGCACAGGCGGTGCGGTAATCTCGGTCTCCGAGGGAAGGCTTTCAGGAAAATGGCGCACACATCATCTATGATTAAATTCAATTTCGGTCGTCCTTAAAATTTGGTGTCATTGAAAACTTTCTCCGTATGCAATGAAATGGTATTCCTCCTGCCGATATCCTTTTTGGCGTGAGCTTTGTCGTGAGGGTGGTCCGGAGATCAATGGCAACAAACATTCCTGAGAACAACCTACCGCGTTATACGGATCATTCTCCATCTGCTCGGAAAAGTTGGCCATGGCGAGGTACAATTGTAAGACCCCAGCTTTTATAAATAAAGATGAATTTTTTTTATAAATATTATTTTTGAATATTATGGAATAAATTTGATATAATGTTATAGTTGTGGGTAATATTTATAAATTTTGCAAAATAAGCAAGTTGTTATAAAATATTCGTTTGGTGGGGAATATTCTTTTTGTCGAGGAATATTCGTATTTACGGCCGGCTCAATCATTAGTGGACCCCATGAACGAAGTATTATCGTAGTTAGAAACGACAAAATTATTTTTCTATAAAAATAACGGCAGAGGTGTTACCATTAAAACCGCTTGAACTACCCTTAATAAAAGTACAAAGAATACTGCCGTAGTTGTATAAGAAGCACGACGATATTGATTATTGATGCTTACGTGAGAAGTCACTCAATTATGCTCAATTATTGCTTCGATAATTCTTTGCGATCATATCTCTTATATTATTGATTCAATTATTGTCACAATATCATCTCATATATAATATGTTATAGTATTAAATTATTAATTGAGACGACAAGTTATAAATGATTAATAATTGTTGAAAGATTAAATATGTGTTGATTAAAAATAAAATGATTTGTGGTAATATTTATTCAATCCTTGATGTATATAAAGAGTTTGTTATGAGATCGGTTGTGGTAAGTTTGATTATTTTATGGGGGGCCATATGTCATCATCTAAGAGTCCTTCAATCAATAGTAATTACCTTTGTGAATAGTAATTACCTTTGTGAATAGTAATTACCTTCGTCAATAGTATTTACCTTCGTCGATAAGTAATTTCCTTTGTGAATAGTAATTACCTTTGTGAATAGTAATTACCTTCGTCGAATAGTATTTACCTTCGTCAATAGTAATTACATTCTTCAATAGTAATTACCTTAAATCGATAGTAATTACCTTCATCAATAATAATTACCCCTTCGCAAATAGTAGTTGTCCCTTCAATATTACCAAGAGTTAACCGCCTCTTCTTGATTGTTCCAAAGGTTAATTACCCTTCATGAATAGTAGTTGTCTCTTCAATATTACCAAGAGTCATTTCGACCCTTCGTTAAGACTCAAGAGACACCCTCGCTTTTCTATAAATAGAAAGCTCATTCCTTCATTATTTCTTACTTAATTCACTTTGAAACTCTATAGAGAGAGAAACTATAGAGAAAGAAGAAAAGTATTTTGCTACTTCACTTTTCCAATATTCAAATTTCTTCTAAGGTAGGGAATATTATTTGTTGACGCGTAAGGGGTGTTATTTTTTTATTCATGAAGAAGGCGTCATTATTCCATTCTTTATTATTCATTGGAATAACTCGTAAAAAAGTGGCATACCCTATACATGACACAGATATCGCGAATACCTATACTTGGTGAAATCCTTATATTATTCCATTCTTATTTATTCTCATTGGAATAACTCAGTATATCGCTAATCCCCTATACTTGGTGATATTCTTCTATTATTTTATTATTCCGTTGGAACATCCTGCTCTCGTCTTTTACTGCCGAACTCGGGTTCCGCTTTTATTATTCTCTCGTCTTTATTATTCTATTGGAATATCTTGTCGTGGTTTTTACACCGGACCGGTTCCGCTTTTTATTATTCGTGTTTATTATTACGTTGGAATAACCTTGCATGCACTAAGTACTGCATGCGTGGTGATTTCTTTTGTTATTTCATTCGCTATTATACTCAAATTGGTTAAAATTTTGACTTCTATACTCCATGAATTTAGTGGAATATCCTTGATATTTAAGCGCTTCATCCAAAGATTTTTAATGAAAATATTTTTACGAGCATTCTTGAATTTTACTCTACAAATCAAGATCATGTTGACAATTTGGACGTTATTAGTTCTGAATAAATTAATTAAGTGAACTTGTTTTATTGAATTATTATGTCATTGTCATCATCCTCATGTTATATTATGTTATCTTTGGCTTACGTGCATAGATGAACTTAGTATGATTATGATCGGGGATCATTCTGATAATCACGGCTTGATATAAATGATGTGACAAAAGTCCTCGATGGCACTGTAATGCGATGATGGATAGTTTTTGGTATGATTATGACCGGGGGTGATTCGGTATAGTCATGACCACTATTGATAATTTGATGAAAATCCTTAACCGTGGTACGTAGATGATTAGATATTGTGGTTTATTCATTAAACCGAGTCTTAGTGATAAAAAATTGATGAAAACCTTTTAAAACCTAAAAGATAGTATACTTTATTTTCTACTTGACTCTTTTAATGGATTGCGTATTCATTATGATTAAACCGGTTGTCTATTGTATTTTATCGGTTTAACATTGTTGAAGACTATTGATAATTTATTCGCATTATCTTAGTTATAATATTTCTTCTTGGGCTAGTTGAGCTCACCTTTTCTTTCACCGTTTCTCTTGAAATGAGAATATAGTCGGGACGAGTCGGGGAAAAGAGTGATGGTCCCAAGATAGCATTAGTAGTCCTCACTATTCTGTTAAATAGTGTGACAATAAATGTAATGAGGACTCCTTGAGTATGGATATTGTCTAAATGACAATATTCCTATTAGAACTCTCAGTTTATGTATTGTCGTATGTTACATTTACGGATGTATAATTAAGTTTGTATTTGAATTTATGTACCATGTAAATGGCGACCCAAGATGGGTGATGTATACCTAATTTTGGGGGCGTGTAACGACCCCGAAATAGGTCCATTCCATCCAACCCATTCTGAGTCGCCAAATACATGGTATGTGAAAAAAATAACTACAACTTTATTATAACAATTGTCGTCAAAATACAACAACACATATCTTTGTGAGTTTGATACAAATATATACCAACCAGAAGACGTCACAATGACACCTTACATAAAGGTATAGTCAAAAACTGCTTTTAGAAATTAGAATCTTTGGGAAGTGCTCAAGAAACCTTCATACACGGGAGCCATGCTTTTAGGTTATGGTAGATATCATATGGCCACGTAATTATCCTTGGTTGATTGATAGACCCCAAAGAAAAACGAGAAGATTACTATCATATTCTTCCCAATGGTGAGTCTTCTCTTGACATATCATTATCTCCACTTTGCTCTAATTGGGTATTATACTCCAAACAAACACCAAGATTATATAGGTAGTGCTTGTAAATATACTCGTCTGCAAGTGGATGAAACACAACCATGTCTTATGATAACACGAGTTTGTATGTCATTAGACATCTTGTATGATAGTGACAAAACACCCTTCCAAAGTTGGGTTCATTTCACCCTATTTAATTCACCAAAAATAACTATTAAATGATGTATAAAATACAACACACTAAAGCCCTCAATAAAATTATTTTCATACTCTTTAGGAGAACCTCAACAACTATAGACCATCGCTCTATTCCTTGTTATCCCCGCTCAACCCAAATACACTTTTATTACACGAAAGGAATTGTGAAACAAAAGGGTGAAACACAACTAGCTCAAGAAATAATATTATGACTAAAGATAAATAAATTATCAATAGTCTTCATCAATTAATGAATCGTAGATTTAGAACATATGGTAGATGATAAAACTTTTCAACCATAGTTGCGCGGATGAACTATAATCCATTAAAAGAGTCAAATAGATTTATAAAGTCTATTATGTCTTCTTCACGTTAAAAGTCCACCAACAATATTTTATCCTGTAACATCAATCAACAGCCTCCTTTCCACAATCATATGAATAACTTCATAATCATAATTGTGATTCTAAATTCCTCTTCTCATCCGGAATGAAGATAATTTTCATCACCGCCTTTACCTCGAAACATCAAATATCATGGTTATACCAAATCACAGTTCACTTTCATAATCATACTAATAAATTCATCTTTGCACCACGGCCAAAGATATTCATCAACAGCTCATCTTTACACTACAAAGCTAAAGATATTCAACAACAGTCATCTTTGCATTCACGAGCCAAAGATATTCATCAATAATTCATCTTTGCACTACTGGGCAAAGATATTCAACAACAGTCATCTTTGCATTACGAGCAAAAGATATTCATCAATAATTCATCTTTGCACTCTCTCTGTGCTAAGATATTCATATATCAAAAAATACATAATCATTTCGAAGTTATATAACAATAATTATAACCATGTTGATCAATTCACCTTTGACTTAAGCTAAAAATATTCAATTGTAAATTCAATGGTCATGATCATATCGATCAACAATTCAACTTTTGCACTCATCGCCAAAGAGAACTTATAGTCACGATCATACCAATAATCTACCCATCTTTACACTCAAGTCAAAGAGAAATATTATCATTAGGGTTATAAGAATGTTATATAAAAACAATATAATCAAAACATGGTTTTAATTTCAAGAGTAAGATTCATAAATCAACGATAATTTGGTCAAAGAAGAAACCAATTTGTCGTGACTAGTATCCCGTGATCGTGATATAATACTGGTATACGTGCATAAAGAACCTCGATTACCTTAAAAAGATAAAGTTTCATAATAAAATTCATATCCATATTTATAACACCTTAATCCAAATGTTATAAATCACTTAGAAATCTCATAATCTAATATTATTAATATTACAATAATATTTTAATCATTTCTTAAACCTATAAATAATTCAATCCAATTATTTACACTTTAATAATTAATGCATTTAATCATCTAAAAATGCCAAACTCATAAGATTTCATCATCTTTAACCAAAACCCTCATAAAAATCTGCATATACCTCATATATGATTCTCAAGCCAATAAATCATATTTTCCAATTTTCTTACTTCATATAACATATTTAATTCATTTACTCATAACAAGAATATTTTCATGAAAAATACCAAATCAGTTCCAAAAATATTTCTTTTCTGGGATTTAGCATAACATAGTCCCATATTGAACATATATTTTCTCTCGAATTTTAAAAATTCACTTACTATTTTTTCATATGGCCAAAACCACCGAATATTTAAACATTTATCATAAATTATACTTTATTCCAAAATTCTGAAATTAATACGGTATACTGATATTATATAGATGTACTCCCAATAAAAATTTCATCAATTTTGGAGTTAATCACAAGGAGTTATAAATAGTTACTTTTAAAATAGTCTTTTCTCATAAAATTCATAACTCCTAATCTATACATCCAAAAAATAGCCATTTTTTGGACACACTCTAAAAACTCATCAAAATATCATTTCAAATTTTTCAAATTTTTGAAGGTTCAAAAAAATTTGAAACTAAAACATAATAACCCTTAAAATCCTTTTACTATCCTTTACCTCAAAAAGAAAGATCTTGACCTAATAACGCTGAATCGAACTTGCAATGAGTATAGCAATACTCAAAGTATACTCAAAATACTCACAAGAATACGCTTCGATAATATAGAGAGAAAACTACAGCTTTAAATTGTGATTTTCAATTCTAACCCAAGACCCTATTTATAGGAAAATACTTGAAACACCAAAGCGGAAAATTTAATAAAATATTAATATATATTATTTTTATTCTAAAGCACACTTATTTTGCTTCAAAACCTCAGCCACCAAACAGCCCACCTCACAAGACTTGCACAAAAAACGTTTTTTGTTATTTAAATTATTTTAAACTTTCAAAAATCAATTATTTCAGAGCTTCGAACTTCAATAATTCATAATAAATAATAGCCCTTTTATCAAAAAAATTCGAATCTCGCAAGTTTTTATAGGAAATTCAATTCTCTACAACTTTGAGAATAAAGTTTTTCCAAATTCCAAACAAAATTGGCCAAAATCCACAAACGACGATTTTACGATCTATAATCAAATTTCTCACAAGAAATGGGGTCCACCGACATGTTTAACATGTTTTAAACATTTATTGTAACAAAATATTCTTCCTCCTCATATACTCATATATTCCACATTCATCGTAAAAAATATCACCATTATTATATTATTAAAATAATATATTTAAATGAATTATTTTATCGAGAAAAAGATAAAATATTAATTTTCAACAATTCATCACTTTAAAAATTTTCTCCATCTATATCCACATAAAATAAATATTTTTCTCATCATAAAAATCAATAATTAATTATTCACAAATAATATTACATAATCACAATATTAACAACCAGGCAGTTCCCAGGAAAGAGGGGGCTTTCCAATAAGAATTTCTCCTTACTGGCGCTCAATTAGGTGACCAAACCTCTCCTTAGACAGAACTTTCTAGGCATTGCCAATAATGTTATCCAATAATATTATTCAGATAATATGAATTATTATCTGATAATGAAAAATATCATGTAATGCGTGACAATTATTGAAACAACAATAATATAAAATATCAACGTAGCAATTATTGAATCAATAAAATAAAATATTGAACAGTAATTACTGTAACAATTATTGAGTAATGCCTTCTTACGAAAAAAAAAATTATCATGCTTCATGAATAGTACTCGTGAATAATGCTTGCGTGAATAAGTAACTCATGAATAAGAACTTCGTGAATAAGAACTCATGAATAAAGAACTCGTGAATAGTAACTCATGAATAGTAATTAAAAAAAAATTGAATACTTTTATTTCATAAAATTCGGGGTCTTACAAGGCGTCACAACAATATCTTCAACTGATAGTTTTTTGGGACATCCAAGTTACATAGCCACCCGTTCTGGTAAAGAAAGGATTTCACAACACGCTCATTTTTGAAAAGCCCCAGCCGACAAATAAAGCCCAGCTTAGAGAAGTCCACCATCACATACTCATCAGTATCGCCCTGCTGCTGCTGCAGCAGCATATAATAATATGGAACGTATTTTGATGGCTCACGTGTCAAAATATGCACGTGAGTGGCGCTCGATTTTGTGTGATAATAAACTTATTTTTCTTAATTAGTGGGATTGGAGTCGGTAAAATCCAAATCTTACTTCCCCGTGTCCAATTAGAAATGGGGGTGAACCACTGTTTTAAAACATCGGATCATCAGTCACCGGTAAAAATCGGAACCAGTTCTTCTTTCTTTTTAATTTGGATTAATGACTCGGTTTTGGTCAAAATTTTGGTTGACTCGTTGACCACCGGTCCAACTAATAAACTCAATTAATTGATCCCGTTGACCCTTTTTTTTACCAAAAAAAAATTAATATTAAAATTAACCATTTTTTATTAATATTGTAACTCATCTATATTACGTTTTAGTTCATAAAAATGATATTTTTTAAAATTTTATTAATTATTAATAATATATTTTTATATATTAATGACGACATTGGGTAAATAACGGTTCGGCCATTGGTTGGACCAGTAATCCGTCCACCCGCTACTTTTTCTGATTAGATGAATAGTCTGATTTTAAGAACCTTGACTGAACTTTATAAAATTATTTATTGTGAGGGAATTTATTTTTTAATTTGTTGATATTTTTGTTAACTTTCTCTCACATAAAAATGAGATCCACCCATAAAAATATCATAGGTAAAATCGGTTATCGACCCACTGAGCCGTTTTTTGTACAAAAAAAGTTTTAATATTAAAAATAAAGAAATATGGAGGTGCATAACCGTATAACTTTTAAAATTACATGATCTACGATCATAAAGTGAATTCACAAATCGTGAAGTGAATACTCTACGATCGTAGATCGTGTAACTTCAAAATTTACACGGCTGTGTACCTCCATTTTTACCTTAAAAATAACCACTTTTAATAATATTATAACTTAACTTTATTATGTTTTAATTCATAAAAAATATATAAAAATTTTAAAATTTTATTAATAACAAATAATATATATTTTTATATATTAATGAAATTACTGAGTTAATAACGGTTCGACCACTAATTAGACCCGTCAGTACTTTTTTGGATTCGATCAGTATTCCTGATCTAAGAACCTTGGCTAATATACATAGTGAACTGATATTTCCACTCTTTGATATTTTTAAATAATCTTTCGTCACAAATATTCATGTAAAAAACAACCCTCACAACACTTTTTGTTATATCCACAATCAAAATATCGCTGTACTGTAGATGTATAGCGACGGTGAAAACTGTAGCTATAGGATCTATAGCGATACTTTTATTGTGGAAATAACATTTTCTGTACCTTGCCCAATGCATTAACGTGTGCGTTGAAAGCCGGTAAAAAGAAGGGACAATGAAACTGGGACGGTGGGATTAATGAATGAATAAAGTCTGGTAGTAAACTTCATCTTTTTCTTTCTTCGGCCGTAGCCACTAATAAAATTTCAGTTATTCATAACTCACCAGAAAGAAAAGCTTTTTCCTTTCGGCAGGTTGGTTTTTCACTCTCTATGTGTATATATGATGAAGTATTTCATATTCTGATCTTATTTCTCAACGGCTGATCTCTTCCGCTTGATTGTTGTCAGTTTTCTGTAATTGCTGATTCTCAAGAACTGAACACTCGTAAGTTTTTTTAAATTCACTTGTAGTTTGGGCTTTATCTAAATCATAAACCCTGTTGGGGCTTTATATGAACATTCAATTAGTTCTTGATATATTGATTTTGTTTTAGGTCCTGAATTCAACAGTTGTATATGTCTTGGGGAATATAAATCTGTTTTTTTTCCTGTTCTTTATTGAAGCTCCTTTTGATCATAGAGTTACGATTTCGGTAGTTGGACTTGCTCTGATTGAAACCATAAATTATCTGTAGGTATCATTATTTTGCATCTTGCTACCATCATATTTGATTGGAGGATATTTCTGGGGTGTGTAAATATTTAAAAGTTGCAAAATGTGAACTATGATTGAAGTAATTGTTATCTTCAATCCAAAAAGCAAAGGCTCACCCAGCTGAAGGAAGGAGCTTTGGAAGCTTGGATTTGTGTTGAGGCTAATGGTTATCTCTATGGTCAGGATTGCCAGTCATAACCTTGTCTAGTGATTTTTTTTCTTCTGTTTTCCCGAATCAGTCCTACAGATATGTAGTTTTATCATCATCTATGAAGCAGTCTTTATAATATACCCTCCATCCCTATGTTAAATGGACTCTTCTAAAATTCAGAAGTACGCGTGTCGGCACGATTACGGGTGTGGGTGTCGGGACACGTCAATTTGGTGAGAGACGAACCAAAATGTTCTAAATTTAGGCGTATCAGACCATCCCAAATTGAGATTCAACTTTCTTTTTGAGACATCCCAGAATAAGAGTAACTTTTTTTTTTATCGGAAAACCAAACTTCTTCACTTAAGTTTTGATCTTGACCATTTATTATGTTCAAGTTGAAAACTTTGAACTTTCAAATTTGAATTCTACTTTGGAATGGAGGTAGGGCTTTGCGAACAAGCCAACAAGGCTATGCCCGGTTCGAGTTCACTTTGTGAGTTGTCGTCAATCAAAGTCAATTGTGCTCGAGCTGTGCTGTGTTCGACTCGAAACCTTGTCAGTTAAGCTTGGTTTTGATTATTGTTTCAAACATATGAAAAACATATACATATAATAATTACTTAATTAAATTTTGTTTAACTCAGCTCAATCTTGATTTGCTCAGATTTAATGAGTCTCAAACAACAAAGTAAGCTCATTTTGAGCTCAGCTAGACTTGACTCGTTTAACTTTTAGTTGAAAGTCAATGCTCGGGCAAGTTTACAGTCCTAAACAGAGGTAGTATTTCATGGTGTAGAGTTCTCAATACCTAATATATCTATATATGCTATAGTCTATGGCCCTAACTTATCCTTATTGTCAATTAATTGATATGGATATGCAAAGTTTTTCAGTTATCATTTTCATTTCTTATAGATTGTAATTGTTTTCTGTATTGTCAAAGTTGTACTATATGTTACTTAATTCAGAACTAAACGTAGCATTAGTTACGATAGTTTGATTTCTTAGCTCAGTTTCTTGTTGCAGGATAACATGACTATATTGTTGATAGTGTTATCTTTTACCAGTTATTGAATCTTATCTTTTTATTTGCATATATCTTGCTGTAAGGAGAAAAGGTGGATGTTGGCACATTCGAAATTTATAGTTCTTTGGCTTGCAGTTACTTGTAATCATGGTTTTGGCTAAAAGTTGAATCATGTTGTGTCCTTAGAAAGTCACGTTGGAGTACCCCGCTCGATATGGTTCTATTATCTTTTAATTCATTGGTTTGGTGGTCAATAACCAAGCTTTAGCTATAAGTTCGTTGTCAATCTATTTGCATGTTATAGAGCTGAGACAGTGTCATTATGTGCCTATAGCTTTGTGAGAGATTTTTAAGAGGTCTTCACTATTGGAGTCTAATTGGTCCACCAATATATTTTGAAGCACATTGTTGCATTCTTTCTTAGTCTTCCTTTTGACCACCTGCCAGGGGCCTTTGAGCTTTTGATGAGACATATATGGCTAATCCAAATACATCAGCTTTAACTTTGTCTTCGGAATCCACAGCACAATCGCATATGGCAATTTCAGAGACAAACTCACCTCAACCTGCTTCGCAACTCCAGAACTCCTTAGATGGTCCTGTTGCTATTCTATGGGACATTGAGAACTGCCCTGTTCCAAGTGATGTACGCCCAGAAGATGTTGCTGGTAATATCAGAATGGCATTACGTGTCCATCCTGTTATTAACGGAGTTGTTACAATGTTTTCTGCTTATGGGGATTTTAATGCGTTTCCTAGAAGACTAAGAGAGGGATGCCAGAGGACTGGTGTCAAGCTAATAGATGTCCCTAATGGGAGGAAGGATGCTGCTGACAAGGCTATCTTAGTTGACATGTTTCTTTTTGCCCTGGACAATCGTCCCCCATCTTCCATCATGCTGATCTCAGGGGATGTTGATTTTTCTCCAGCACTTCACATTCTCGGTCAACGTGGATATACTGTGATTCTTGTCATTCCTTCTGGTGTGGGTGTATCATCTGCGCTGAGTAATGCAGGTAGGTTTGTTTGGGACTGGCCTAGTGTGGTTCGCGGGGAAGGCTTTCTCCGCCAGGGTAAAGCATTAATTCCTCCCCGTGGAGGTCCAGCTGACGTTTCGGGGTTTCTGATGGGATGCCAGATCAGTGACAACCCAGATGGGCAAAATGCAGAAGAAGCTATTGTTTATAGAGGGATCTCACAGACCTATTATAACTCGAGGGATTTCTCAGTGATGACACAGTCTTTATCAGAGTACAATAGTACATCAATCTCTGGACCTTATTTTCCAAATACTTTGAGATCGCACAGTCTTCCATCTGGTTTAAATGAAGTTTCAGCCGGGCCTAGTGCTGCTTGTGAGCAGAATGATGTGATGTGGGTACAGCCTGGAGACCTAAATGGTTTAAAGGGCCAGCTGGTGAAGCTTCTTGAACTGTCTGGAGGTTGTATACCCCTTACTCGCGTTCCTTGCGAGTATCAGAAGTTTTTTGGGAGGCCTCTTTATGTTTCAGAGTATGGGGCATTCAAACTCATAAATATTTTCAAGAAGATGGATGACAAGATTTCTGTAGTGGGAAAAGGCCAGACGAAGATTGTCTACCTGCGTGGATTTAGAGCTGAACCAAGTGGTTCTCCATCAGATCCGGCAAAGAATGATAAAAAGGGGAAAGCAAGCACTCAGGAAGAGAACATGGATGTAATCACTGGTATGGGATCCTCAGATGAGTTATCAGATGATGAAAGGGTAGTTGTTGAAGAACATGATGAGAGGAGGGACGGAGATAAAATTGATGTGGGTATGACAAATCAATCTAGAACAACTGATAAAAGCCTCAAACAGTTCAAGTACGAGCTTCAAGATATTTTAGTGAGCTATTCCTGTCGTATATTTCTGGGTTGCTTTGAAGCAATATATCAGCAACGGTATAAGAAACCTCTGGACTATCAAAGGTTTGGCGTGAATGAGCTAGAGGAGTTGTTTGGAAAGCTGAGAGATATTGTGGTGTTGCATGAGGAACCAGTTAGCAAGAAAAAGTTCCTGGCCGCAGCTGGTGGCTAGAGAACACTCTGAAACCTCCCATATGTTGAAAGTTGTATCATCTTAATTCAATTGCCTGAACTTCATCCCATGCTTGAGGTATGCTTGTTGCTACCACTTCCTTTTGTTTTAGTTATAGAGTTCCAAAAAATATATTAGGGAAAGGTAAAATCACGTATATTTCCTAAATAGTTGTTGTAACTTGTAAATATCAATGTAATCCAGCCTTTTTATTGGGTTTACATTACAGTAGCAACTAAATAGTTAAAGCCACAGCATATCATTATCTATTTTGGGGATTAATTGGTCTTTTTAGTTTTATTGTAATAGAAGTCTCTCTCTCTTTCTCTTTTCTTTTCTTTTCATGACGTTCAAATTATGATAAGCCATACTATATACTACTTAACTATTGGGCTCATAGTAAACATATTGAACAAATATATACTTAACTTTTGAGTTATGGTAAGCCATACTATTTTTAATATCGAGACAAAATTGCTCAAAAGAATAAAATTGGCCTAAAACCTTATCAATACCTTATATATAAAGGCATCAAGTCCCATCCTTTTAATTTTAAACTTGGGTAAGTCAACTTACTTAATTTGAAATTCAGCTGCCTTTCAATTTGAATTCCAACACGAGTCAACTCTTAATTAATTAAGAGCTCAATTGGAAAACTCACGACGAGTCCATCATTTAGTCGACCGACTCCTTCTCTTCTTCTTGATCAATTACTCTTCTTCAATCTCTGCCTCCGCTTCTCTTTGGTTTCCTTCTTGCTTTATATCAATACCTTGTATATAAAGGCATCAAGTCCCATCCTTTTAATTTTAAACTTGGATAAGTCAACTCACTTAATTTGAATTGAAATTCAGCTGCCTTTCGATTTGAATTCCAACATGAGTCAACTCTTAATTAAATAAGAGCTCAATTGAAAAACTCACGACGAATCCATCATTTAGTCGACCGACTCTTTCTCTTCTTCTCGATCGATTCGTCTTCTTCAATCTCTGCCTCCGCTTCTATTTGGTTTCCTTCTTGCTTTATTCTTTAGCAGCAGCGACAACCCCTTTCCTCCCAAAACAAACCCGAATATCAGCTCTAACAACGACGCTAAATTCACCGCCTTCAGCACCAAACCATAAATTTATGGCCTCCATCGCCACCGTGAAAATCCATAGCCTCCCATCAATTAAAAATAAAACCCTAATCCCGAACGATTAATAATTACCTAACATCTACCGTTGTTTCTCATCTGGGCGGATTTGACATCATCAACAACGTCGCCGTTTGTCATCTGCCTCCATGTTCTCTGTCATTGTTGCTTCGATTGCCGAAGGAGGTAAAGATTGAGCGACTGAAAGAGAAATAGAGGCAAAACGAGAGCGAAGAAAAATATTAAGGGTCAATTCTATGATGTATCACAAAGCAGGTATATATCATCTGTATCTAAGTTTAATTATGTGTATTTGCTTCCGGTTAAATGAATTTTGGTCTATTTTTGACTTTTTTTGGATTCGGATAACGTCATTTTCCAGTATATATTTGTTTTTCCATTTCCAGTATATATTAGTTGCTTTGTAAAAAGGAACCCAATTTTTTTATAATTAGCTTCCATCATTGCTGATACCATGATCCCAAACATATCAACAACTTATACTGAGTATCAGTAGTCTTGGTTTATAAGCGTAGAAATGACATTTCATAGGGCCGAGTAACTGTTTGATAAAATGCGTCATCGAGAGTTATGTTATTGAAGATAAAAGTTTTGCTTTAATTATTTACTTATTTGTATAATTGCAACAGAATTGGAGTGTTAACGTTGTTGTTATAGGGATGGGGAGTGAAGTGAATGAAATAAAGAATTCGCAGGTGGTGGATGTTCGAGCAAGAATATAAAATATTAGAGGAGAAAAAAGAAAAAAGACTTTGAGAGGTAGAAGGTAGGGAAGAAAAGAGTATATATTACAAATGAATTAGATTATTTATGGTTAATCGAGTTTTGCGGATGGTGTTTGATGTTATTTCAGCAAGTGAAGTGATTTCATTTTGTGGTTGGATTCTCATTTCTCTCTTCATGTTAGGCTGTTGAACTACTTATGTACTATCTTTGCGCTATTGGTGTTAATTATCTTCAGAAATTGTGTTACTTTTAATGGAGGCATTTTTGTACTACTTATGTAACATTTTTGTGTTTTAAGAACCACCTTTCGTGGATCAAAGGTAAATGCAGAGTTCCAGTTTCAGACATCAGATATATC
Source organism: Panax quinquefolius (assembly GCA_020205615.1). Classification (NCBI taxonomy): domain Eukaryota; kingdom Viridiplantae; phylum Streptophyta; class Magnoliopsida; order Apiales; family Araliaceae; genus Panax; species Panax quinquefolius. The sequence continues at coordinate 5,353,496 of CM035157.1, forward strand.
TTCTCAAATTCTTAGTTGTTAAGGTTGTATGGGACATCATGGTGATGTTCTCCTCGGGGAATGTTCCAGGTATGTCAAGATGGGTTTTGGGTTGTTTTGATTTAACAATTGGAAGGTGGATTACTGTAAAGTTTTGCCATATGCAGGACAGGATTTTAGAGTTTTGATATCACTGATCTTATGTCTTGAAAATATGTTAAGGTTTTCTATTTCATTTTATGGTGTTATGTATATCATTGGGGCCCTATCCAGATCTCTTGGATTTGCCACAGTTGTAAGATTTTGGGTTTTAATAAAAATTTCTTTTTGCTGATTAAAAGTATCTGCTAGGAATTGATACACCAAGATACAATTTGAAATCCCTCAAAATACTTCTCTCCTTAACTTCATAGAAAATAAGAGATTTTTTTCTACTGTTTCATAGAGAGAAAAAAGAGATTGATATATATATATATATATATATATATATATAGAGAGAGAGAGAGAGAGAGAGAGAAGGAGAATTGTGTTGTAAGTTAGTAGTCCATATTAGTGCCTGCAATGTTTAACTAGATTGGTGTATTTCAGTTTTCCTTTTTTTTTCTCTGGGTTATTATTTGTTTTTGGATGCAATGCTATCTGATCAATAATTAGTTTTTTGACTGTCTTTTAGCTTTTATTTATGTAGGATTTTGAGGTTTATGTATGCATATAGAAATTTAGGATGCAATTTATTTTAATTAATAATCTGAATTAAAAATGAAAAGGGAAAGACAAATATATTAAATTATGGGCCAATTAAAGGATCTCTTTGTTTAAAAAATTGGCAAATATTCTCATCACATATTGAATAAATTATTCAATTTATTATTCAAATTAGGTTGTGCATTACACGAGTTATTAATTAGTTATTATTTAAATATTAATACCGCATATTATATGAAACTATTATTCAATTAATCACTAGTAGATATGTCCGTCATTTGATGGTAATAATACTTTTTATTTGGCTTTTTACATCAATCTTGAAGAGCGATTCCAATTGTTATTTTGAGAATTTGAATAAAATTTATTCGTATCCTCTACGTTACAATTCCACGAATAAATTATCTACTTTCTAGAAAGACTTAAATTGGGAATATTCAAATTCTATTTGGAGGTTATAAATAATATTTGAATTTTTAGTTTTGATATTTAGTTCCCTCCAATACATCAGCATTCAATTAAATTTTAAGTTCTTACTCTGCATACAACATATAAATGGAGTATTTTATAGTTTATAAACATAAATGACTGTAAAACTTGGCTAACTTACCTTTACAAATTATGGCCACTGATCTATATTATATATAAATATGAAATTCATTCTCATTTAATGAGTTATTTTGTAGACCCAAACCCAAAAGTATGATAGTTAACCATCATGCAGAAAATGTGTATTATTTTTTTTTGGTCGGTCCCATCAGTTAATATAATTAGGATATGGTTTGAACAAGTTTTTAATTTTATTTTATTGGATTCTGAATTATATTTTATTTTTGCTTCTTCACAACATGATGGTCAGTGGCAACTTGCTAGTAGCATTCATTGATATGCAAGAAAGACGGACAATAGAAATGCATTGATCGAAGTACTTGGTCTTCAAGCATTCCTTATAGCAGACTATAACTTCATGTAAATTGTTCAATTTATCAATACCTACGTGTTAATATTATATTGATTAATTGACCATAACTTAATGCTAACCACTCACATTCATAACATAGGATTTCTTCCAATATTAGACCGTGAAGATTTAAAAGCATCTTTTATATATATATATATATATATATATATATATATATATATATATATATATTGTTTGAACTTGTCTGTTGACGGACCAGCTATGTCGTTTTTTAGAGCTATGGCGACGGTTTATACCGTCACCATAGCTAAAATACCCGTCGATATAGCTGATTCATTAACGGACCAGTCCATTGGATCTCCTCTCTATATATATAGAATGATAAGCATCCCCCATTAGCAATACAAGCCAAGAAGAATTATATATATATCTTGTTCCCCACAAAATTTTAATACAACATAAAACTGGAACAACTGTTTTTACACTTTTCTTTGTCTTAACGTATAAAGTAATCACAAATTCAATAGCTACTCTACAGAATGAAGGCTTTTAGTTGATGATATTTGACGAGGTTGAATATTATGTATACCTGCCAACTCATCCATCCAATGCTTTTCAGCCACAGGTTAGTCAAAGTGCTTGCGCAAAAACTTCTGTTGTGTTATACAGATGAATGGTTTGACCTTAAATGGAGAGGATATTGGAAGGAGATTGTGGAGAGCCGGTCTCAAGAAGAAAGCTTCTACTGCAATATGACCTAGATGTACTTGAAGAGGAAGCTAGACACCTTCCATCCCAGCTCTGCATTTTACCTTTACTTGTACTACTTCCCCTACCTCCGCTTCCTTCATAATCTTCTTCTTCCACAGCTTCAACAAACCCACCATGCATTGGGTCCGAGCATTCGTACAAAAGCCTCAAAACCTGCTTCATACAAGGCCTAGCCCGCCCTTCTGTCTGAGTACACCATCTCACAATTGTCACAACCGTTTGAAGCTGATCCAAGTCAAAAGAATCCCCAATACTGGGATCAACAAGCTCTTGAATCCTCGATTCTGAATTCATGAATACCTGGGCCCACTCTACCAAATTCCTGTTGTCTTGTATTGCTCGTCTTGCAGTCACTAGCTCTAACACTACAACTCCGTAACTGTACACATCACTTTTTTCAGTAAGTTCTTGAGTGAGCAGATATTCAGGATCCATGTAACCTGAAATTTATGGAGCATTCACACATAATCAGATCGGGTATAAATTCATATTAGATGTAAATATTGACTACTTTCTTCTAACCTGGAGTTCCCCTTATATCTGTGTTTACTGGTTCAAAGTAAATGGAACCATCTTTTGAAGCATGTGCAAGACCAAAATCTGCAACCTGAAGCCAAACTAAGGATTAGCAGAGGTTTTTACGAAGCATAGTGCTCGGATGTGCATCCTTTTATCAAACAAAATTCGAATGAAGTTCTCATACACCAAAATATACTGCAATGCCATATATATATATATATATATATATATATATATATATATATATGGGGAGTGATTCATAGCTAGGCTTTAACTGAATACTTACCTTTGCGACAAAGTTCTCATCCAGTAAAATATTACTGGACTTGATGTCTCTATGGCACAGGGGAGGATCACAATAGAAGTGGAGGTACTCCTGCATGCAGGATATCAAATAAGGAAGATATGGTAGTATTAAAAGAGAATAACTAGACCAGAATGAATTCAGAACTATTATAAACTGAACCAAACAATTCTAGAAACTAGTAGTTATCCAGGGAAATTACCAAAGCATTTGCCACGTCAATGGCGATTTGTATTCTATTCCGCCAATTTAGTGGAGTTCGACCTGGAGCTGCAGAAACCAAATGAAGTATATCAAGACATCAATAATAAGACAATTTATATTTCCTTTTTGTTTCATATCAATTAACCTTACAGAATCAAGTAGTTGCAAAACTTTAATATAAAAACACAATATATTTTGTCATTTAAATGCACGAGGAAGGGGGGAGATGAAAGCCTGAATCTTTAATAACATTGAAAAAGCCAGACATTCCATATGTTATAAATAAAAATCCATAAAGTGGTTTTAAACATCCCCCAAACCTAGGTGGTTTCCCTCTTAATGACCAAGTTTCAGAAAAAGTAAAGTGAAAAAGTAAAGATGCATACTGTGAAGATGATCTTTTAAGTTTCCATTCTTCATATATTCATACATGAGAAACCTGCCATGAAACAATTATAAATGTTCTATTTTGCAGCATGTAGTTACACAGACAGACAATCGTATGTACATATCTAAATGCCCAAATAACCTCTCATTTCTTTTAATGCAAAAGCCTCTTAAAGCAACAAGATGTCGATGATGAAGTCTAGCAAGAAGCTCTATTTCTTTGCAAAACTCCTCCTCTGCCTGCTCTGAAATTTTATTCATTTGTTTCACTGCTGCCACTAAACCATCACTGAACTGTGCTTTGTAAACAGTGCCAAATCCCCCTTGTCCTATGATGATGCTGAAGTTGTTTGTCGCCTTCTTTGTCTCCTTATAGCTGAACTTTTTAAACATAGACGAAGGGCCTGTGTGTATTTCAAGTTCCCCAACCCAAAAAAATGAGGACAAAACACAGCAAAAGCATGTTAATTCCGCCTTTCATATTCCAGAAAGGAGGGACGCATGATCAGAATGAAAACAGAACTGTACCTTCTTGAAATTTTCTTGAAGGCTGAGAGAGGGCTTTTGAGGTTTTATCAGTAATATCAGAATCCTCAAGCTCTCTGCTTTTCCTATGAATAAGAAATATTAAGACAACCAGCATCATAAGAGTGACTGCCGTAACTGCTATGCCGAGACCAGGAACGAGCGAGAGACGGTAGTGATGGTGGTTTTCTCTGAAAGGTACACTCATGGAAAGCTGACTAGGGCTAGCAGCAACAAGTGGAGTTGGAGATGCCTCAGGCGAAAGTGTAGATGGGGATGGTTCTGAATTTACATCACAGTCGCAGCAATTAGAAGTTTAACGTTTAGGACATGGTTAAATACAAAAATGAATATCATTTAATGTATCTAGAATGGACACCATGTTATGTAAAAAAAATACTGAATAAAAGTTTAGTAACTAGAGAAAATATCCCAAAATAGGATATACTACAAGCATGGGAAACTACTTCAAATCCTGTGTGAATCTTCTGACATTTACAAGTTATGCTGAAAAGCACATAGAGTCCATTGAATAATGAAATGGGCTTCATGACCTCTTTTGTTCCTTGGCAAAGCCACATTAACATACGTAATACAAATGCTGACCAAGTATCCTAACAATCAAATTCCTTCAGCCCCGGTAGCCAGAATAATATACCTGAAAGCAGTCTCCCCAAGTAAAGAGGAGCTCACCTTGAAAAAATAGTCTAGCCTTTTGATGATGACTGGAAAACTTAGTGATGGTAAATCACTAGCGTAGGAACTAAGTTTGACAATTCAGTAAAACAATGAAAAAATTAAGTTTGACAAAGTTGATTTAAGGCAGAGACGAGCTACGCAAAATGCACAGGATCACAAAATATTAAGACTAATTTGATGCAGATGAAAAAATTATCATCTGCAATGGAGGATCATTGGAACATCCTGCTAACATCAATAACTTCTTGCCATTTTCCAAGGCATTTAAAGTGAATGCATTTGACTCCTTGACACTTCATCTTTCCAAACAATCCAGCCAATTTTAAGCTCAACTTTACAGAAGCATTCACCATTGGAAGTCGGTAGCAAGGCTACTTAATCCCCTCATTCCTCCCTCGGAGATTGAGGCCACTGAAATGTAATGCAGTGATGAACTTTCAGCATCTTTCGATTCCAGTTCTCCTTTTAGACTGATTTTCTATCATACTTAGTTTAAGAATGAATAGCCTTCCTCAACTGATTCGGGATAAAAGGCGTGGTTGAGTTGACTTCTCTCAATAAGAATTAATCAGCTAAATACCAGCTGCTATTGAACAAAGTGAATAAGGTTTACAGGGGGAGGCATAAGACAACAAGAAGAGAAAAAAAATATCTAAGGCCACATGCTATTTGTTTTCAAGTTCCTCAGGACTTTGTCATCTCCTCAATAAGGCCAGATCTAGCATTGACTTTCCACTGTATAGACAGTACATAAGCAAGTATATAAATAGCCAGCACTCAAATAGAAAAATAGATGAAACATTGAAACGTTGAAACATAGAACTAGTGACCATGATCTGATTAATAGAATGTTCACCTCAAAACTAATAAACAAACCATTATCTTGCAAACATAGATATACCTGGAGCAGTAATAAGCCCTTGGATCCCAAAGAAACAGCCTGCAATGTCTACAGCAGACACATTATCAACTTGGCTTGCAAGAGCAACAAAGGTTGCATCTCTACAAGTGCTTAAAGTCAAGTTGTTTACAGCTCCCACTAGATTGCGCAGGTATGTAATGCCAGCATTTAAACACTTTCTGCAATCATTTTGCAGAAACAGCGGCACCCTGCAACTTTTGGTAACATTCATAAATCTTGGAGACTGCAGCATCTGGGTGACAGTTGTTCGACCCTGACACTCATAATTGACAGGAATTTTTTTCCCAAGCCCACAAAAGGCTGTTGCATTTCTTGTTACTCCATACAGTTCTAAAGTTTCTGATATAGTATGGAGACAAATCTCAGATAAATCTGGTGAAACACCCAAGCTGCTTGTTAAATTTGCATAGCGGGCAATAGAAACAGCAATTAAGGCGTTAATGTAGCGACAACACTTCCCTCTATCTTCTCTATTAGAACACATGGTGGCAGCGAGAGTAAAGTTGGACCCACTCAGATCTAAAGGGCAATCTGTTAAAGTAGAAGAAACCAGTTATAAAACATAGTTTTATCCTAAGGAAGAGGAAAGGTCAACAAACAATGAAACTTTGACATTATTTTTACTATGTTGAGACTGTCTATTTTTACCATGCAATACGCCAAGACTGTATGGAGACACGAATGTATAACAATCAGATGACAAATTCCAAGTCTTACAATCACCTTGATGGATGCCTAGTTTTATATTAAACACAAAATTTATTGCACGTCTAAGGTCCCTTATAAAAGAAGCAAAAAGAAAAAATTACGAAGATTCCATTCCCACTATGATTCTAAGAGACCTGCCCCTAGCATCTCAGCCAAGGGAAAGGACAGTTTTTTCATGGTAGGTTACCCTACAGAAAATTCCTTGCTTCTAGTAAGATGACAAACTTCCAGAAAAGATGACAAGAAGTTTTTTATTGAAAATTTATAATGTTACAAAGAAGAAAAGGTCAAACGAAAAGCAACCTTGATCCTGTAATAGAGGTAAAAACTTAAACCAGCAGGATAGTTACACAATACTCCAATACAAACCAACAATAGAAATTGTTGGGACTTCTGACTCATAACTGAGAAGTTCCTGAAAAAGGCCAAGTGCGGAGCGAAGCACTGACCCATCAGGTTGTGAGCCGAAGGTTTGGGGTGCGTAGCCCCACGCAGTACGGTACGGAGTTTCTGTAGGGGTAGCGCGGGGCGCACCAGTATATGTCGATGAATAGCGCGGGGCTCGCTAGGATCGGTGAGAGTTCTGCATAACTAGCGCGGGGCACGCCGTACGCGGACAAGAAGTTGAATTAGAGTTGGAATAGGAGTAGACCCTATGTAACTCAGTGAATAATAAAAGAACACCGCTGCTCCCGTGGACTACCCAAATTGGAGAACCACGTAAATCTTATGTTAATTCTTTACTGTCGTGTGCGTGTGTGATCTAATTCTAACAAAAATAATCTGGAAAAAAAACTCCATAAGTTATTACTAACATATTATATATGAAGCATTGCTCAGTTCTGGGGTGCTATAACTTGTTGCCGCATTAAGTTCTAAGAATCTCAGGAAGGTATAATTCTAATAAGGAACTAAAATATTTTCAAGATTTGACTAATCCAAACACAAAAAAATAAGATAAACAAGAAAAAATATACTAATGAAAGAAGCTGGAACAGCATGATCATCGAAGTATTTCCAAAACATAAACATACAAATCTGTTTCTTCTCTATCGTTACTTTTTAGGATAGGTGACACAGTTATATACTTCTAATTTTCAAAAACAGGTTCAGAGCAATCAGTTTCCTGAACCAAGGATGCAGACCCTCCACTAAAAGAACAAATAAACTGTCCTGGACATTTCACTAACACTATGTTTGGATCATGAAGCAAAAAGAAAAGAAAAATAAAACACCGATGGGACTGCCTTTTTAATTATCTTTCCTCTCCTCCTTCCAGAAATTTCATAATTACAAAATTTTGGGTAAAACAAAGAAGAATAGAAATTGATAGATAAAAATATGAATTATTTTTATATGCTTTCCTTTCTATTTCTTTTTTCGATCCAATCTCATTTATAGTTAAACAACAAAACATGGATTCCTTTGCATTTTCTTTTCTTTCCCCCAATTAATAAACAAACTAAACGAAGCTTACAAATATGGTAAAGCTACATATAAAATACATGCATGACAGAGGACAGTTTTTCACTTCAAATATATATGTCAACAACGCCCAGTTCATATTTAGCTACCTCCACCAAATGGTAATTCATAAAAAGCTCAAAATACAGAAAATCATTCATTATGAAAATTACCCACTGAGATAAGAGAATCAACTAATGAAAATATCCAAGTTCTTAAGATTACCCATCCTACACATTTACCAATTTTACCCAAACAAAGAAACCCAAAAGGGCAAGTTAAGAGAAAGAGAGAGAAGATAAATGGAAGATGAAACACTAATAAAAATGGGTTTGAAATAATTAGCATTTATTTTAGGCGAATCCAACCTAAACCCAATAAGCAACAGTACAGTGGTTAATTTTAGTAAGAAGGAAGAAAAGGTCTTACAAATGGCCGCCATTGTTGGAGAAAACTGCATTTCAAGAAAAAACAGTAAACCCAGAAAGCCGAGTGTTCTGGAGATTGCCATAGTGAAGACCAAGAAGGAACAGCAAATTGCAAGATAGAAAAAAAGGTATGGGGTTCGGCCTATTAAACACACTGGGGGTAGCACTACTAGGTAAAGGTGTGACTAATGACTGCGGCTTTGACTACATTGGGACACATTAACTATTAGTGACTTTTACTCTACTCTCAATAAATATATAAATATTTAGTATGGAGAATCATCCATTATAACAACTAACTAGTGTATTTATTATCAATAAATCTTGGCTGACAGTTTTTTTGGATCGGAAAATTAGACTGGTTTAAGTTTTTTTTTCTTTTCTCTCTCTTAAAAATATATATATTATTTATTTTAACTAAATTTTTATAAAATATATTATTTTTAGATGTAATTTGAATAAAGGCGGTGCATTCTGTACAATCTTGTTTTTTATATATATTCAAATTATAACTAAAAATACATATTTTATAAAAATTCAGATTAAAATAAATAATATACATTTTTGGAAGTCACGAGAAAAAAAAAAACAAAATTTGGACCGGTCCAAAAAACTGTCTCTGTAGAACTATTCATTTATTATTAATTAAAGAAAGACAAATATTATATATGTCGTTTAATATAAAAAATTAATGGCCAAAATTAGTTGTGACGCCCCCAAAATAGGTATACATCACCTATTCTCGAAATACAAATACATCATGATAGTAATAATCTAATACAATCTTTAATATACAACAAGAGAGAAATGTGAGTTTTAATACAATTATTGTCTTCAGACAATATCCACTCTCGAATAAGTCCTCATTACATTTATTGTCACACTATTTAATGTAATAGTGAGGACTACTAATACTATTATCCTGGACCGTCACTCAGCTTCTCCGATTAGTCATTACGTTCTCATTTCACAGAAGAAGAAAGAAAGAAAGAAAGGGTGAAATTTCAACTAGCCCGATAAAATATTATGACTAAGATAATGCAAAATAAACTATCATTAGTCTTGAACAATTGTTAAACCGATAAAATACAATAGACATCAAGTTTAAGCTGCAGCTGAACATCGATCCATTAAAAGAAGTCAAGTAGAGAATAAAATCTACTATCTTTTATAATTTAAAAGGTTTTTCATCACTTTTATCATTTGGGACTCGACTTAAATAAATAATCCACATCGTCCCAAGATTACGGCCAGGATATTCATTAGTATCACAATCATAAATTATCCATTTATCATTTGAGGATATTCGTGTATTCATTCATCAATGGTCACGATCATGCCAACAACATTTGTCAACGATGTACTACGGGCAAATGAGGACTTTTACCACATCATTTGTAACATTACGATTACGTGATTACACTAATAATCCCTCATTATAATCATACCAAAGTCCATCTACGCACTACAGCCATATACGACTTTCAACAAAATATAAATATGAGGATGATGCCAATTATATAAGAATTCAATAAAACAAGTTCAAGAATTAATTTATTTAGGAACTAATAACGTCCAAATTATCAACATGATACTTTTTGAGAGTAAAATTCAAGAATGCTCGGAAGAATATTTCCATGAATGATCTTCGGATGAAGCCTTGAAATATCGAGGATATTCCACTAATTTCATGAAGTATAAAATCAAAACTTTAACCAACCGAGTATAATAAAAATAGAATAACAAAAGAAATCACCATGCACGCAGATTGGCATGACAGCGAGTTATTCCAATGTAATAATAAATAACGGAACCGTGTCAAAGCGTAATATGCACCGCAAGCGGGATATTCCAATGAATAATAAAGAATGGAATAACAATGTAAATCACCATGCATACGGTGATTGCAGATGTATGCATTATTCCAATGTAATAATAAATAACGGAATCGGTCCGTAAGAAACGCATGCATTTGGATATTCCAATGTAATAATAAAAAGATTAACCGAGTGCGGCATAAAACGCATGCATGCGATATTCCAATGAGAATAATAAAGACGGAATCGGTCCGAAGCGTAAAACGCATGAGATGGATGTTCCAATGAATAATAACGAATGGAATAACAATGAAATCACCAAGTATAGGGTAGATCATGATATTATCTGAGTTATTCCAATGAATAATAAAGAATGGAATAAAGCGAAGTTCTCTTCATGAATATGAAAAAAATAATACCCCTTACCTTGAAAGGAAAAGTACTGAATATAGGAGTAGTGAAGTAGCAGAACACTTTTTTTCTTTCTCTCTATAATTTTTCTCTCTGTAGTTTGATGAAATTAAAAGAAATAATGAAGGAATAAAACTTTCTATTTATAGGAGAATTGAAGGGATCTTGCTTTAGTCCGTAAAGCAATCAAATGATTTTACTTGATGAATTATTTAGCAGTGGCGTGTGAATGCTAGGCCATGAATTTCAAAGCATTATCAGTAAAGAACAAAACAAGGTGCAATAATACATATATATATATAATTGATCACATGATATAATCACACACCCACACAATTATTATATATATAACAACATATAATAATAACACTCTTTCCACACCACCCGTGGCTAGACTTTCTTCTCCCATCCATTTCAATACTTCACCAAAATCCACTAACATATATATATATATATATATATATATATATATATAAAAATACTTCCCTACTTTCCCACACAAGACATCAACCTAATTAGTGGCCACACCTTTTATTATATAAAATAATTTTCTACCGATTATTTTAAAAAATGGATAAATGGGGGTCCACAAATACCACAATTACTTCATAAAAATCTCCTCAATATTTTCAAGAATATTTATCACCATTATTATAATTCATAATATTAATCGACCAGGTTGTTCCCAGGAAAGAGGGGGCTTTCCAATAAGGATTTCTCTCTATTGGCGCGCAATTAGGTGACCAAACCTCTCCTTGACAGAACTTCTAGACATCGTTAATATTGCAAATAATAATATTAATAACTTTGTCATCTCAATTATTGATTTAATAATATATAAATTATTGACAATAATTGAATCAAATAACGTGAGATACTACGCAACAATTATTATAGCAATAATTGAATAAAACCGAGTGACTTCTCATGTAAGCATCAATAATCAATCTGGTATATTACTTGCAACCACAGCGTATTCCTCGCATTTCTTTTAACACCGGGTGTTTCAATGCTTAACAGTAAAAACTTCTACCGTTATTTTCATAAAATATTTTGTTATTTTCTCAATCCGATGAATAATTCCGCTGTGGGGGTCCACTAATGATTATCTTGGTCGCAATGAATATTCCCTGCTAAAACGAATATTTCCCGACCAATCGAATATTATACAACAACTTGCGTACTTTGCAAATTTTATAAATAATACCCACAACTATAACATTATATCAAATTTATTCCATAATATTCAAAAATGATATTTATAAAAAATTTATTTTTATTTATAAAAGTTAGGGTCTTACATTAGTACTTAAAAATGGAAGACGAGTTACGTCCGTTACTAATAGTAGTGGATGACGATACTATTTTCAACGGTATTTGTTATTATTAATAACATACACCCATTATCTGTTACTATTAATAACCATAATAACCCGTTGTACGCTACTAATAGTAGCGGATATGAATTTTTCAGTTCTAATCACGATCGTTGGTTCTTGTATTGTGTTTGCTCATTTTTAATTCATAACAAGTACTTGTTATGAATCATTTATATATATATATATATATATATATGTGTGTGTGTGTGTGTGTGTGTGTGTGTGTGTGTGTGTGAGCGATGTTAGTAGTATAATATATTATAAAAAAAAAGAAGTAAAAAAGATAGTTTATTAATAAAATAATACTACTATCACATAAAAAATGGTCGCATAATACTCACACACACATACATACTGCGGGGTTCACATGTTAGGCAGGGGCCCACAATATGCATGTGTGTATATGTGAGCTGTAAGACCCCAGCTTTTATAAATAAAGATGAATTTTCTATAAATATTATTTTTGAATATTATGAAATAATTTGATATAATGTTATAGTTGTGGGTAATATTTATAAATTTTGCAAAGTATGCAAGTGGTTATATTATATTCGATTGGTCGGGGAATATTCTTTAGCGAGGAATATTTGTACAACTGGTCAATCATTGGTGGACCCCATTAATGTAATTATTATTTTGATTGAGAAAACGACAAAAATATTTTATTAAAATAACTGGAAGTTTTACTGGTTGATCTTGTTGAACTACTCTGAAGTAAAAAAGTAAGATGTCGTGGTCGTGGTTGCATAGTAGCACACGGATTGATTATCGATGCTTATGTGAGAAGTCACTCGCTTTGATTCCATTATTGTCGATTAATAATGTAACGCCCCCAAAATAAAGTCAATTCCATCCAACCCATTCTCGAGTCGCTAAATATATGGTACGGAAAAATAACTACAACTTTATTACAACAATTATTGTGCAAAATACAACAACACATATCTTTGTGAGTTTGGATACCAATATATACCAAATGTAACTCGGACACCAACTTGGATAACACGTCACCATGACACCTTACATAAAGGTACAACTAAAACCTGCTTTTTAGAAATTAGAATCTTTGGGAAGTGCTCAAGAAACCTTCGATACATGGGAGGCCATGCTTTTAGGTTATGGTAGATATCATATGGCCATAGAATTATCCTTGGTTGATTGAATAGACCCCCAAAGAAAAACAAGAAGATTACTATCATATTCTTCCCAATGGCGAGTCTTCTCTTGACATATCATTATCTCCACTGCCTCTAATTTGGTATTATACTCCAAACAAACACCAAGATTATATAGGTAGTGCTTGTAAATATACTCAAAGAAGTGGATGAGCACAACCATGTCTTATGATAACACGAGTTTGTATGTCATTAGACATCTTGTATGATAGTGACAAAACACCCTTCCAAAGTTGGGTTCGCCACTCTATTTAATTCACCAAAATAACTATTAAATGATGTATAAAATACAACACACTAAAGCCCTCAATAAAAATATTTTCATACTCTTTTGTGGAGAACCTCAACAACTATAGACCACCGCTCTATTCCCTTGTTATCCCCGCCAACCCAAATGCTACACTTTTATTACACGAAAAGGAATTGTGAAACAAAAGGGTGAGACACAACTAGCTCAATAAAAGAATATTATGACTAAAGATAAATAAATTATCAATAGTCTTCATCAAGAATAAATCGTAGATTTAGAACATATGGTAGATGATAAAACTTTTCAACCATAGTTGCGGTGAACGAAAGCAATCCATTAAAAGAGTCAAATAGACTATAAAGTCTATTGTCTTCTCCACGTTAAAAGTCCACCAACAATATTTTATCCCTCAGTAACATCAATCAACAGCCTTTCCACAATCATATGAATAACTCATAATCATAATTGTGATTCTAAATTCTCTTCTCATCCGTGACGAAGATAATTTTCATCACCGCCTTTACCCGAAACATCAAATATCATGGTTATACCAAATCACGCCTTCTGCTCATAATCATACTAATAAATTCATCTTTGCACTACGAATTGAGATATTCATCAACAGATTCATCTTTACACTACAAAGCAAAGATATTCAACAATGGTCATCTTTGCATTACGAGCCAAAGATATTCATCAATAATTCATCTTTGCCCTAATGCTAAAGATATTCAACAACAGTCATCTTCAGCATTACGAGCCAAAGATATTCATCAATAATTCATCTTTACTACACAAAGCAAAAGATATTCATCAATAATTCATCTTTGCACTACAAAGCAAAGATATTCAACAACAGTCATCTTTGCATTACTGAGCCAAAGATATTCATATATCAAAGAAATACATAATCATTTCGGAAGTTATATAACAATAATTATAACCATGTTGATCAATTCACCTTTGCACTTAAGTTAAAAATATTCAATTGTAAATTCAATGGTTATGATCATACCAAATACAATTCAACTTTTTCCCTCATCGGCCAAAGAGAACCCTAGTCATGATCATACCAATAATCTACCCATCTTTACACTCAAGTGAAAGAGAATATCATCATTAGGTTTATAAAATGTTATATATGATAATAAAATCAATATAATCAAAACATCTAGATTTAATCTCAAGAGTAATATTCATAAATCAACTATAATTTGGTTAGAAAAAGAAACCAATTTTTCGTGAATAGTACCCCGTATTCATACATAAGACCAGATATCGCGCATAAAGAATCCCCTATACCTAAAAAGATAAAGTTTCATAATAAAATTCATATCCATATTTATAACACCTTAATCCAAATGTTATAAATCACTTAGAAATCTCATAATCTAATATTATTAATATTACAATAATATTTTAATCATTTCTAAAACTTATAAACAATTTATTTAAATTGTTTACACTTTTACTAATTAATGCATTTAATCATCATAAAATGCCAAACTCATAAAATTTCATCACCAATAACCAAAACCTCATCAAAATCTGCATATACTTCATATATGATTCTCAAACCATAAAATCATATTTTCTAATTTTCTTACTTCACATAACATATTTAATTCATTTACTCATAACTAGAACATTTTCATGAAAAATACCAAATTAGTTCCAAAAATATTTCTTTTCTGGGATTTAGCATAACATAGTCCCATATTGAACATATATTTTTCTTAGAATTTTAAAATTCATTTACTATTTTCATATGGCCAAAACCACCGAATATTTAAACATTTATCATAAATTATACTTTTATCCAAAAATTCTGAAATTAATACGGTATACTGATATTATATAGATGTACTCCCATAAAAATTTCATCAATTTTGGAGTTAACCACAAGGAGTTATAAATAGTTACTTTTAAAATAGTCTTTTCTCATAAAATCCATAACTCCTAATCTATACATCCAAAATCGCCATTTTTGGACACACTCTACAAAACTCATCAAAATATCATTTCAAATTTTTCCAAAATTTTGAAGATCCAGAAAAATTTCGAAACTAAAAACATAATAACCCTTAAATCCCTTACTATCCCTTACCTCAAAAGAAAAGCGATCTTGACCTGAATAACAATTGAATCGAATTTTGCACCATATAAAAATACTCAAAGTATACTCAAAATACTCACAAGAATACGCTCGATAATATAGAGAGAAAAACTTGATTTACGGTGTGATTTTCAATTCTAACCCAAGCCTACTTATTTATAGGAAAATCTTTAGAAACCAAAGAAATAGACTAAAATAATAAATTAATATTATTTATTTTTAAACTTTTCTTCTATGCATGCTGCACAAGACTCAATACCAGCCATCCTTGAATAAAAATCAGCAGCCCATGTGTTTTTAAACACCAACCAAAAAGTGGGGCCCGCCTCATTAAAAAAATTATTTTATTTTCTGAAACTTCAACAATTCATAGAAAATAGACCGGTTATCAGAAAAATACGAATTTTATGTCCATTCTGCCTGAAATCGAATTCTCTACAACTTTACAGAAGAAATTTTTTCCAAATTCCAAACGAAAAATGACCAAAATCTGCATACGGATAAGTTTCTCTTTCTTCCTTTCCCATAATTCTCCACTAACTCTCTCTCTTCCCTTTCTCTTTCTTTCTTTCCCATAATTCTCCACTAACTCTCTCTCTTCCCCCATTTTCTTCTCTTACCCCCACCACTTCTTCCACACACACACACAAATACGTACATATATATATATATATATATATATATATATATATATATACATTAAAATATTTACAATTATTAAATAATTCCAATTCTATCTTCTCTCTTCCACCTCATCTATTTATAAACCATAAATTTATTGTAAAAATATCACCATCAATATATTATTAAAATAATATATTTAAATGAATTATTTTATCGTAAAAAGATAAAATATTAATTTTCAACAATTGTCATTTTAAAATTTTCCTCCATCTATATCCATATAAAATCAATATTTTCCTCATCATATGAATCAATAATTAATTATTCACAAATAATATTACGTAATCACAATTATAACAACCGTGCCGTAGTTCAGGAAGAGGGGCTTTCCAATAAGGATCTCTCTACTTGGCGCCTTGATTAGGTGACCAAAAACTCTCCTCGACAGAACTTTCTAGACATTGCTAATAATGCTATCTAATAATATTATTTAAATAATATGAATTATTGATCCGATAATGGAGATAATGTGCGGTGTGACAATTATTGAACAACAATAATATAAAATATCAACGCAAAGAATTATTGAATCAATAAAATAAAATATTGAACAATAACTACCGTGAAAAATTATTGAAGTGTAGTGTCTTCTTCACGTAAGGATCAATAATTCAACAATCTTCATGCAATACTGCCATGCTTCTTTAACCGACGCCAGCGTATTCTTGATTTTAACCAACGTGTATTCAAACAGTCTTAATTGTAATAACTACGCCAGTTATTTTTAACCAACTTATATTTGTCGTTTTCTTCATCCAATCGCTTTCACATGGGGCCCACACACATGGTCATGTACCATCATACGAATATTCCCCAACAAAGATTTAATATTCCACGACCAAACGAATATTCCCAAATAACAATGAATATTTTATAACCACTTTGCTTATTTTGAAATAAATTCATATATCACCCTTAACTTTAACTTTTTATCAATTTAACCATTTACCTGAATAGTAATTATAAGAAAAATTGAATACTTTATTTCATAAAATTTTAGGGTCTTACAAATAATATGAATTATTATAATGATAATGACGTTTTGTTTTATTCAGATTATTAACGTAATAAAATGTAAACATCTTTTATATAAAAAGTAATACTTTATTAAAGTTATTTTATAAATAAAATATATTATATTTTATTATGCATAGTATTTTGCATAGTGTTGCATAGTCTTTGCATAGTAAAATGTTTTTATATAAATAGAATATATTATATTTTATTTCAAAGATTTTGCTTTAAATAAATATGGATGATCGATTAAAGTAAATCAATCTGGACCGATTCATGGATTAATTACTATGCATTCTATTTTCCTATAAATAGAAGCTCATTCCTTCATTATTTTCTTACGAATTCACCTTGAACTCTGAGAAGTGAAACTATAGAGAGAAAGAAGAAAAGTATTCTCGCTTCTTCACTTTTGCCAATATTCGGTTCTTCTAAGGTAGGGTGTAAGACCCCAACTTATTATTAATGAAATTTAATTTTCTATTTATTATTTTGAAATAGTAAGGGTTGATTTGATTAATGTGGATAGTTAGGGGTTAAAACGCAAATATTTCAAAATAAGCAAGTGGTTATAAAATATTCATTGTTGTTTGAATATTCGTTTGGTCGTGGAATATTCGTGATCGTCGGGGAATATTCAATGACGGCCAAGGCGACCAATGTGGGCCCCATAACTAAAAGCGATTGGATGAGGAAAACGATAAATATAAATTGGTTAAAAATAATCGGTAGTTGTTACTCAATTAAGATCGTTGGAATACCCTTTATGTTTAAAATACAAGAATACGCTGCTATTGTTGAGAAGACACCTAGATTGCATCAATTATCGATCCTTACGTAAGAAGGCACTACTCAATAATTGTTACAAAGAATTATCGCTCAAAGATTTTATCGATTCAATAATTGTCGCTGGTTGATTTTATATTATCATTGTTTCAATAATTGTCATTTGACAAGATTCTCCATTATCGATCAATAATTCATATTATTTAAATAATATTATTAGATAGCATTATTGGCAATGTCTAAAAGTTCTCACAAGGAGAGGTTTGTCACCTAATCATAAGCACTAAAGAAGTGAGATCCTTATCGAAAGCCCCTTCCCTGAAACTACCGTCATTGTCATTAAGTAATCAGGATTCTCAGAATATTATTTGTGAATAATTAATTATTGATTTATATGATAAGAAAATATTTATAAACGATGGATTTATTTATTTTATGTGGTTATAATTGAATGATTTAATGTTGAGGTGTTTTATCGAAATTTTGTCGAAATGGAGGTATTAAAAATCAAATCAAGATTTTTACGATGTATTGCGTGAGTTATAATTTTTAATCCGACCGTTGGATTGTTGTAATTTTTGGATATGTTATACATACATAAGTTGAGTATATGTCCACAAATTTTGAACCGTTAAAAATGAACGAATGATTTGTTATGAATTTTAAGAGGTGGTGATTCGGAAATTAGGGTTATAATTGATTTTGGTGAAAATTCTAGAATTGAGTGGGCCCCACTTGTGGTTGGTGAAAAATGTGCTGAATTTTATTTCAAATGTGGTGGGTGGCAATAGTAGCGAGTAAAGCCATCATCAAGTGGTCAAGTCCGCTCTACTTGGTAATTAACATTTTCCTATAAATAGAAATTTAAGTTAGAATTGAAAATCACACCGTAAACAAAGTTTTCTCTTTCTCTCTCTATATTATTGAGCGTATTTTGTGAGTATTTAGATACTTTGAGAGTTCTTTATTCGATCTGAGTTTCATTCAAAGATCACTTCCGATCTTTCCTTCCGGAAATCTTGATTCTTTGAGGTAAGGGATGTTATTTTCTTCTCAAATGATATTATTTCTTCAATATCATTATCTTTGAAATATTGGTTGGAACTTTTATCAAATTTGGAACTTTTTCATGTCTGGGTTACTATTCATGAGTTCTTATTCACGAAGTTACTATTCATGAGTTCTTATTCACGAAAATCTATTCACGTGAAGCGTAAAGATGTTTTTTGTGGAATTTCTATCTTTTGGTGTGAGATTCTTATTCACGATATCTGGCCTTTATTCACGATACTCTGACTATTCATCGAAAAATAAAATTTCGATGTAACTCATATCGCCAGATACCCTATACTTGGTGAAATCCTTATGTTATTCCATTCGCTATTATTTTGTTGGAATAACTTTGTATACGCTGATTTACCTTATACTTGGTGACATTCTTCTATTATTCTCATTTGAACATCCATGCGTCATGTTTTTGTTACACCTGACCGGTTCCGCTTTTTTATTATTCGTTGGAACATCCCGTGCATGTGTTTTACAATCGGACCGACTGGTTCCGCCTTTATCATTCTGTTGGAATATCCTATCTCATGTGTTTTACACGGATCCGGTTCCATCTTTATTATTCTGTTGGAACATCCCATCGGCGTGAATTTCACCCACGACTGGTTCCGTTATTATTATTATTGCCGGAATTGGAATAACTTCATCTGCCAAGCACTGCATGCGTGGTGATTTCTTTTGTTATTCCATTCTTTATTATACCCAAATGGTTAAAACTTTGACTTATATACTCCATGAAATTAGTAGAATATCCTCGATATTTCATGCGTTTCATCCAAAGATCTTTTCATGAAAATATTCTTCCGATCATTCTTGAATTTTACTTCTACAAAACAATGATTATTGTCGATTTGGACGTTAATAATTCCCGGATAAAATAATTCTTGAACTTGTTTTATTGAATTCTTATATCATTGTCATCATCCTCATGTTTATATTTTTTTAAAGTCATCCGCGGTACATGGCGCATAGAGCGTGGATGGACTTTGTATGATTATGATGAGGATTATTCGATTGTAATCATGGTAATCGTAATGTTACAAAATGATGTGGTAAAAATCCTCGATTAGTAGTAGTGCGTTGATGGACGACCAGATTGTTGGCATGATCACGAATTATTAATGAATACACAACTATTCTCGCTCGTGAAAAGCATTTAATAATTGTGGTCGCGATACTAAAGAATATCCTCTACCGTAGCTGTAGTGCGGGGTGATTCGATGATGTGGATTATTTATTAAAGTTCTGAGTCTCGAACTTTAATAAATGATGAAAAAACCTTTTAAATCATAAAAGATAGTAGATTTTATTTTCTACTTGATTTTTTAATGGATTCATTGTTACCATGAGCTAAACTTGATGTTTATTATATTTTATCGGTTTAACATCGTTGAAAATATTGATAATTTATTCTGCATTATCTTAGTCATAATATTTCTTCTTGGAAATTTGAAATTTCAATTCTTTTCTTTCACCGTTTTCTTCGCGAAATGAGAAATACAAATTTTATTAGACGAGTCGGGAAGCGAGTAATGGTCCAGGAGGATAAGCATTAGTAGTCCTCACTATTCGCGTGAAATAGTGTGATAATAATTATAATGAGGACTCTTTTGAGTTTGTATAATATCTAGTAGAATAATATTTGTATTCAAATCATGCTTTATATCGTATTGCATACCCATACGCTTATATTAGTAAGTTATATTTAAATTACGCACTACGTATCCGATCATTCCAAAGATGGATGATGTATAACTAATTTTGGGAAATACGTCGCGTAAAGTTATGCATGTCATTTTCTTTTTATGTGATAGTAGCATTGTTGTTATTAATAATGTGTTACAATTATATGTATATACGTTGTCAGGATATAAAACTTTAAGCCATCTTTTTTATTATTCTTTCTTTTTTATCTTCTATTTTTTTTTTTCTCTTTTATATAATCTTAGAATAGCCATCTTGGTATTCAAAAATAATACGAGTAATAAAAAATAGACATCTTAAATTTGTCATCATTTTATCTGTTTTTGTTTTTATTTATTTTCTTGATTAAGTTCAACGGAAATCTTTTATTGATCGTCACTAGGTTGATTGTCACTTTCTAGACAATTAATACTCGACAAGCATTAAACAAATCTTTCTATATCAAGAAATGTACAAGGGAACGTATTTTTATATTACTTCCGTACTTAATTATCATCGTATTTTTATAAAAGGGGAGAAAAGATAAAAAGAGATTGAAAATTAATATTTTTACATGTTAAAATGATATATTTTACACGAGTCTCTATCATATGGAGGTGAGACACACTTACTATTTATGCGAGTCATGTGAGAGTGATCATGTAAAAATATCAATATGGCATCTTCAATTAACTTTTACATCAAGTTATGTACCATAAAATCTCCTAGCTAAAATTCATATAAATATAAATGAAGAGAATACACAATTTTTCCGTGATATAGTCAAATATTACAATTCTTACATCTTATGTTTGTTTACAATTCTAGTAAATATTTATATGCATATGTTTATAAGATGATCATAGTAGCTATGAGATTATAGAAATGGTTGACATGAAATTAATTTTGGTTAATTGATCAATACAATATCGATACGCAGATCAAAAAGTGATCTCTCTCCCTGCATGACTCCTGGACTATCCAAATGGTTTATATTTACTTGGAGTATGTAATATTAATATTAAATATGAAGTATGTAATATTAATATTAATGTTAAATATGAAGTATGTAATTCATGGACATCTTATTACCATGTGCCAAACGCGGCCTAAGGGTGATTTAAGGTTTATAATATAGAAAATGTTGTGGGGTCTGCAAGCCAGACAAGAGGGTGCTAAAGGAAGTTCAAGGGGCCAGAAAAATAATAATGGACAATTATCTGTATGTATCTTATTTTTTATGTTTATGTTTGGTTATTAGCGGAAAAGAGAGAAAGGAGGGCACGGGTGTTTTGGAACTTTCGGAATGTGTCATGTGATACGGTGCAATAGTTCACATGGCCCCTAATCTAATCTAGTTTTAAATTACAGATTTTTAAATACATGAGAATAGTCCAAATCAATTAAGCATAATTAATTTCATATAATTTTATCATTTTTTTTTGTGCAGCATCACGTATAACTTTTTTATTAAAATTTTTATTGTATTTACGAGAACTAAGTTCACCGTCGCGCTTTAAAAAAAAAGAACGAAATTAATATTTTTTTCTCTTTCACTTCCATGAGACTCGCTCACTATTTATATGAGAGGGATCATGTGAAAATATCAATTTTAAAAAAAATTGTCATTTACAATATTTTTTATTAGTGTAGGATAGAAAAATATTTTACCTTTTTTTTATTAAGTCGAGCTTCAGTTTTAATCAATATTCATATTTATATCGGTATATTTATTAATCATATAAATAAATATATGACATGACATTATTACCCTTGGAATAAAAATTTCTAAGAATTAAAAATGGGTAATCAAATCAAAAGGGCTCTTATCCATTTAACTAGTGTTACACCTCCAAGAAAGTAGTAATACACAACTTTGTTTTCTTTTAGTTTTGGTATTGGTATTGGTATTGGTAGCCTCTTCCATATAAGGATTAGGGGAGGCTAAAAGCAAAGCCCAAAATATGGTAGTAAAGCCCACCCAAAGTTGTTGTGGGTGGATTGCAACTCATTAGAGGGTGACTATGGTGGCCCATATCTTTAAATTCGTTGCTTTTCGTGCCACATTGTCAGAGTAATTAAATTGTAAGTAAATAAATTCAAGGTTTGTGGATGGACTAAACTTTTAAGGACATTTTCCCAAAGCAACATATTTAAATGAACTTTTTCTAGAAACAAAAAGGAACCTTATTCGATCGTGTTTTGATAAACTGCCGCCATATTAACAAATTAAGGTGGTTTTTGTTTAAAGTTGAATGACTGAATTTATCAGTGTGTTTGTTTTGATCTGAATGGTTGAATCGGTAAGATAAACGAGCTGAATGATTAAGTCAAATTTTTTTAGCTAAATGAAGTAAATAAATTAAAAAAATATTAATTATTATATTAAGTAATTAAATAAATTTACAGTAATTTTGAATTTTTTCAGAGGGATAAAATAATAAAATTTTGTCATTCAGATGTTTCAGACATGTCAATTATCAAATAATTTTTATCATTCAAATTCAGATTTAACTCATTCAAATTCAGAATTCAGATTTAATCAATTTTTTTCAAATATTCCCTGACAAGCACTTGGAACTGAGCAGCCGATAGTGATATTTAACTGCTCCCATTCTTCTTCTAAAAGCTTGCCTTTCCTTTTGTCTAAAGCATTTTGGGTGAGTGGTAGTATTATTTTGACTTGGAAAAAAAGTGTGTTTTTTCATGCTTATTATATATATATATATATATTAGTAATTGTTCGTGTCTAAAGGCACGATATAACAAAAAATATTACATTACCTAACCTAAAATAACATACAATCAGATATAATAATTATCATAATTCACCAAACCTCCACAATAATTAATTTTTCTTTAAAAATAGATATTCAAAAAAATCTAAAGCTATTTACAAAACTTAAAAATCATCAATAACAATTTTCATAATTCACCACACCACCATAATAACAATTATAATAACATAATAACAATTATTATTATTATTATTTTATTATTATTATTATTATTACTATTATAGTTATAATAATAATAATAAATACTATTATAATTATTATTTCTATTATAATAATAATTATTGTTATTATTTTTTTGTTATTAATATTAATATTATTATAATTAATATTATTATTAAAATTATTACTATTATTATTATCATTATTATTATTATTACTATTATTATTAGTGTTATTATTATTTTTATTTTTATTACTACTACTATTATTATAATAATAATAATAATAATAATAATTATTATTATTATAATTATTATCATTATTGTTATTATTATTGTTATTTGATTTGGACGAGAATTTTTAGGGGTAAATTTGATTTGGGCGGAAATTTTTAGTGTGAGATGAAATGTGAGCATTTAGATTAAGTTGGAAGAATTGAGATGAAATCTGAACCGTTTTTATGGTTTGTCAAATGAAAGATTCAAAATGTGTTCTGTTTTATTATATAGATAATATAATTATTTTTATTATAATAATAATAATAATAATTATTGTGACGCCTCCAAAATTGTGTATATCGTCCACCCATCTCGGGTCGCCACTTATACGTAGTACATAAATTCAAATACAAACTTAATTATACATCCATCAGTGTAATATACGACAATACATAAACCGAGAGAGTTCTAATAGAATATTGTCATTTAGATAATATCCATACTCAAGGAGTCCTCATTACATTTATTGTTATACACTATTTAATGTAATAGTGAGGACTACTAATCTTATCTTCGGGACCATCACTCTTTTTCCGACTCGTCCCCAAATTATATTCTCATTTCAAGAAAGAATAAGTGAAAGAAATGGTGAAATCAACTAGCCCAAAGAAGAAATATTATAACTAAGATAATGCGAGAATAAATTATCATAGTCTTCAACAATGTTAAACCGATAAAATCTGATGACAACCCAGTTTAAGCTGCGCAATGAATATCTAATCCATTAAAAGAGTCAAGTGAAAATAAAATCTACTATCTTTTATGATTTAAAAGGTTTTTCATCATCATTATAAATTTGAGACTCGACTTTTAATAAATATTCCACCACATCTAATCATCCTCAGATCTACTACCAAGAATTTTCATTAAATCATCAATGGTCATAACTATACCGAATAAACCCCAGTGCATAATCATACCAAAAACTATTCATCAATGCTTTCTGTGCCAATCGAGGACTTTTATCACATCATTTATAACAGTCATGATTATACCGAATGATCCTTTGGTCATAATCATACTAAGTCCATCTATGCATCGTAAGCCAAATTTGACTTTCATCACATCATTTGTAACATTACTGGCCACGATTACATCGGAATAGTCTCTGCAGTCATAATCATACCAAGTCCATCTACGCACTACAGTGCCACGTAGATGACTTTCAACATAATATAAATATGAGGATGATGACAATGATATAAGAATTCAATAAAAAGCAGTTCAAGAATTATTTTATCCAGGAATTATTAACGTCCAAATTGTCAACACGATCATTTTTTTTGTAGAGTAAAATTCAAGAATCTTTGAGAAGAATATTTTCATGAAAGGATCTTTGGATGAAGCCAAGAAATATCGAGGATATTCTACTAATTTCATGGAGTATAGAAGTCAAAGTTTTAACCAACCCAGTATAATAAAGAAATGGAATAACAAAAGAAATCACTACGATGCGATAGATCCTTATGCAGCGCGAGTTATTCCAAGAATAATAATAATCGGAACCGGGTCGGTGAAATTCACAATCGCAAGCAGGATGTTCCAATGAGAATAATAAATGCGGAATAATAAATGATGGAACCAGAATTAGGTTGAAAACAACGGGACATGATATTCGGCGTAAATAATAAAGATTTTAATAATAAAATGGGAATCTGCGCCCCACAGAAACACACGCATGTAAAATATGAGCTTTTAGATTAAGTTGGAAGAATTAAGTTAGAATGAATCTGAACCGTCTTTGTGGTTTGTCAAATAAAAAATTTAAAATGAATTCTATTTTATTATATAGATAATTAGATAATTTTTTGTTTATATATATTTTGTATAACTACGTACAAATGTATGTATGCATTTTATTGAAATTACTGAGCTCCAACTTTTTTATTTTTTAATATTAAAGTACTCACACTAAAATATATGAATGTTAATAATATACCAAAAGTATTTGTCCTAAATTGCATATTTGGAGAAGTTAATATATAAAAAAAACGAAAAATTTAAGATTTTCCAAGAATAGAAATTTTTGCGTGATGGGTCTTTGTTTGCTTGTTGTGGTGAGGGGAAGAATAAGATAGATAAGCATTGCATGCGTCAAAGCGAGGGTGGTCCTCCCTTCTAAGATTTGCATTAGCTTCAACTGTCGTTGGACAACTTAGTCGTGTTTTGTTCCTCATTCATTTTTATACCACGTGTACATATGAGATTAATTATTTTTTTACATTCCCACACAATTTTAAATTATTTGAAAATTTGTATTTGTATCAATAAGTATAAAACTTCAATTTATTTTGCTTCTAATAGCTCAGTGATTATAACATTCAAAATATCGACCTAAACACGCAGAAAAAATGATATTATAAACAATAAACATGCATATTCAAAAAATAAAATAATAAATACGAGATTACATGCAAAAAAGTAAATTAAGAAACATAATTTCTTGGAGAAAGAGTAATATAAATGTAAGTTCAAATTAGAAAAAGAAATGATTTAGCAAAAATTGCTACTCAAAATGATTGTTTAGGCATTCAACTTTTTAGAGTCCAAGAACTATCATGAAAAAATATATATAGGTGGATGAAATTGAAACTAACCGCAGAGTACACGTCCCAAAATGATTGTTTAGCCATTAAACTTTTTATGGGGATAAATATATAATAATTGGGGTTATGTTATAATTTATAGCAATCTCATATATATATATATATATATAAATTTGGTATCACAATACATAAGAAGACTATTAAAGGGATACCGGGTGCTAAATTTTAAAAATAATTAAATTTCACTAACAATATTTTCATTCATTGATTCATAGTAATTATATTTTAATTACTAATTAGTAATAATTACAAGATAAGTAAAAAAATAACTTTTTGAAATGAGTAGATATTTGACCCATTCTTTATCTGGTCTAACAATCTCACATTTAGAATTGGGTAGCATAAACTGATTTAAAGAAACAAAAGGTGTTTACTGTTTAGCGCGCGATTAAAAGGTGGTCACAGATAGATATCATCTGCTTTCCCTTCCGACTCCATCGCTTTCCTCTTTCCTCAAAATCACTAATTACTGAATTTCTTCTCTAGTCACTAATTACTCTTCATTTTTAGAGAGAGAAAAACATTTACACATTTCTCTCTCTCTCTCTCTCTCTCTCTCTCTCTCTCACTCTCGGATTCTTCTTATCCTTCTTTAAACCATAACTATTGAAGCATTTACTTTCTGGAGAATCAAGTCAACGATGAAACTGTTCATTGCAACTCTTTTCATTACAATTTTTCTCGTCGGATACTCTACAGCTCTCAAGGTTGATCCTCTTTCTCTGTATTTCTTCGTAATGGTGATAATTTGCTGTTTATTTTGAGTAATAGGTCAGTTTTATGGATCACGATTAAACAGGAAGGAAAAACGTGCGTAATGAACCGAAATTGCGACGCAGGGCTACATTGCCAAACTTGCCTCACAAACGGCAACGTACGGGCTCGTTGTACTCGAATTCAGCCTCTCAATCCGACTTCAAAGGTATATAAAACTCGTATAATCATTTCATTTTATATATGTTTAAGTAATTAATGTGTATATCGTTTTGTGTTTGATTTGAGATGAATATTTCAGGTGAAAGGACTTCCGTTTAATCGGTATTCATGGTTGACCACGCACAATGCGTTTGCTCAGTTGAAGGCAAAATCGGCGACCGGAGCGGTGCTTTTAGCTCCGGAGAACCAGCAGGATACCGTTACCAGTCAGCTTAATGTATGTTCCTCTTTCTTTCTCTCTCTTATGGCCGGAATGTTTCTGTTTTGGTTGCGGTTTGGCGGCGTAATTTGTTCTTCTTGTTGTTTTCTCGATGACGATGAGGAATGTTAGGTGAAATTATTATAAAATTAAGCTTTGATTTGGTTAGAAGACTAATGTGTCCTCCTGTGGATAGAAATAGTCGTGCTATTTTCATTAAAGAAAGTGGTGTAACAGTCTTTTCTGCCATCGGCTCGCTAATGTAGTGCATCTGATGAGTATTATTAAGATATGATATACACAAAATATTTGATAGTTGGTATATAATTAACTTATTTGCAGACTATTGTTGTTAATTCCACTATCTTTCACCTACTACTTAGTTTTATACCAACAATTTGCTAATGTGCGAGATTAGATTAATTTGCAACTAATTCTTGTTCCATTGTTTTGGTTCTAGTGAGCTATTAATTTTTAAAGTACTTGTACTGTTTCACAAGGCACAATGTAGGGAAATAATAAGCACTAGAGATGAGCGGAATGGCCTATTTGCTATTATAGTATTTATTATATATTGAAACAACCCTTTGCTTGCTGTAATATGTTGAATGTTTGACATAAGAACAAACTTTTTATTTTTGTTATTGCTGAATCAATTTGTAACTAAGGGAAGGTGAAAGTATATTTGACAGGAACAATACTCAAGACATTCCTCTGTAACCTAAAAATGTAAACGATATCAGTGTCGGTATTTTCGACGTTCTTCGCTCCTATTACTTAATAGGAAGGTCAGAAACTACTTAAATTGTTTTCTTGGAACCAGATTTTCAATTTCAAGGGAATTATGGATTTTATTTCATTTCAAATGATCTGATAATTACAACTGATGTTTTCATCACAAATATGAAGTTTCAATAACGCAAAGAAAGGGCCCGGGTAAATATAATAGTTAAGGTACGCTCTATGCTGCATTGTGTGCAAAGAAGAGTGGGTAGCAGGAAGGATTTTCGGGATAAGGAATAAACTAAACAAACAGGAACACTTACAATATAGGGATTTGCATTTCTGCTTGTAATCTGAATGTGAAGCAAAATTCCTATCCCTTCAGTTCTAAACAACCCAACATGCTTACTTCTTAATATAAGAAGTTAAGAACCACTTTTAAGAAAAATGGATGGCCTAGCATTGGAGTCAGCACAAACAAAGTTGAGAAGAAATAGAAAGTTTCAATTTGTGTTGCATATGCAATTGCAGTTTGGTCTCAATCTGGTTCATTAGCAGCTGAACTGGAGTAATGTGATCCTTGTACACCAAAAAGTTTTTTTCTTCCCTAATTACCAGATAATATGATTAAAAACTCAGCCCTGATCCGTTGGTGGATTAACTTCTGGATGGGCCATGATTAGAGAAGTCCTCGCTCATGTTTTAGACGTAAACAGTTAGTTTCTTATTGGCTTTGATTTTTGGCGTTTGTGTTGATGCTTCTTTGGCCAGGATCCTTCAGTAAATAACTACTATTTAAGCAAACAGTTTGAAATTTCAGGATGTTAGCATCCTATTACAACTTTTGTTTGATATATGAAATAATTAGAATATTTTTCAAATCCGGCTCTTATAATGCTTCCATTATCAAACTCTTGTTCGTCTATAATTGATTTATTTTGCAATTGTAGAACGGATGGACTGCTGTTTTTTTAATTCACTTAAGCTAGTTCCTTCATCTCATTTATTTAGATGCAACATTTCAATGAGCTTCTGTTTTGAAAATTTTACCCTGCAGAATGGTGTTAGAGGGTTGATGCTTGATATGTATGACTTTGAGAATGATATCTGGTTATGTCACTCTTTTGGTGGCAGATGCTTCAACTACACGGCTTTTGTAAGTATGTTAGGGGTTGGGATTGTTTACTTGTTTATAATCACATAAAGGACTTTTGCATCTATTTTTGTCTTTAACGGATTTGGAATGAGTTTATGTACTTCCTCTGTCCCAATGTCCTTCTTACCTTTTCTGAAGGTCCCTAAACCTTGTCACATTAATTATTTAACTTATTTTAGCATTTAATCCTTGTTTTGATAAAAAGAAAAA
Organism: Panax quinquefolius; assembly: GCA_020205615.1. Classification (NCBI taxonomy): domain Eukaryota; kingdom Viridiplantae; phylum Streptophyta; class Magnoliopsida; order Apiales; family Araliaceae; genus Panax; species Panax quinquefolius. Next base: position 5,383,478 of record CM035157.1, read on the forward strand.
TATGTGGTGGGGTTCAACCATACTCGTTTTTCTTGAAGTGCGTGATAATCAATTGAGCACATCTAATTTGGGATGGAGGGAGTAGCTCATTTAAGGATTAAGTACATTGACAATATGCTAAACTAAGCATAGTTACCAGAGCCTAACTGTGAATATTTAGCAATGCCTGGTGTCCAATTCAAATGTACTTAATGGCCATGGAAGCTGCCGGAGTCGATTTGGCATTACCATTTCCGTTTATTCTTTTGGCTTTATCACTCAGAAATAATAATTCCTTAATTCTGGTTGTTGGTCACAAGGTCATATAATTGTGTCAGTAAATGACTGCTTGTATTATTTGACTAACTCTTGTGTAATAACTAAATTTACCAGCAACCTGCAATTAATGTTCTGAGAGAGATTCAAGTTTTTCTGGAAGCAAACCCTTCTGTAATCATCACCATTATTATTGAAGACTATGTTACATCTCCAAATGGTCTAAATAAGGTGTTTGACGCTGCTGGCCTAAAGAAATTCTGGTTCCCAGTATCACGAATGCCAAAAAATGGCGAAGATTGGCCAACAGTAGATGACATGGTCCAGCAAAATCAGCGTTTAGTAGTTTTTACTTCAAAATCTCAAAAGGAGTCCACTGAAGGCATTGCTTATGAATGGAGATACTTGGTAGAAAATCAATGTGAGCTGGATGTCCCAATTTTTCCTTTTCTTCAAGTAATATGCTCCATGGAAAAGTTAATTTGAAAGAACCTGAGGCAGTTTTGTTGAGTTCTGATTTGCAGATGGTAATGGCGGTATGAAAGCTGGTTCGTGTCCCAACCGTGCAGAATCATCCCCAATGAACACGAAAACAAGGTCATTGGTCCTGATGAACTACTTCCCAGATGCCCCAGATCTTGCACAAGCCTGCAAGCAAAATTCAGCTCCACTGATTAGTATGATGAATACTTGTCATGAAGCAGCTGGTAACCGATGGCCAAACTTCATAAGTGTTGATTTTTACAAGGTATTTATAGTTTATGAAAGTTATTTTCAACATATATTGGTGGTCGATTCAAAAACAATTGGTACCTAATGAGATTATTAGTAATTTATCTATATTTGCAGAGGAGTGATGGAGGGGGAGCCCCTGCTGCTGTAGATATGGCAAATGGACAGCTCGTTTGTGGGTGTGAAAACATCGAATATTGCAAGGTCTGTAACAATAAATAAATTTAAATTGAAGTGTTTCTGTTTTGAATTTTATTCAAGGATGTTAACAAGTTGTGGTAGTTGGGAATCTAGTAAAGATAAATTCTTTAATGATCTTCTAAATTACCCCTGTATTGGAGCATTAACTAAGATGAATTAATATTGATATCTTGAAACTGTAATGTAAAGGCAAACATGACTGTCGGAGCATGTATCAAAGTACCAGAGGCTGGTGATACTCCGGTAACAGCGGCAGGGGAAAAAACCAGTTTTGCTAACGTGGATTGCAGACCAATCAAATTGCAGTGGTTATTTGGGGTACTTTTCATGGCCATTACCTTGTTTTCATGAATATGGATCCTTACCATGTGCACTAATTTCGGGTTATTCAACTTGAAACAAGTATCAAATGACATCTTACCAAGTTATAGGTATTGTTTGTAGTGTTACCATGTGATTATGGGGAAAAAAAAAGAAAAAAACCTTAGTATGAGTTGTCGTTCTAGCTTTTACTTATGTGAAATTGTGAATAGCAGATGCGCCAGGTTTGATTGCATTTTAATGTATTTAACATCCCATCTCCCACATCTTTGTATTAAGTGGTCTTTTGAATAGTTATCCTCTAATAGTTTAGACTCATATTTGTATCTTAACTATTGGATCACTTAATACAAAGAGGTGGGCTCTTAAGATGCCTTAAGAGATGGACTGTTAAGATGATTTACGAAGTGGACTTTTAAGATGCATTAAGATGTAATCAAACACCAATAGTTATATGTGATGTTGGTTCTTGCAACTTCTATGCAAATTGCAGTGGAAGTTAGAAAAAACTCAAAAAAGTGTTATTTCTTGGACAATTGATAACCACCTGGAATAGATTGTTGGTGGCAAGTGATTTGTCTAATGTGGTTTGAATACCTGAGAATAAATGAAGTCATGTTTATGTTCATTTTTTTGAAAATACTTTGAACTTTTTTGGAAATATTTGATAATTGTAAAGATTTGTTAAAAATATATATTGTATATTTAATTTTTAATAACAAAAATATAATGTATAAGTATAATTTCTGCATGTCTCAAAACTTAATATAGTTTCAGCATGTCTCAAAAGTTACTTAGCAGTACCGTGGAGTGGAAAAATTGTCGCTTAACAGTGGAGTCAGTTAGGGGCCGTCCTGGCAGCCCACACAAGAAGATACACGTCTATTGTGATGAATCTTGCAAATTTATAGAAGCTTTCATAAGGTAATTTTTTTGGATAATTTACCAACCCTCTTGAACAAATGACAAATTTAAAAAAGTAGTCAAGTACAGTACATACGAGAGCAGATCCTTTGTTCCTAAATTTCCTATCCTCCTTGTATTCCTTCACTTAAATTTTGTCACATGTCTTTTTATTTAATTTTAGAATTAATTAATATTAAGTAAGAGATTATGTGTCAAAATTTAAGTAGAGGGACACAAGAGGACAAAAAAAATTAGAGACAGAGGATCTGCTCTCCGGTACATACATCCGCTCTAATTACTCATATTTGAATGCATATATGGGTCTAAAAGAGTTAGGCATGATCCATGGATTGAATCCACATCATACTATTGGGCTTGGACCTACTTATTTAGAATAAATTGTCCCGACTTCATGCAAGAATGCATGTAATATAAGTGCCAATTTGCAAAGCCTAAAACCATGTGGACTACAAGATTTAGTTGGTATAATTTGCTAATAAGAAGAGTCTTAATCATTTAAATTAAAGAAAGTAACCATGTCAGAAGAAACAGAAGGCGCACCGCTCAAGACACCGCCATTTGTCTAAATTTAGAGTCAAGGTTAATGATCCATTAACCTGCACCAAGCTCAACCCAAATCCTTCTAAACAAAAACAAGCGCTCTGATCTAAACTCATTTGTTGCTTCATTAAACTAATTAATGCACTAATAAGATGTCTCTAGCACGTTGTTTAGGTAGATAGGTAGGGGGAATTCGGCGAGAGAATACTATTTCATACGGCCCGTGATATAAATAAACAATATAAGCACACAAAAATGGAATATTCCCACCAAAAAAAAAATTATTATTATTATTATTTAAACTTGGATTAGGTTGTATAATTATACATAATTAATATTCCTAATGCACTAGTTTTATTAAAGATTCTTAGGTACTCACGATGCAATGCCAAAGACAAAAGAGGGTTCCTAAGTGGCTAAGTGCTCCACTAAACTTTGACAGAACTAGCTACTATATATACTATACATTATGCTTTTATGAATTAGAAAAGACATTATGGTTGACTTAATATCTACATATTCTTCAAAATATATTTGTTATATATGCTTTTAAAATAACTTTTTAAAAGCACCTCATGTTTTCCACCAAGTACTTTACAGAACACAAATACAAATACACACAAAAAAATTTGATCATTATATAATATAGAGTAAACCTGAGTTACCATAAAAAAATGTAGTATAATCATGATATTGAGTGAAAATTGAATCTTTTAATTACAACACTATTAGAGAAGACTTAAGTCACTCATTGGATTGAATTACTTGGTTTTTTTTTTCCTTGGTTAACATTACATATTAATACTGACTCGAATTAATTTAGGAAGAAATTATATGATAGAGGTTGTATATGTTCTTTTTTTTATCTCTACTAAGTATTTGTTATGAATTATTTCTTTTATATATATATATATATATATTCTCTTCAATTCCTAAACAAGAACATACTATATAATATATAGCTGTCAGTTGAAGTAATTACAGAAAGAGGGGAAAAAAGGCAAATTTATAAAGTTGTGCAGAGGAGTAATCTATATTTCATAGTACTCCTACACTATTTTTCTACTTTTTGGGCATGCTAAAGAGTGTAGCAGCCAGGGAAAGAAAAGTTTGAAGACTGAGCAATAAAGAGTTGGGTTCCCCACCCACCGAGTCAGAAAGTAATAATCATAATAACTAGTAGTAGTCTAGTAGTCCAGAAGATTTGAGCGATGATATTTGATAGTTGAACCATCACTAGGTTTTGACTGCATGGATTACAAACCGACCATACCTACCCCATTCAGATCAGCCTCGAAAAGTAAATCTATTTACAAAATTTGTGAATTTTAAGTATATAAAAATTCGAATCAAATTTAGTCAGAATTAAATTATACTAGTATAATATTCTCTTCGTCCCAAATTATCTGCTGTTCTAGAGTTCTACGCACATACCAATATGTGTGATAAAAATATTAAAATACCCTTATATGCTAATTTTTTGTTTGCTATAATTAAGGCTTTAGTAAAAGGAGATTGTCCATGGAAAAGTGTGCCAAGGTCTTTTAAGAAACATAACTTTGGCAATCACATTCTTATTGGTGGGAATATGAAAAGGATGCTTAAAAAAGAGGAGAGACTTGAATGAGTAATGACTATTAACAATTAAGGTAAAGGGGCAAACTTGAAAAACAAAAGAAAAAAATGCATTGAAATCTTGAAAAAGCAGATATTGTGGGACAATTTTTTTTTGCTAAAACAGCAGATAATTTGGGACGGAGGGAGTAGTATTCTTTTTGTCCCAAAATATATTACGACATTTTAGATTATTTTATTTTTTTAAAAATTATTTGACATTTTATATAATGTAAGAAAATTAACCACATTTTTTTTTAAAATTACCACTCATAGGAAAAATGTTACATATAAATGAGAGAGTGAGATACGTATATGGTAAAGGGTACTCCCTCCGTCTCTTAACATAAGACGTTTTAAAATTGTGCATAAATATTAAATAAATGATTGTATATTATTAAATATAATATCAATTATCTATATTTTCTTTGTATTGAAAAAAATGTTATTTATTGATCAAAAAATAATGAGAGAATCAAAGTAATAATATTTAATACTTGAAGTAATATTAAAACTAAATAATTAATATTTACTTTAAATTCTAAAACATCTTTATATTAAGAGATAAAAATATTTATCTAAACTCTCAATCTCATGAAAGTTATGAGGCCGCTAGACTAAATACAATACAATAATAATATATTTTCATAGTTGCTTAATAATATTTTTTTTAGATCATCTTAACTTATTACTGACCGACTTAAAGAATATTTATAGATTAAAAATATTAATGATATACATATGAAACTATAGTACGTAAGATATGAGACACGTACGGGTGTTGCATGCACCAAGAATGAATTCATCTGATCTGCACATTGGAATTGGAAGACACTTGTTCCATTTAGATAAATCAAATCAACATTTCTTTTCCTCCTCCCATTGAAAATTGAATCAGTGCCACAATTAATCTCTAGCCATTGCAATTGGTAGGAGGAAAATTAGGAGGTAGCTAGCTAGCTAGCTAGGTAGCTCCATCCATCGCACAGAACAAAAGATGCTTGTTTGTTTGTTTGTAACTTTCAAAAGAAAATGGACCACGACAGATTCACGAATTCAGGCACACACGTGTCACTTTTCGAGACACCCCACGTCGAAAGTTGATTCAATTATTTGATTTGAATAAAATTATACAAGGACCACAAGATTTCAAATCAATCACAAGCCAACCACATAGCTAGGTTAGTTATATAGTCACCTTTACACCACACGCCGAAGGTGCAAATGTGCAATAGGATTTACTAATTACTACTCCATAAGAAGAATAATACTATATCTAGCTCCATCTTTTCTAGCTAAAATTTATACTATACTATCTATACAAGAGCATTTTGCTTATCTTTAAAAAATGAACTCTCAATTTAAGATTAATATATAATGTATCTAATTCTAATATATTAAGTCGGATGATCGACTTGGTATAAACAGTTTTTTTTTGAATTTTTACAAAAATGTTCTTCAATTTTTAATACTAGTCCTATCTTGTCACAAAACTCGTCCTACTTAATTTATGTTATTTGTTGTTGAATCATTTGATATTGCTAAAAGTAAATATTGAGAATATATATGTGTATACATATATAAAAGTTGAAAAAGGAAACAAGATGGGCTTTATCTAAAGTGGTTTCAACTAGTAATTAAAAGACGCTTATTTATATATTCGGTGACATCAACCACATGTTGGGTGTCACATCTATGGAGATTTGGACATTTCCCTAAAGTTGGGACATTCTAAGTTTTGGCCATTAAAAATACACAACCATGCAATAATCTTTTACCTAAACTAACTAACTAATCTTCTTCTTCTTTTTTTAATTAAATTAAATTAAATTTACTCTGGAATTCTGAATTGTCACCGTTGATTTCTTTAATCTTTGTTCTTAAGTACGTTACCGTATAATTATCTATGTTTATCAACTTTACACTCTGTAGCATTGTTCTGTTCCATAATAATAGTAATATATTGGATCGGAGGAGGTGGATAAGATTAATTGAATATAAAATAAAAATGAAATTTCTTCAGCCGTCGTTGTTTCTTATTTTGCAACAAGTTTGTGCCTTAATTTGTGGAATAATTACACCTGCAACTCTTGTGTGACTGTACGTGTCCTTTAATAAACTTATTATTATTAACTATATGGTGAGAAACTATAAGTCTAAATAGGAGTATTCAAGTAGACATAAAATAAGAAAAGAAAAAAAAGTGTAATTCAAATGCTCATATTTCAATTCTTTTAACCTACATACATAGTATTAATCATCTTGTAACTGATATTTATATTGTAAAAGTCAAGTGAATATTAATATATAATACAAAATTAAGGATTTTTAAATGACCTATTTTCGCACCAAAAATATGGTGTTAATAGTATTTGACTTCTAATCATGTTTTAGTTATGCAAAAAATTGAGGCTTCAGCATACTAATATTTTTATTGTGGAGGATTATATAATTTACTAGTCCTGGCCGGTGTGAATGGTCTACAAACTACATACATATCGACTGACCGCTGCACACTTATTACTACTACAAACTCTGAACTAAGCTCAACACTTTGTCCGTCCTGCCTGCCTGCCTGCCGTGGGAATTCGATCTGAGTTCCGTCCGTACTATTTCAGTCGGCAGCACGACCGGGTACTTCACTCGTGTTCAAATCGGGTCAAAATTTTTTAAAAAAAAAGAGTATGAGAAACACAAGTGGGGGTGAGCTGGAAGAACACGTGGGAGAGGGAAGGAGCTCGTGCAGGGTGTAAACAAGGAGAAGGGGGAGGGGGCACTATTAGGGCGGGCTGGCTGTACCTAAAATCCTGCCGGGTTGACCACTGACAATATTGGGTTGCCTGCTGATGACTCGTGGCCCTCTATGTTTCTATCTCTCTCTTATCCACGCGTGCGTGCGCCGCTAAAGGCCACCGCCTCCTTCCACTTCTGACTCACTGGACCTTCTTGCACTCTATGCGTCTATGCGACTCACTGGCCCTCTATGTATCTTATATTTAGTAATACTCTATATAAGAATAACTTCTATAATATTATAAAAAAATTTAATTACAATTTGGGCCAATTATAAATAAAAATAACCTCTAAATTATAATATGTTATATATTTTTAAAATTAAAATGACATTAAAACTATACATACATATACTGATAATTTCATATATATATATATATATATATATATATATATATATATATATATATAGAGAGAAACAATATTAATTTTAAAAGACTACATTTCCTATAAAAGATCACATTTTCCTTTAAAAACTATATTTATTATAAAAAACTATATTTTTCTAGTTTGAAAATCTAAATAATTTATGTTTTCTTTAATTTTTGTTATAAAATCTATAAAATCTATATTTTTGTTAAAGTGAATATTTTTGGGTGCTTGAAAAATATTTTGTACTAATACCTCTATTTAGTAATAACCTTTCAATTAGAATACAAATAGTTTGGTCCTAAGTCTATTCCTAAATAGAGGTTTAACTGTATATATGTAGGAGTATATGTGTGTGTGAAGATAATAATAATAATCCACTCCACTCCACTTATAGTTATAAGTTAATTTATAAATTATTTTAAGTTATGATTTATAAGTAAAAACATTCGATATCGGTTTATTTTATAAGTCAAAAATTAAATTAAAACAAATAATGAAGGTGTTATTCTCATAATGATTTATAAATTAAAATCATTTATAAAGATTACTAAAAATGATATTAATAAAAGACGTATGAAATAGATATTACGTTTTAATTAAACTAACTTATTTTAAAATAAATTATAAATATTTGTTTATTTTTCTACGTAAAAATTAACTTATAAAAAAAAAAAAAATCGTTGCCAAATAGAGTAATAGCGACATTCATTATGCCGTATAAAATTAGTATGTTTTTGATAATTCATATATATATATATATATATATATATATATATACTTATTTTCATTATTATAAATTTATTAACAAATATGATTAAACTAATTAAAAACTTGTGTGCTTTCATAATGCGCATGACGAAGTATGGGCCTATATTTCGTTCTAGGTGTGTAAAGTGAAAAATGTTACTAAATCCAGAAGGGTGTCGTATTCACAATGGTTCTTAAATTCACAAGAGAATTAAGAGAAAATAATTCTTAATAAAATTTCAATAATCAAACTCCCTCTAAATTATGTTATAAAAGAGTACTTTTCTATCTAACCCATAAAAGATTAACTGAAATAAGAATAAGTCCAAATACAAACCGGACCAAAATTAATAAGTATTTTAAACTCTCTAAATAAATACATTTACTACATTACTTTAAAAATAAATTGCAATAAATTATTTTAAATCCCAATAAAATTCAAAATATAAAAATATAAACATTTTGTCCAACATCACATAATCATTAATGTCAAATGAAAATTTAAAAATACATTATTTAATCTAAAAATGTAGTAACACCTCCATATATATATATATATATATCCAACTTCAAAGAATTATTCAAGTAATAGTGAAAATCATGATAGGACAAATATTGTGTTTAAAAGTCCATAAAGACTTGCGACAAGTTCCCAATAATAAATTCTCAATATATAAATATCCGATGTATTAACTGTAAGAATATTAGGAAAAAATAAAAAATGATATGATTGGGATTTCATAATTAATAATACTTCCTATTTATATGATATATTGGTGCAACTGTTTCAGAGGATGAGTGCTCCGACCTGCTGATGTGAGATGAGAGGGAAAAATTGTAAAGTTTGGCTCAAAGAAAGAGGTGGAGAGACAACCTGGCCCCCGCACATTCCTCTGTTTACCTTTGACCTTTGACTAGTCCACGTATCCAATCCAATCCAACTAAGCACAGTTAAATTCATGTCAGCCAGTCAAATCTTAAAACAAAATCTCATCAATCAATATTTATCTATCTATCCGACTCCCTCGAATCGTTGATGTAGCCGCGTGTCATACTTTTATCTTTTCATCTTTTTAATTTTAATTATATTATCACTTTTATAATAATTTTTTTTATTTCTCTATTTAATTTAAATTTTATATTTTATCTTACAATTTACACGGGACGCCACTCGGTGCTTATTGATATTTTGTACTCCATTTTCCTGCCCACCATCACTATTTACTACTCCTTCTGTTAATTTTTACTTGTCGTTTTAAAAAAATACAAACATTAAAAAATATAATTAATATTTTTATTTAATGGATCAAAATAATTATAAAATTTTAATATTATTCTTCTAAAATTTATTAAAAAATTTGAAAGGAAAATAAGTTGATATTTAATATAGAAATAATATGAAAAATTAAGTTATTAATATTTTTTAAAATTTATAATTTTATTTTTTACTAAAACGATAAATAAAAGAAAAAGAAAAATAAGTACTCTATTAAAGAATCACAATAGGCCTATCAACCGACTTAAATATGTCTACAAAAATAGTACATTACTCACCGCCAATAGGAAATCTTCAAAGTTTGTGTGCACCTCATGAAAATCTGATCCTCCAAACTTTTTCAAATAAAGATGCAAATTTGTTGCATAAAATTGTTTGAAGTTCACGACACCTATCCAATTCTACATGATTTTCATTTAATATTATAGTCTCTGTCCCAACCGGATCAACCATAGTACTCCATCTTTTATTGCAATGCTCCAACTGTCCTATCCTTAATGACAATACTTAGCGGTTAGCACTGCCTTTACTGGCAACACTTTTAGAGATAATATATATATATATATATATATATATATATATATATATATATATAGACGTGATCAGTAGGCGTTTTAAGTAATAGGCTCTATTTAAATAATGAAACTTTATCGAAATGACGTAATTTTGATAAGACGCGATACATTTTGTAAATACTTAATGCCACCGCGTATTTACAAAAAATCACTGCGTCTTATCAAAACTACGCCATTTTAATAAAATTCTATTATTTAAAGCGATTCTCTATATTTAAGAATTCTACTTGATCCTTTCTATATATATATATATATATATATATCACACAAAAGAAAAATAATTCTTCTAAATGAATATGAAAATTAAACATGAATATATTTAAATTTTAATTATTTATATTTTTACTCATTATTGAGAGTCAAAATATAAATAACTAAAATTTAAATATATTTATGTTTAATTTTCATGTCCGCCTAGAGTTTTTGAAGGAAAAAATATAGAATTAAGTGTTGATTTTCACCTATGACAAATTTGAGAGTAATTGCAATAACTTTATTCAAGTGAGCACTTTTGAATCTGAAAAATTCTTTTAATTTCATTTGTGTTTTTTTTCATGTTAGGTGTTTAAGTAATTCATTAGTGTATAAATTAGCGAAATTGACACAATCTTCTAACTTAAGTTAGATTAAAAATTATATTATGTTGCAGACGACTATATATACTCTACACTTTTATAATTATTTTAGTAACACTTAAACTTTAAATAATATTTTTTCATCCGACTTTATTTGTTGGGTCAAATTAACCAATTTTAAAATTAATAATTAAACAAATATATTAGATATTTTGAATCAAATAAGTTGACTTTGATAATATATTTGATGTACTTTCTTATGAGAATAATTTTGTGCCTATATCTAATATACTTGAGAATAATTTTAAATTTCAAATGCGATTAATTTGATTATAGAAAATCAATTATTACAAATAAAGTTAGACGGTGACAATGTTTATTATTTTGATTATATTTTTTTTCTCTAACAATATTAACTATATATCTTAATTTATCCTCAGGAAATATTATATTATATTGAGGCTTAATAAAACATTAGACTTTAGATTGTTGTTTGTTTAGTAATCTCTCGATTCTATAATAAGCGTGATACAATCACGATCGTGAAGTTATTCACACGTAGCTTTAGTATTATGTGGGTTTTATAACTTTACATAATCGAGTTACATGCGAAGGAAAAGAAAGCAAGTTTAATTCACGCGAAAAAAGATCCTAACGCAAGCGAGGATTTTGGGATTTTAGGAAAAGATTTTGTTTCCTAAAATATTAGGCATATTATATTATCCTAATTTTTAGGATTTATTTTCCGAGATACTTATCAAATTCTATTATAATTAGGATTTCTTTCCAGTTTAGATTTACATTCTAAATAAGGTTTCTATTGTTTTATAGAAATAGGAATTTCTTTTTCAAATTGATTTCTACTTAGAAATTAGGGTTATGGTTTGTAATTCCTATTAGGATTAGAATAATTTGTTCCTATTGTTATTATGATTTGGATTGTTTTGAGTAGTATAAATAGAGGTCTAAGTTAATGTAATCAAACACATTATACATTATCATTATTATTATTCAATATACTTGTGAGTTTATTCTCTACTTTTGGTTCTTTGAAGAATTCCTAAGTAATTCTTAGTTATTTTCTTTGAGATTCAATTTGACTTATCATACAACAATTCATAGTTGTGTGTGGCGTCTTCTACCGCATCAATCGTCGATTGTACAAGATTACCGCTTTAATATAGCGAGGGGTCAAGAATGTCGTTGGTGTCCATTCAACGCAAATTCCAAACGCTTGACAATTGTACTAAAATTACCGCTACATATAGGCGAGGGGTTAAGGTGTTCTGAAACAATTCACCCAACAACCGTCTTTAGAACGATCGATCGACGACCACCACCTCACGCAAAGCGTCTTGTGGAGTCTATCAAACTGTCTTTTTAGTTTCATGCATATAAATTAAGAAAGTCATTTAAAAATTAAAATTTATATGAAATTTCATCACAACTCTTTTATGAAAAGTTGAAAATTATTAATATAAGAGAAAAAATTTATTGACATAATAAAAAAAGTTAAGAATAATATAAAAATATAAATAATTTATTTAACTAAAAAATTATAAACGATAAATAAATTAGAATAAATTTTTATCTCAAAAAAAATTATTATGGAACCGAGTAATAAATGAAAAAGTATACTCCATTGACTAGGGTGTAGGAGCAGGAGTAATTCACAGTCAATCTCAAATCGCAATAAACAAAACAACCGGACCATAATTAATTCCTACTATTACGACTAGCGAATTGATGTAAAAAGGAGTTCAAGATTTGAGCATGAGAGTGCGACCCAAACCAGTCAGCAGCAGCAGCACTAAAAAATACTTGACCACTTATTTCATTGTTCCAACATAACGTATCTCCCCAACTAACCATGGTTAAGTATAGTAAATAAAGTAAAGTAAATGACACACGTGTGGAGAAGTAAGTACGTAGTCAGATAAGAGAGCAGAGAGAGAGACAGAGAGAGAGAAAGAGAAGGCTTACTCTTACTACTACTACTACTACTACTACTACTACGGTCACTCTGTTGGACTGTTGGTATTGTCCCTCTGTTTCCTCTCGTATAAGAAAAAGCAAAGCGGAACATTTCCAAACAGAATTTTCAGAACTACCTTTTCTTAATACTCTCTTTCCATTCCAATTTTCCTTTCCTATTTTCATTTCCTTCCCATTCCTTCATTATATAATATATATATATAGAAAGAGAGAGAGGAAAAGAAAACATGCCTGGGAGCTTAGAACCGTTGGACGTAGGACTAATCCAGATCCCATACCATTTCAGGTGTCCGATCTCCCTTGAGCTCATGCGTGACCCGGTTACTGTCAGCACGGGTCAAACTTACGACCGCTCCAGCATCGAATCATGGGTGGCCACCGGTAACACCACCTGCCCGGTCACCCGGGCTCCCCTATCGGATTTCACTTTCATACCTAACCATACCCTCCGCCGTCTTATCCAGGAATGGTGCGTCGCTAACCGGTCTTTTGGAGTTCAGCGGATTCCGACACCGAAGCAACCGGCTGATCCGGTCACGGTTCGGTCTTTGCTGAATCAGGCCTCGTCTGAGTCGAATTCAATGCATTCGCGGCTCTCAGCATTGAGGCGACTCAGAGGACTCGCTCGTGACTCGGATAAGAACAAATCGGTGATTTCCACTAACAAAGCTCGTGAAATTCTCCTTTCTATTGTGTTCTGTAATATGGATTCTGACTCGGCCGAGTTAGGTCACGAGTCGCTTGCGATTTTGTCGTTGTTTTCACTCTCTGAATCGGAGTGTTTGTTTGTAGCTTCCGATTTAGATAGAGTTTGTTATCTTGTGAATCTCCTCTTTCATTCTTCAATTGATATTCGAGTTAATTCAGCTGCGGTGATAGAAATAGTCGTCTCCGGAACGAGATCTCCGGATCTCCGAGCACAAATCAGCAGCGTGGATGGAATTTTTCACGGAGTCGTCGGAATTTTAAACTATCCATTAGCTTATCCGCGAGCCTTGAAAGTTGGAATTAAGGCCTTATTCGCTTTGTCCTTGAAGCAACACCGGCACAATGCCGTAAAAGCCGGAGCGGTGGAGGCGCTCATCGACAGATTGCCGGATTTCGAGAAATGCGACGCGGAGAGAGCTTTAGCCACGGTGGAGCTCCTCTGCCGAATTCAATCCGGATGCGCGGCGTTTGCGGCTCACGCTCTGACAGTTCCGTTACTGGTGAAGATCATTTTGAAGATATCTGATAGGGCGACGGAATACGCCGCCGGAGCTCTGTTGTCGCTGTGCTCGGCGTCGGAGCAGTGCCAGCGTGACTCGGTGGCGGCTGGCGTGTGGACTCAGCTACTGTTACTCGTGCAAAGCGATTGCACGGAGCGAGCGAAGAGAAAAGCGCAAATGCTTCTGAAACTGCTCCGGAATTCGTGGCCTGAGGACTCGATTGACAATGCTGATGATTTCGGCTGCAGCGACGTGGTTCCGTTTTGAGTACTACTGCAGTATTGATTATTCTTCTTCTTAAAATGATGGGTCCACTCTTTTATATCTTGCTAATTTCAGGTAAACACGGGGTGAAAAAAAAAAAAAAAAAAAAAGGGGAGAAGATAATGGTAAGAAAATTAGTGAGGGTATATAAAAAATTGTATTTGTGTATATGTAAGCATTTTTGATATGAAATGTTCTTGGTTGACAAATTGAAAAGTGCAGATATTATGACTTTCTGATTTTAACAAAATTATTATTATTAATATTTATTCATGTAATTGACAATTAAAAAATTAATATTAATATTCGTAGCATATATAATTATTAATCTTTTTAATGCCTTGAGATAATGTGATGAATTTAGAGATCGGATGTTTAATTTGTTCTGCAACTAAACAAAACAATACTAGATCACTAATTAGAAAGAAAAGACCCTTTGCTTTACTTCAAATTAAGGGTTAAAGTGGGAGCTAAAAATATAATTATGTGGTTTTTTCAGAGTATTGAGCACTGCATGTTGTGATTGGTTTATTTTACACTGAAATTCTACCATTATAAAATAAAATAAATAAGTGAAAGAGATGATCAAACATAATAAAAATGGAAGTGATTAGCATGAAATTTATTTTTGGGTAAATCGGTCAATTGACCAATAAAATGCTGATACGCGGAGGATACTCTATGTGTGTCAATATTCTATTAATCAATTGATCAATTTATCAAAAAATAAACTTTATATTAATCGGATTCAATAATAATGGAGTAATAGATTGATGGCTCAACCACCTTTGACTATAGACTATTGAGAAAAATGCATGTTACAATTTAGGGACAAGGTCCATGCAGGAAAATGGAAAGCTAAAGACATTCTGTCCACCTCCAAGTACATAAATGTGAAGTCCAAAAGGACGGGAGAGATCGAGTCATTAAATAGAATCTCATGCGGATGTGGGCATTACTGTTTTTTTTTTTTTTTTGAAAATTGATATTTTTACATAATTTTTTGATATTTTTATATGAGAATCGTCGATATAAATCTTATGATGATAGTTTTTACTGTCGCTATACATCTATAACAACACTTTTTATATAAAAATATTAAAAAATCATGTAAAAATATCAATTTCCTTCTCTTATTTTTTTTAATAATGGCTATATGCCCAACTCTATATTGGCATTGATGAACCCAATACAAATTTCTGATTCAACACAAGGAAAAGAAAATTCCGATGGTAAATTTTATCATAAAGTTTGACGGTGTTATAAAAAAATTATAAAGATAAAACTTGAGGAGATTTGAATCATTTTACAAATGTACGGAGCTCCATTTGTCATGCTTGAGCATAATATTTTTGTAATCAATGTATATTCCTTTTCTTATATCCAAGATTTTTTTAAATTTTTTTCATAAATTTGCATTCGCATCAAAATTTATGAAACAACAATACATGCATGAAAATCAAAGTTTAAAGGGAATGGATTAGATAATCTAGTACTTTTTTGGGCTTTGTTTAAAACAATCCAAACCAAACCCAATTATTACAGATCAAAAAAGGATACAAGTCTTATAATTACAATAGATGGAGTGATAGTAATAGAAGGAATCAAGTTGTATAGCATTAAGAAAGTGTTTAAATTCTAGGTAAAGCCCAAGCCCAATGAGTTCATAACTAAAATATAAATCCTAATAATTGACCTTATAAGGGATTAATTATTTTAAAACAAACAAAATATTTTGCATATGATGAATTTTTAGAAGCCAGGAACAAGCTAAAATGAAAGACATGAAATAATATTATTATAAACATAAATTGATTAAATTATTGGATAATATAAGTTTTGCTCCGCTTTACTTCTATAATTAAATTAAATTATTACACAATAGTAAGTGGGTGAATTATACATTTAAGCATATTTTGGTGAGGTATTGGATATGACAATATATTTTAATTATAAAGTTTACATATATTCTACCTTAATAATTATTTTTTCTTTATATTTATTCTCTACCCAAATAAGATCGTGTATATATTTTTTAGCTTTATCTTTATAAAAATATTGCATGACCTAGAACACAAAAACTATTAATATATATTTAAAGTATCATTAGTTGATCCATTTCCTTACAATTTAATTAGTTTTCTTCATAAATTTACACGTACAATTAACGTATTAGAAGAATATACATCTCATATTATCATATAACCAAGTTAATGATAAAGATAGAGCATATATATATATATATATATATATATATATATATATATATATATATATAAGATAAGTAGCATCAATTAATTAATATTGTACCAACATAAATAGAATATCCGATCCATGATATAACAATTATATTGCCATAAACATTTAAAAAGCACATAGCAGTCTGCATTTTCTTCTTATAACTCCCTCTAGCTAGTCGTTTTGATTGAGTGATGTTATTATGTGCAGACAAAAAGCTAGCAGCGTATAATTAAATGGTAGGAACCACATAAAACATGGTGATAAATAATGATAAAGTTAAATAGTAAAAATAGATAGATTTTTTATATTTAATATAAATTGTGTTCATGGATCGAAGAATCCCTAGCTAGCTAGCTAGGGTGCTACCATTTGTAGACAAGTACTGTTTATTCACAGTTCATTAAGTTAATGTAAATTAATAAATTTATTATGCGATATAGATGCATGCACAAATTAACGAGGGGAAAAGAACTTTTAGACTAAATCATGCAATGAAAGGCATCACTAATCTTTCTTACTAATTAATTAATATAGATAATGAAATTACCATCTTAACTAATTAAGTACAAGTTCTGCAGTTAGCTGCTAAGGCTAAATGAGCCTAAACAAGAGAAACTACTTACTTTAGCCCTCGATCTACTTTTTAGAGACAATTAAGAAGGCTTAAACATGCATAGCCATTAATGTATTGATCGTTTCACCCTAAACCTGATATGGAGACAAGAAATCCATCATTCTTAATATATATATGCCCAAAGAAAACTTTTATGATCTCCAAATTGGTATTCAACGAACATATATGCTTTTGGATTCGATATGCAGAATCATTTGGAATTTATGAAGAATATTATTTCTCCAGCAGCTTGCTTGTAAATTTCTTCCACTGGAACTACCTCAAGGAAATCCAGACAACATGCCTAACCAAAACAGAAAATGTTATATTAATAACATAATCTTGTAATTTATAGTTTCAAGCTAGCAGATATTATCTAATTAAAGGAACATTCTTTGTGTTGGTGAAAACTTGTATAAAAGATTCACCTGCATAAGTTAACTAATATCTAAATAGAGCTCATGGTCTAGATTACTTGAATGACTACAACTTACCTCGATCAATCAAATTCGATCAGGATAAAATACTATCCAATTCAAATTTAAATTTCCCAACATATTTATGCGATAGCTAGAAACCCTAGGGTTTCATTATAACCCTAGAGATGAAAACAAGTTTAAACTTATTAATGTTGACAATACTATTATCGTGGAGTCCTTGCTTGATTCCCTCCCCATTTTAAAATATAAGACCAATTTATTTTTATATTCTAAATTAATGCGTATTCATAAATACTATGTTTTCAAATATATAACTAATTAATATCAAGATAGAAACAACAAATAAATAGACTTACATGGGTGTGAATCATGTACATGCTCTTACAATTGTCCGATGAGACTTGAGCAGATACCACCTCTAGTTTATACTTCTCCAACACAAAGCAGATGCCAGTTAAAAGCCCCAGCTTCTTTGGCGAGCACACGCAAAATTGTGCATCCAGTCCACATACATTCAAGATCAGATTTTTGGAGTTCCATGATTGAAAAATGGGAGGAAATTGAGGGGATGAGATTGAAGAGTTTGTTGAAGTGATGGGGATGCTATTAGTATTTGAAGATATCTGATCAGCTAGAAAAGCTTCCCTTGTGTCCATGGCTAGCTTTGGTGGGGTGACTAGTGATGGTAGACCACCATAGTTCACGGTTGCAACACCATGGAGCCTTTCCAGCTTTTGTTTTTGAAGTTTTTGGAGGGTGTGCTGTAGAGTTTTTATGTAGTTGACTGCTTCATCAACAATGGTGGACTTATCTGCCTGCAATAGTACTTTGAAATTAAGTTAGGAAAATTAAGAAAAAAGATGTTAGTAAAATTATGAACTTTTTCCAATTCGTGTAAAGAAATAAAATGGAACATTTGTTCAGACTACTATATTTTCAAAATATAATATTCTTCCAATTAGTCAATTATATGAATGTTTTTGTGTTAGAATATTTCCAAAGTTATATACCTTGCCGAAAGCTCTTTAATGTGCATTCGCATTCGCATATATAGGGTTTGAGCTAGCCTGTTTCCTCTACCAAGGGTTGAGGCAGGCCGACCTTAAGTCGACCAACTAACACTAGAATTTGGCTCATGTGTAAGGACACTCAGCACAACATCGAGATAGCTAGATGCCCCTCTATCATGTGTTTCGAGATAGCTGACACTAGATCTAGCTATCCCTCTTGTGTGTTTGTATTTTTTACCCTATTTTTTTTTTTTTTAAAAATAATGAAGAGAAAATGAAAGAAGAATCTAGTACTTGTCGAAGCAATTAATTAATTAGGGAGCACTTTGAGACATCTAATTATTAATACTAAATACATTAGGAATAGAAAATGTTAATTGAAATAATATTTTTCCAGGTCATGTCTAAATAAAGTATATAAGATTTGTTCAAAAGAATATAGTTTTTCAAAGTACTACATCTTTCCAAATCTTATGAAATGTATTCAAGTAACTGTACCAAAAACACTACTATGTGCACTCACATAGAGTTTAGAGCCCCTTCCACTAAGGTTGGGGGAAAATAGGTCTTACTATGGTGATATGTGGTATGAATAAGTGCACACATTTGTCTTTGGTTCAAATGTGAGAACATTTATACAAGATATCGATAGATAGAGGCTCCATTTTTCTTTCTATAATTACTTTTCTTTACGAAAAAAGAAAAGAAGAAGAAGGAAAAATCTAGTACTTGTCGAAATAATTTATAAGGGAACACTTTGTGGATCAGATCAAACTCAACATCTTACTACTAATAGATTCTCCATTTCAAATCCTTTAATTAAAGAACTTAGGCCAGCCTAATGATATCTATTGTGCCATTTGTTCAAATATACACACACAGATCAATGAATAAGCAGACAGGGATAACCTATTGGAAAAAGAAAGGAAAAAAAGATTAGTAAGTCAGTTAATCTTGAGTAAAAATCAGCAATAAAAGAAAAACCAATAAATTATGAGTAAAAGAGGAATTTCATTTATTATATATATATATGTATCACGTTCAAATTTTAATAACTCAGAAAATAAAGAAAAGAGTTTTCATATCTTTATAGAAGAAAGGCTTATCCAAGTTGGTTGGATTAATTCCTGATTTTGATCTATAGAGAATTACCAGGTATATATCAGTTTTCCAACGACCCATAACTTTTAAAATTAAAAAAAAAAAGAAGCAAAAAGAATAGGATCAGGAACACGAACAGTATCTAAATTAACATACTCTATCTGGAAATTTGTACAAAAAACAACCCTAAAAGAAAGAAATGAAAATGACCACATTTCCCTCTAATATTTTCCCATGAAGGAAATCAAATGAGAATCTAAAAAAACTTTGTATCTATACAGTACTAAAGGCGCCTTTAAATCTTTTTCCTTTAAAAGAAATGACAAATTAATTTTTTTGAAGGCGGAAAATAATAACTTTGCATGAAGAACTAACCAAATACATAAATTATTATGAATAAAACCTAAATGTTGAAGATCCAAGAAAGCTAAATAAATTATATGAATTAAAATTATACCTTAGGAGGTAGTTGAGGAAGCAAAGCATGGAGATTAGAAAACATGAATCTCATCTTTTTCCTCCTTTCTCTCTCTGTCCATATATGTATCTCATGATCTGATGATTGATCACTACCTCCACCACCACCACCACCACCACCAGTACCACCTTTTCCTTCATTTATAATTATTCCCTTTCCATTTTTATTATTCTTTTTATTACCCTCCAAATCACTTGATGATCCCTTTTTCCCACCTGCGACCACCGCCGCCTCATTCTCCGACGGGGTTTGGTTATTCGAGGTGCTCGAATCTAGCAACTTTTTGCCGGATTTTTCATCGACACCACCAGCACCAGAATTATCCGAATTCAAGAAATTAGCCCATGATTGATTTTTCCATAATAAGCCACCCCCGTCATCAGTCATGGCTAGCTACTAATTAAGATAATAAAGAGAGAGAGAGAGGAAACTATATATATATGTAGAAAGAAGAGAGAGGGGAGAAGTATATATAGAGAGTTGGGAATGAGGGAGGAGAGGGGTGAGTAGAAAGGGGTTTAAAAAAGAGTCGTTTTTTGTTGACAAATTATACACAAAATTGTACGCAAAAGGAAAGTGATTATTTATACATCGTCTAAATTCATGATGAATTTGAATGACTGACTAGCGTGTAATTTTAAGTAATAATATAAAATAATAATTATGTGGATCAACTAATTTTATGATGAATTGAAATTATGATTAACGTGAAACCTCAAGTAATAATATAAAGTAATAATTGTATGAGTTTCTTATTTATTCAAATTTATTTTATATATTAATTGCACATACAAATATTTAATATCGACATAAATTTGCAGTAAGATTAACAACATTATACTATACAAATCGTATCAAATAGAGAAAAAATAAAAAGTAAAATTTATAATTTAAATTTTTACACATTTTTATTGATATATGTGTATATTTTTTTAATAATTATTTGTGTATAATTTGTTACACGGGTAATTAATAATTATTATCTAAAAAAAGTTGGCAGGATGATTCGCTAGGGCAAGGAAAAGCCCAAAATACAATCATAAGCCGAAATGCCGTTACTGGCTTCAAAACAAAAAACGGTAGCTTAAAGTATATATTGTACCAAAAATATTGTCACATTCAAAGTGGGGTCCTCATGTGAATTGACGATGGTCCCTCCCGCTTGTTTGAACTCATACACTCCCTATTTAGAAAGTCTTTAGTGTAAAATTAATTTTTATGTAAATTGGTCAATTGATTAATAGAATATTAATAAGTAGACGAGACTTTATGAGTGTCGCTATTTTATTGGCCAATTTATCATAAAATAAATTTTATGCCAATAGGATCTCACTATTTATATCCGGAAAGTTACCCTTATGTCCATGCTTAATCGGTTCATTTCATGAAGATTTAAGCCAGAATTTGATTCTGAAAACATGGGTTTTCTCCTTGATATGGTCAAAATCTTGTGACAAAAAATAACCGTCCAATTATGAGTAGGCAAAATGATTTTAG